>CM031239.1:726544573-727139729 GCA_018340775.1 Taxus wallichiana var. yunnanensis | reverse complement strand
TGAGTCTAGTAATAATAACCTCATACGGATTATCAAATGCACAATAGAAAACAACAAAAGGAATTGCACACATCTTAAAATTGTTTTGTGGGAAAATCGGATCACTCCTAAGAGAGCTATCAAAATCATCCTTTCATGCTAGTATATGGAAGAGAAGAAAAAATTATTTTATCCTTGGAATTACCTTCTCTAGAGTTAGCACATCAATTTGAAGTTATGGAGAATGATCCTACGATGCACCGTTTCTTGAGTTGATGGAGTTAGAAGAAGTTCGGAAAAAGGATTTGAAGACTTTGGAGCAACATCAGGTTCAAGTTAAGAAATATTTCGATAGGAAGGCATCTAAAAACACTTTCAAGAGGGATATTTAGTTCTTAAATGGGATGGTGATAGTGCCAAACTAGGCATGCACACCAAGTTTGACACTCTCTTAAGTGGAACATATATTATTACAAGTTAAGGAGGAAAATTCATTTTGATTATCTAGGCTCAATAGAGAAGAACTACCCATTCATGTGAACATGATGCATATCAAATCTTGTTTTTGAGAGGTTTCACCTTGTATAGTTTAGTTTAGGTATTTTTCCTCCAAGTGCTTTGTGCATTGTTTTTAGTGTTTTCTTTTATGCTTTGTTTTATATGTTTTCTATTTTTTTGTTCGAGTATTTTAAGGTTTGAGAATCATTTTCCCAATGGATTTTTAAGGCTACTCTTTGTACTAGTTCTTAACATGAAAGCATCCCGAGGGTCACTTAAAATGTTAACTTTACAAGTTACCCTTACTGGGAGGGCCATAAATTTTTTTACAATTCTTTACCCTTCCATTCTAAAAATTTCTACTTTGAAATTTTTTCCTTATCATGCAAAAATCAAATTCGAGGTCCAGTTTCCAATTATGTTTTCTACGCATGTAGAGTGTCCCAGTTCAAGTCTGAAATTCAGACTTCAGAGGTTTTTGAATTTGGATTTTTATTAACCTTTTTGCCAAAATAATTTGAAAACCTATAAATTTTTAAATCTGAATTTCTAAAATTCGAACTACGGACTTTCGGGTTTCAGAGATTTAGTAGATTTTTTCGTAAAAATTGTGAAGTAAGTTCCAAGTCTAAAAACTTAAAGTTTTAAAATTTCGAACTTCGAGACTTACTGGTCTTTGGGATTTGAATGTAGTGAAAACTATCACACAAGAATTTTAGAGTTTGACCTCTAAAACATTAAATTCTCAACAACTTCACACGTGTCGGCATTTGGGCATTAATTTTCAATTTACCTATAAAAATTCCAATTTTTAACTATCATTTTGTTGTGTTTCCCAAGGCATATTTTCAAGCTAATTTTTTATGTTTTCTTTATTTTTGGTTAAGGTTTTGTTTTGGTTTCATTTTGGTGTCTAGGGTTTTGTTTCTCCTCTTTCTTGTTTTTGGTTTTTCTTCCTCATTATTTTGCGAGATCTCTTTTTTATCCCAAGCATGGCTCCTATTGTTATGTTTCACTCATTTTCAAGGCTCCTTAGCTTGGGAAATGTCATCTCTGCACTCGAGTTCCAAGAGTCATATTTTTAGGCATCGAGGCTTCTTGTGTTTTGGAGCCTTAAAAAAAAATTCTATTTCACGTTTGCCATTTCGGGGTTTCAAGTTTCGAGCTAAGTCATTTCAGAGTTTAGGTTTTTTCAGACTTCAGAATTGTTGTCATTTTGGAATTTGTGGCTTTTAGGAAACAAAATCTATTTGGATTTCAGAAAACAAAAAGTTTGAGGTTTTACAGGATTCATAAATTTACTTCGGCGTTTGAAGATAGGATATTTCAGATTTCAACACTTTTCAACTTTGGGTTTCGGAGATAATATCTTTCGAGAGGTTTCCACCGAGTTTGAAGTTGGCGCTTTCAAATTTTAGAGAGAAAATATTTGAAACCTTTTGGTTTTTGGATTTTATAATTTCATAATTCGAATATCATAAGTCTACTAATTTTAGAGTTTCGGTGTTGGCATTTCAAAATTCTACTTTTTCTGTAGTTTCGTACTTTTCTAAGTTTTTATAGCTTCTCAAGTCTGAAATTTAGAACTTGAATTCAAACTTTCGAAATCTGGGGGTATTTTGCAAATTGTTTTTAGGTGTATACACAGTGCTCTGATTTCTAAATTTGGTAAATTTTCGAACAAGCTAATGTATGATTCTTCTTAGAAAGTAAAGGATAAGATGAAGTATACCTATTTGTGGGTGTCTCCTCCCTCCTCCTTATGTTTGGTCTTAGAAAATATCAAAGACACCGATTTAAAACATGTAGATATGGATGCATTTGGGCAAAGGGTTAAGGCCCCAAAAAGGAAGCCTTGTATGTAAGTGATTTATGATAGCAGGCTTCTTCTTGTAGCTTATTTTCTGTCATCGTATAATGTCCCCGAGTTCATGCTAGCTACCTCATACTTTGAAAAGGCCTCTTGCTCAAGAAGATATGATGACGATAATGTTGTTATCAATTTGGACAGTGATTTCTTTGAGGATATTTAAACTCCCTAATGTAGAGGAATATGCCATGATTTCTCTTGAGTCCACAATTGAGAATTGAGTGATGGAGAATGAAGTTTATACCAAGGTCATTTCCAAGAGTTACTTGGCTAAAACTAAAGGCACAATGTCAAATATTCCTAAGAAACTTCCATGTTCAAACTTCATTTAATAAGTCAAAGATATAATTATACTTTTGAGTAAGGTTTTTAGACTCCTATGCAACTAGATATTTTCAAGAGTGGATGTTTCTGTACATAGCCACGATTAAGAAAAATAAGGAGTTTATTTGGTGGGCGAGCATATCATCAATTCAATATGTTTCCAATTAGGAGATGTGCTAACCTCAAAGAATTTCTTTATGACTTCTTATTTAGTTTACATGGTGGATACAATGCGGGAATATCATGGGTTGGAGCCAAAGGGAATCAAAATCTCTGTTTAGATATACACCTATTACCCACAGCTCACCATGGAAGAAGGTTCCAAACATTTCAGGAGAGTAAATGACGCCTTCTAAATTTTTTACCATTATTTTGATAAAGATTTATACAATCAGATAATTTCATATGAAGCCTAGCTGGGAAGTGCGGGAATGGGGAGGAATTTATCTTTAGTTTCCAAAATTCACCTATATCATAGTTTTAGGATTCACATGAGCTCCAAGTAAGTTTATGAGATATCGTACTGATAAGTGGGTCTTGCAAGAGATGGTGCACCAATTGCTTGACTATCACAAAATCCAACTTAATCGACATAAGGCAGAGTCCAGTTTCTGTTACTATAGGTATATATTCATGTGTGAATATTCACAAGGCCAAGAATGTAGAGGGAGAAATGTCTCAAGTATTTGTAAAAACAATTCATCTAAGGACTAACTTTAATTATTGAGAAAATTTGGCAGAATGGGGCTAACCAATGTGGATATTCCACAACTTGAGGACATTTGGATTCATTTTCGGGATGAAATCATTGTGAGGTAAAGAGAATTTGAGAGGTTTACTTTGAGTGAAGTTGTTCACTTTGGCATTGTGGATGTACTAGAGGGTTTAAAGGATGATGAGTAGGTATTGGATCCTACTTATAAAAGGGATAATGTTACTAACCAACCACTTCCTTGGATAAATTGGTCTAATATAGAGTGTAGCAACACTAAAGATAGGGTGTGCCCCATTCTAAGGAGAACCTATGAATATCTAGAAACTTTAGGAATCTCACCCAAAGTGTCAGATCAACCTACGAATCAATACAGACTTAGTCAATGACAGGTCATCCTACTCCTTCCAAGGGTAAAAGGTCAACCCAAAGGCCCATTACAAAGCCACCCAAGTTTTATTTTTTGCTTAAGGATTTAGGGTGTTATGTTGAAGCTCCTTATGCCAAAGTTGCATCTATAGAGTTGTAACCTACTAAAGTAGTTGATTTGAGTGTTTCACCAGTTATTTCTCATGTATCACAGTTGCCACATTCAAATCCACTTTCTCCCACACCTTCCACCCTTCCTCCAGTAATATCTTCCATTTATTTCACTCATGTTTCTTCCATTCCATCTCCTTCCATGGCTCAAGTGTTTTCCTCTCTCCCTACACTCTTAGTAGGAGAGATAATAGGATCTCCATTTTCCACTCCACTTCCTCAATAGTTCCCTCCTATTTCTACTTCTATTTCATCTACTCCTGAGGCTATTTTGTCCACTACACCTTCCATTATCACTACATCCCTATGACCTTCCATGACTAGGAAGAGTGTCATTGTATTGTCGAGTGCTCGAGTCTCTACTATAACCATGCCTTTGATGTCTTCTACATCATCTTTTGTTATACCTGAATGGCTACATCATCAAACTCCAAAGAAGAAGAAAAAGGTGCCTATCATTGATGTGGTTGATTTGAGTGCCTTAGATATCACCCCAAGAGGCAAGCTAAAAGACCCAGGGTTGTATCTAACCTATCGCTAACCATTTTGGGAAACATTCATTGAAATAACTACCCCTACCACAGGTAAGACAAAAGAAATGATTACGAAATTGGAATACCAAATTTCTAGGTTCACTCTCGGGAGAGCTACTCACAAATGTGCAAAACAAGATGTACAAGTGGCTTTGGGGTTTTTTTGGAAAAATATGATAAAGATAATGCAACCAAGGATGATTTGAAAGGAAAATTTGAGTAGCTCACTACTCTTCTCACTAATATTACATAGCTGGTGTAATTTACAACCGCCCTTTCCATTTCTTCAAGATTTGATGATAATTCCTACCATATGGTGGAAAAAATTGGTCAAAAGGGAAGAGTGGTTGGTAGTTGGATGGAATGTTTGATTCAGACCCGATCTAATAATCAAAATGGTGGTTGATTTGTATAATTATTTTTATATTGAAAAGGTTTCCATGATGAATTTGGATGGGATTCTCACTGAAGAAAATGATAATTTGGATCTTAATTTGAAGACTTGGAAGGAAATGAGAAGTCTTAATTTAGATCTAGTCTTGCAGAGGGAGTAGTTGGGTATGTTTCAAAGTTTTTTGAATTTCGAAGGCCACGAAATTTAGGGCACAAGTGTTACAAGGCCTCATAAAGAAGTTAGATGAGAAACATATTGAAGCAGGTTGAGGGATGGAATGTATGATTTAGGACCACGATCCAATAATCATAATAGTTGTTGATTTGTATAGTGATTTTTATGTTGAAAAGGTTTCTTGTGATGAATTTATATAGGATTCTCATTGAAGAAAATGATAATTTGGATCTTAATTTGAAGACTTGGAAGGAAATTAGAAGTCTTGATTCAGATCTACTCTTGTAGGAGGGCGTAGTTGGAGATGTTTCAAAGTTGTTTGAATTTCAGAAGGCCATGGAATTCAGGGCACAAGTGTTACAAGGTCTCATAAAAAAGTTAGATGAGAAACAAATTGAAGTAGTTGAGGGAATGAATGATATTTTAGAAGAGTTTGAAAATATCCACTACAAATTTATCAATGAGACCATTGATGTTCTCCCCGTTGATCAAATTATGGAGAATTTTAAAAGCTTGGTTAAAGAAGATGAGGACGTAATAAATAATTTTGGCATTGAATCCATTTACAAATTGGTTTCATATCAAAATTTTGTAAATCAGCTTAAGAAGGTTGTGAACAAGATTAAGAGAGTGCTAACCCAATTTTCCAAGGAAGTCGAGACTGTAGATGTGGTGAGTCAGCATACATGTGGACCAAGAGGAAGAGGTCTAAGGTATCATCAAACACTTCATTGATTACAAGGACATGTTAGTCGTATGGGAGAAGAATGAAGAAAAATCCCAAGAAGAAAAGGATACTTCCAGTCCTAGCTAGGCTTGGCAACCATTGATGGATAACTTCCAAGCTCCAGATCAATCAAAGTTAGGGTTGACTTGGTCAAACCTGTGTAACTTATTTTGCTATTTTTATGGGAGGTTGTTCCCTAAGACATTAATGCACTCTATTTTTAGTATTTAGTTAGTTAGGGGTGGAGCTATAATCACTCAACCTCCTTGGTCTATAAATAGTTAGTTGCATTATGGTTTAAAAAACTTTTGGATCATTTGGGAAAGTAATCTCTAGTTTTGAGAGAGTTCAAGAACAAGATTTGAGCCTTTTAATTATATTCAAAACAATATTTTTCCATCAAGTATCTGGTATATTGTGTAATTCATTGATTTATCTAGCACTTGTGAATGTTAATTCCTTGGGTATGATGGATTAATTTTCCTTTAAATCAATTATCATTTTCAATTTCTATGGAATGTGATATAAAATATTCATATTTTAGTTGTGGAAAGTATTGCTTCCTTTCTATTATTTGATTTTTATATTTAGTTATATCAGTGCTTGAAAATATTTTATGAGATGTGCATGCCATATGTTGTTTTGTAATAGTGATTGTGCAAACAAAGTGGATCTTTCTGTTTAATTTATTCTTGGTGCATCACCATTTCAGTTGTTGTATGTTAAATTTCTCTATCCTTTATCTCAAGAATTTTTTTATTTCAAGTGTTATAGCCTTGAAAATTTGTCTTAAATCAAGTGCACAAAGTTTCAAAGGAAGTTGACCTTCTCCGAAGGTTCATCCCAAGGCAACAAGGTCCCACACCTTGGGGATGTTCCAATGTTGCACAGGATTGTTAGCATACGTTGGATAACTTATATTTTTTAGGTGTCTATTCTATCCCTTTATCTTCTCCTTCTAGTATTCCATTATTCTCTCCTTCTGTTGTGTAACCTCTCCATTCATTTAGGGGAGTCCAGTACAATTTCTTTCCTATAAATACTGTACGTGAGCTCTATGTTGAATAGAATAATATGAGATATACAATCTCTATTCTTTCTCCTTCATTTTTCTGCCTCTCAGTTTGGTATCAGAGCTTCAAAGTCTCTGACCTGTGTGCGTGGTGATTGGCTGAAGAAGTTCCTGCCTGTGCGTAGCCTGTGTGGAGCAACAGGTGGTCCGAGCAGGCCCAAGGAGGAGTGCATCGTGTCGGCGTATACGTGGGCCACCAACAAGCGAGCCATAGTGCATTCACTGGACTATCTTCTGGGCCATGGAATTCATAGCATCAGGGGAGATTTAGTGTGCAAGCGGTGCGATGGAAAAGAAGCACGGGAAGTCAATCTGTAGTCGAGCCTTGTGTCACTGAGCTCTTCTTTTCTGAGCAGGAAAGATACCACTGCACGACCGCGCACCCAAGGTCTGGATGGTCCCTCGGCTCCTCGACTACAATCTGTGCCACCAGTCCGACTGCGTGAAGCCTGTCATTGATGAGAAGAAGACAGGAGGAGAAAAAGTTAAAAAAAAAAAAAGTGGACAATTTGCAAAGACACGTGGGTGGAGAGAAGACTGTCTGCGTGGAAAGCAAAACATGGAGGACTGTGCCAGGAAAGATAACTTATTTCTATGCGTGGAGATCTTCCAACCTGCTGTGCGTGGAGATCTTATTTCTGCGCAAGACTTCTTGGTGTTTTGTGCGCTAAAAACAACAACCAGCCACCTGCTGAGTGGAGGCGTTAAAAATTCTTGGAGCAGCCTGCAGTTTTTTAGATAGCCGTGGGAAATCTTGTTTGTTTGCTACCTGTGCACGTGGAGGAAGAGAGAGTAGACTCTCCTGGAGACCTTCAACCTATGTAGTCTTGTCGAGGTAGTTTTGAGTCTACAACAGTTTCTTCAACACTACGTCGAATGTCGAGTGTAGACAACTCGATTGAGAGTGTCAATAACATGGTCGCCACAGCTGAAAGCAAGAATATTAACTCACCAGCTAGAGAACACCATGGAGAAGCTCTTGAGAGCTCCGGGTTCTACTTTTCTCTGCTGAACGAGCTTCAAAATTCAGCAATCTTACATTCGACAAACTAGTTCGAGAAGGACTCCTTGAATACTTTCTTTTCGACATCAGCTGCTAAGAAAAGCGAGTACGGGAAGAATTAGAAGCCGGATACGACACCGATTGTGATGACGAAGAAGAATGCCCTACAAAGCATCGCCATCTCACAGCACACGAATATCGTGAGCATTTACGAGCCAGTAATTCTCGTCAGTGAGTCCAAATTGTAATAACTTTTCAAATAAATAAATATTTTTATTACAATGTCTTCTCCAAAGTTACTTCTGTCTGATGCTCAGTTGCTCAAAGGGCCTAATTTTGCGGCCTGGAAGACAAAAATGAAGACAATCCTTCAGTTTGAAGGATTATGGGGAATTGTCACGAGTGCATGCACTGCTCCCACAGCCCCCAATGAACTAATAAAATATGACATGGCTAGTGCTAAAGCCTTGATGTTGATAATGCTCAGTATCAGTGATGATGTGCAACCGCATGTTCGAATGCGGAGAAACCCAAAGAGGCCTAGGACAAGTTGGCAACCATTTATGAAGCCAAAAATCAGACAAAGATACTTCATCTTCAGTCGAAGCTGCACACCCTCTCTATGGGGTCTGATGAGAAAGTGGAGGAATTCTTACATCGCGTGGCTAAGCTGAGATCGGAGTTATTAGCGCTCGGTGAAACGGTGGACGATAAACTTCTCGTCCCAATCACCTTGAGAGCACTCCCTTCTCAATTTCGAGTGTTTGTTACAACACTGAATGTGTCTAAACAAACAGTGACATTCGAAGAGCTTGTGAATTTGCTACAGCAGGAAGAGGCCATCACTTCATCGCATGAGGAGTCTCAGGACAAAGCCTTGTTCTCAAAGCCTAATCGTGGCCAGAAGAATCGGAAAGGTCCCCAGAGAAGCCAAATCCGGTCTGACGGCCCCAAACAGAAAGATAAAAATTCAAAGAGATGGTGTCACATTTGTAGAACCAATACTCACGACAACGATCACTACGGCACAACAGCTTGAAACAAGGGCCTTCAAGCCATATAAGCACATCCGGGCGTGAATATTTTCAAAAGTCCAAATGACGTCCCCGCTGGAGAAAGCAAAAAGGACATCTTGTAGCCCAACAAAGATGATGACTGACGATGAGGAGACATCAGAAGGAGCCCATTGTAGTAAGAATCTTGTACTCGTCTCTCAAACTTCTCAGCCCACAAAGAAAGTCTGGTTGATAGACTCTGGTGCAAGCAAGCATATGTCAGGTGACAAGAAGTTGTTTGATTCACTCCATGAAGAGCCAACTGGAGATCGAGTTCGGATAGCGGATGACAAAGAGTACATTGCAGAAGGAATAGGGAATGTGACCATTCCTCTGGGGCCACGAAAATGTACACTTACAAAGGTACTATATGTTCCTGGCTTGACTAGCAACCTTTTGTCAGTTACTCAGCTCTTGAATCATCACCTTAAGGTTGAATTTCTTGTTCAAAATGGCATTAAATCATGCTTAATCTCCCGAAAAGGTACGGTTCTTGCTAAAGCTTTTGTAAAAGATAAGTTATTTGCTTTAGAATCTTTGTTTCATCTTCTGCAGTAGCTTTATCTGCTTCAACAATAGAATCAACTGCCTTATGGCATTTTAGATATGGACACTTGTCGGTCGGTTCATTGCACCAGATGAGTTCAAAAGCAATGGTCCGTGGACTACCCAAATTGTCCAGTTCCTTGCCTATTTGCCTTGGCTGTCTTGCAGGAAAACAACACAGAGATCCGTTTCAAGCGAGCACCTTCCATGCCAAGAAAGTGTCGGAGGTAGTTCATACCGATCTGAATGACCCATTTCCTTCTTCATTTTCGGGATACAAATACTTCCGATTGTTCGTGGATGACCACTCTCATGAAGATGTGGGTATATTTCCTAAACCGAGAAAAGTGAGGCTCTTGACACTTGCGAGAACTTCTATCATCATGTTGTCAAGAGTCCTGACAACCACTTCTTCTACTCCACTCGGATCGAGGGGGAATTCACATCAAAGAAGTTCTTGGCCTTCCTAAACCATCATGGCATTAAGCGACACTGATTTGCTCCCTACACACCCAACAAAATGGCATTGTTGAGCGTCACAATCGCACGGTGATGGAGATGGCTCGCTTGCATGCTATCAACTCAAAGCTAGGAGAACGCTATTGGGATGAAGCGGTACAAACAACATATATCTTCTCAACGAGGGCAACCAACAAAGATTCTCTTTGAACAAGATGTCGAAGAGGTATGGAGTGGTAAAACACCATCATTTCTCATTTGCGAGTATTTGGTTGCACAAAGATACATGCATGTCCCACTCGGAAGAGAAGAAGGTAGAGCCAAAAACACTCCGTGTATCCTTCTTGCTACAGTACTACCTCAAAGGCGTATTGTCTCATGGATCCTAAGACAAAGAAAATATATGAGAGTCGGGATGTGGTTTGTGACGAGTCATCCTTTGACTCAATAGTATCAACAGAAGATCCACTTCCAAACACATCTCACCGATTAGTCTCTGAATCAGATGATGAGCCGAGGAGACTACTCAGAGAAAAGAAATGGTGCCAGGAGAACTATTTGTTGACCTTGAAGAACTGCAGAATGTGACTCCACATCAATCCTCATGGAAACGACACGGTTCTTCTCAAAAGCATCCAAGTTCTCGTCTGAAGTGGGTACAAAGCACTATCAAGGACTCACATTTGCAACAACTCCCAGATACATCATCCGAGTCAAAACAAGGAGTTAAACAAGAAATGAGGTAAACTTTGCACTCATGAGTTCACTGATGAATAGCTCGAGCCCGATAATGTTCGTGAAGCACTCAGTCAAACTTAGTGGAAGGAAGCTATGGAAATAGAGAATATGACTCGCTCATGAAAAATCGGACATGGGAACTTGTCGATCTGCCTACACGAAAGAAACCCATAGGCTGCGAAATGGGTTTTCAAGAAAAATATAAGGTAGATGGATCCATCAACAAACATAAAGCATGACTTGTAGCCAAAGGATATGCTCGAAAGAAGGCATCGACTATGAAGAAACCTTTGCACCCACTTGTGAAGATGAAGACCATCGAGTAGTTTGCACACTTACAAAGACTGAAAGGATGGAGACTTGGCAAGAGATGGACGTCAAGAGTGCTTTCCTAAATGGTGATCTAAAAGAAGAAGTATACATGACCCAACTTTGAAGGATTTGTTGATGAAAATCAGCCTAAAAAGGTATTTCATCTCATCAAATCTCTTTACGGATGAAACAAGCTCCTGGGCATGGTATATCAAGATCAATGATCACCTTTTGGCATGGGTTCACTCGTAGCCCCTCGATTCAAATTTGTATATAAAGAAGGTAGGAAAAGAAATTGTCATTTCTGTTTGTTTATGTAGATGATCTTGTGATCACTGGTAGTTCAAAAGATCAGGTTGATATTGTAAAGAATGATCTCAAAAGAACCTTCGACATGACAGATTTGGGGCTACTACATTACTATCTTGGCTTGGAGATATGGAAAAAGGAGCATCACATTTTTGTCTCCCAGACAAAGTATGCCAAGACACTCTTGGAAAAGTATAGAATGTCCAATTGTAAACCTATATCCACTCCCATGGAAAAAGGCTTGCAACTTTCAAGATTCCAGGACTCACCTCAAGTAGATCTTTACTCTCTACGGGAAATTTGTTGGAGGGCTCATCTATTTGACATACACCGAGACCGGATCTCTGCTATCTTTGTCGGCTATCTTTCTAGGTTCATGCGTACGAGCCAAAAAGAAATGTCACTGGAATGCAGCAAAGCATGTTTTGAGATATGTCCGAGGAACAACTAATTATGGTCTGGAATATAAAAAGAATGATCAATTCTTCTTACAAGGATATGTCGACTCGGACCATGCTTTGGATCTGTTGATGATAGGAAGTCAACTACAGGATACATATTTCATCTCGGATCTGGACCTATCTCGTGGATAAGCAAGAAGCAGAATGTTGTTTCTATCTCATCCACAGAGGCAGAATATCACGCCACATGAGGAGCTGTGTGCGAAGTGATATGGATACGTCGCATTATGGATGACCTAGGAATTCCTGAAAAATAGTCACCTATTCTCTATTGCGACAATCAGAGTGTGTTGAAGCTCGTGCAGAATCCAGTCTTTCATGAGCAAACAAAGCATATTGAAATTGACTGCCATTTCATTCGAGAGCATGTCTTGAACCATCAAATTCAGCTCGATCTTGTCCTCTTTGAAGCACAAGTTGTTGACATTCTCACTAAATCCCTTGGCAAAGTGAAATTTGAATCTTTCAGAGGTCACATTTGCAAGAATAATGTAATAAGGGGGGGAATGTTAGCATACGTTGGATAACTTATATTTTTTAGGTGTCTATTCTATCCCTTTATCTTCTCCTTCTAGTATTCCATTATTCTCTCCTACATTTGTGTAACCTCTCCATTCATTTAGGGAGTCCAGTTCAATTTCTTTCCTATAAATACAGTACGTGAGCTCTATGTGGAATAGAATAATATGAGATATACAATCTCTATTCTTTCTCCTTCATTTTTACGCCTCTCGGGGATCACTAGAGATTTAACAAGTACATGATCCACGTGACAACACATTCGAAGGGACCATGGTTAGAAGGAGAAAGAGTTAGAAGCATGCATGAAAATGAAATCCTAAGCTAACAAGTGGTGATAAGCTGTTGTATATATTTCCCCCCCGGGTAAATACAGACAACAGAAGAATATAGAAATCAAAGAAGATCAAATCCCTGACATTCCCAAGGCACTTCGAAGTGGCACACGGCAATGATGGATGTCGGCGAAAAGCAGTGCGCCCAAGGCACGAAGTGGCGCACGACAATGGATGGGGAAAGCGGTGCGCCCAAGGCACACGAGTAGTGGTGCCACGACAATGGATGTCGGCGAGGGAAAGCAGTGCGCCCAAAGGCGCCTGAAAGTGGCGCACGACAATGGATGTCGGCAGGGAAAAGCGGTGCGCCCGAGGCACGAAGTGGCGCACGACAATGGATGTCGACAGGGAAAACGGTGCGCCCAAGGCGCACAGAAGTGGCGCACGACACAGAGTGTCGACAATGGAAAATTTGCACCCTTGGCGCACATAAAGGGATGTCGACACACACACGGATGCGCCTATGGCGCACCTTCAGGAGGTGCAACATTTTGAGCATTGGCCTTGAGTGGAAGCGAGACCACAGTGCGCAGATATTCAGATGGCCATAACTTTTGACTGGGAGCTCGGATTCATGCAAGGTTGGACTTTTTGGAAAGCTTACGAGGTCCTCTATCCAACTACGACTGGATATCTTTAATTGGGTGAGAACAAATTCTTAAAAATTAAAAATACAGTTCGCCACTTTTGGGTTCGCTGGGGTTCTCACCTACCACCATTATGATATGTTTTAAATGCAGTCTGGAGGTGGTTGGGGCAGATTTCGAATTCCTCTCTCTTTTCTCTCTCATTCTTCCTATAAATTGTAAGGAGGGGCTTCTTTCCAAAAGGTTGTTCATCTTTTCTGCTCTGCCCTCCCTTCTTTTCTTCTCTAGGGTTGAAAATGGAGTTCGAACCTCCTCCTACTTTCTGTAATGGCGTTTTTTGCCTTTTACTAATGAAATGATGTTACGTGCAAACTTACGGAGCAACAAAACGTGTTTTGTGATGCATCTGTCCATCCTTTCTCGTTTTTGCTTGTTTTCTTCTTGCCTCTCTTCATTGCGCAGGTATCATGCGTGTTTGAGCGTTCATTTGCGATGGTCCGGAGCTGTGTTCATGGAGTTTTGGGACACTTTACGTGTGAAATCTATCCTTGGGCTGTGATGCATCTGTCCATCCTTCCCATTGCTCACCTCTCTTTGTCCCATGGCCGGTTTTATAGATGTTCAACATTCTCCTTCTCACGGTGTATCACCGTTTTAGTGTAGGCTTTTGCTTGTTTTCCCTTCTCTCTCTCTCTCTGTCTCCTTGGCATGGTTAGATTAGGATTAGATTAGCTTGCACTGCTTTGGAATAGCTTGTGGCGGGTAGTTTAGGAGCGGGAACCAGCCTTCTCTGGAGATTCCTCTCTCGGTTTTACAAGTCCCACGCTTGGAGAGAGGTTTCCATGTTGTGCAATCACACTGGATGCACAACATCAACCTAGAAACGATGTGCGTCCGGGAGTGCTTTGTGATTTTACACTCACGATTTTAGCATGCCAGGTGGGACCTTAGAGGTCTTTCACTTCATCTTTTGCGAGTTGATGTGTTCTGTGAAGATTTCAACCTTTGGAGGCACTTGCAGACATCTGGCGACTCCATCGATCAAAGACCCATTTCTCGAGCTTGCGAGACCCGTTTCCATACATTTTCATCCATCTTTCTTTCCATCCCTTTCATTCTTTTCCATTCCATGAAGTTGTGCAATCATGACTTCATTTCCATCATGGATTTCATGTCAACAACAACAATATATTCCACCTCCAACAGTTTTACAAATCCTCCAAATCAGATCAATTCATCAGTATGCATACCCATATGAGCAGCGATGCAAAGTCGGTTTGGCTATGGAGCTTTCAGAGCAAGAGTATGCAGACAATGAAGACCATCGAGATCCAAGATGCTTTGGTGTTGGAGAAAAATCAAAAGATGGAGGTAAACATAGTGCGATCTAGGGCTCGAGGCACAAATGAGAGCATTTGGAATCGGTTGTGGAGCACCCTTGTCCATGGGTGGGACCTTTTCCAGTCATTACTGACCCTCGGGAGAAGCTTGACTTCATGATTGCAACGCTGCCTTTGCTTCAATGCAGTGGATTGAAGAAATAGAAGTGTATGAGAGAAGTATTCGAACAACCTTGTCAATGGGTAAGCACACACATTTCTCATGCCTTTTCTTTTCCTCTTTCCCAATCTGTTTCATTTCAGCATTGTCAAGTTTTAAACCCTCATCTGCTGTCCCAAATGTTGAATCCATGTCTCCACCTCTCGGTCTTCCATCTCATCTCGATTCTTCTTTCCTTTTTTTCTCCCAAGCAGTCATCCCTCCACAGAGCTAACGAAATACCCCTCCTCCAAAGAAACAAGAGTTTCTACCTCCTCCACCACCACAAAAATGTAAAATCAATCGAGTTTCAACCCATTCCTCCTTTTGCATTCCCGATTCCATGTGGGAAGAAGAAATTGAAAAATCGAGTCATCAAGGACAGCAGAGGAAGAGCCAGAAAAGAAGAAATGATTAAGAGCTTAGTAAGTTTGGCTCTTAAATTTGGAATTGAAAAGATCCCTTTTGGTAAAACCTACGAAGAGGCTAAGGTTGAACAAACGGTTAAAACTGATTTTGTGGCAGCGAAGAAAGAGAAAAGGAAGAAAGCTCAAAGGAAGATCTTGCAGTCCCAACTTGTCCTCTAGAGCGGCTGAGTTGAAGAGTTTGACTTGACAAACTTCATGCTTTGGAGGAAGAGTTCAATCAAGAGCAAGATTGTCTTCAAACATTGGAGAAGGAGAAGCTGCTCCAAATCCAAAAAGAAGAGGAGCACATTCTAGGCTGTGGAGGAGAAAAGTGCAGATCAGGGCTTTGAGCACAAAGCGAGGCTACGGAGAACCTTCGGTTCTTCTTTCTACTTCACCTCTCTCAAGTTCTAGCAGAAAAGGAGTTTGATCTCTCAAACTCAATATTGGAGAGTGAAGGAAACCATGGTGGTCAAGTTGCGAGATCAGAGGACACCGTGGAGGAAGTTGAACACGAGCGGGGGACAGCGTAGAGGCAGTTTACCTGTCAGATTTGGAGGACTGTTTTGATGGAGAAGAACCGGTTGAGTTTTCACCATTCTCTCTTTCATCATCCACATTCCAAACACAAGAATCTGCTGTCATGAAGGAGAGCTTTCATTTGCAGCAGCCTGCATCTTACAGCAGCTCTTTGGAATCAAAATTGGAAGATTCTAATCTTCCCTGTTCTTCATTGGAGGAAGAGAAAGGACAGAAGAATTTCACCATTTCTTCCACGCCATCCATTCAAGGAGGTCTACAAGAAGACTCCATTCTTGGAGTTGAAAATCAGAGCTATGGGCATATCAAACGGATCAGACCTTGCCCAATCGGTATTTGGCTTCATTGGAGCGAAAGGAGAAGCCCTGACCAGTCATGCTTGCTTGGCATGAGGGTGAACTACAAAGTACCAGGATCAGGTTGTCATACCTCTTGATCGAATGCGAGAGCAACTAAAAGAGGTATTGGATTTTTCGATTGATACCTTGATGATTTGGATAGAAGACCAACTTCTTGTTGATTTTCCATCCATCGAACAGCCATGATCGAGTGCGAATCAATTGCATAGGCTGCTAATTTTGAAGAAAGAAAGGAAGCTATTTTACACAACCCGATTGCGGGGTTTGTTTAGCTTGCCTTTGCTTCGATTAGAAGTAAGTAGGTAGGTTTGCTTTCAGCGGAAGAAGTGCTTATGCACACTCTGCATGTTTCCATTTGGAGCATGTATGATTTTCATTTGTACATAGTTTTTGGTGTTGCTTTGGTTTTGCTCTTGCACAGTTCTTTTCAGTGGCATTTTGGTGAGAACAACTCCATGTCCGATGGGTTTCAAGTGACTCAGAAGGGAAGTTTTCAAAGTTCAGATATCAAGTTGGTTTCAGGTTATTGCTTATGACTCCATGCCCAATGGATTGCTAAAAGGCCACTGATCTTCTACCTAGCAGGCAGGTGATCCCATTGAGTCGCCAAATTGTTGTATATATTTCCCCCCCGGGTAAATACAGACAACAGAAGAATATAGAAATCAAAGAAGATCAAATCCCTGACATTCCCAAGGCGCACAGAAGTGGCGCACGACAATGGATGTCGACAGGGAAAAGCAGTGCGCCAGGCACACGAAGTGGCGCACGACAATGGATGTCGGCAGGCAAATGGTGCGCCCAGGCGCACGAAAGTGGCGCCACGACAATGGATGTCGGCGAAAAATGCAGTGCGCCCAAGGTGCACAAAAGTGGCGCATGACAATGGATGTCGGCAGGGGAAAATGCGGTGCGCCCAGCGCACGAAGTGGCGCCGACAATGGATGTCGGCGGGGAAAGCGGTGCGCCCGATGCGGTGCGCCCAGGCGCACGAAAGTGGCGCACGACACGAGTGTCGACAATGGAAAAATTTGCACCCTTGGCGCACATAAAGGGATGTCGACACACATACGGATGCGCTTTATGGCGCACCTTGAGAGGTCTGACATTTTGAGCGGCGGGAGAAGCGAGACCACAGTGCGAGATATTCGAGATGGCCATAACTTTTGGTAGGAGCTCGGATTCATGCAAGGTTGGACTTTTTGGAAAGCTTACGAGGTCCTCTATCCAACTACGACTGGATATCTTTAATTGGGTGAGAAAAAATTCTTAAAAATTAAAAATACAGTTCGCCACTTTTGGGTTCGCTGGGGTTCTCACCTACCACCATTATGATATGTTTTAAATGCAGTCTGGAGGTGGTTGGGGCAGATTTCGAATTCCTCTCTCTTTTCTCTCTCATTCTTCCTATAAATTGTAAGGAGGGGCTTCTTTCCAAAAGGTTGTTCATTCTTTCTGCTCTGCCCTCCCTTCTTTTCTTCTCTAGGGTTGAAAATGGAGTTCGAACCTCCTCCCTGCTCTGTAATGGCGTTTTTTGCCTTTTACTAATGGAATGATGTTAATGCAAACTTACGGAGCAAAAAAACGTGTTTTGTGATGCATCATCCATCCTTTCTCGTTTTTGCTTGTTTTCTTCTTGCCTCTCTTCATTGCGGTATTGTGTGCATGTTTGAATGCGTTCATTGCACATCTGGAGGCTGTGTTCATGGAGTTTTGGGACACTTTACGTGTGAAATCTATCCTTGGGCTGTGATGCATCATCCATCCTTCCCATTTCTCACCTCTCTGTCCCATGGCGGTTTTGATAGATGTTCAACATTCTCCTTCTACGGTGTATCACCGTTTTAGTGTAGGCTTTTCTTTGTTTTCCCTTCTCTCTCTCTCTGTCTCCTTGGCATGGTTAGATTAGGATTAGATTAGCTTGCTGCCTGCTGGAATAGCTTGTGGCGGAGTAGTTTAGGAGCAGGGAACCAGCCTTCTCTGGAGATTCCTCTCTCGGTTTTACAAGTCCCACGCTTGGAGAGAGGTTTCCATGTTGTGCAATCTGCTTTGGATGCACAACATCAACCTAGAACCACGATGTGCGTCAGGGATTTTGC
This sequence comes from Taxus wallichiana var. yunnanensis, assembly GCA_018340775.1. Taxonomy (NCBI): domain Eukaryota; kingdom Viridiplantae; phylum Streptophyta; class Pinopsida; order Cupressales; family Taxaceae; genus Taxus; species Taxus wallichiana. The sequence goes on along the minus strand of CM031239.1, from coordinate 727,121,638 downwards.
ACTAACAATAACACTAGAAAAGTGTGAAGACAATCTAATGAGGGAAAGGGAGAAGGAAAATGGAGAAGGAGAGGTCAGACATGAGTGACACAGACCCAAAACAACATTCTACCCTCTATTCTCACATGAGACACAACAAATGAACTTGAAAAGGAGAAATACATGCACAAAATATGGAGAGGCAAGGAAATGCAATAAAACATAAGCTAGGGTTGAGAAACACCACAAAACCATATTTTATTGCTTTTAAAGTATGCACAGGCCATTACATGTGAATAATAAGGCACAAGAACACGTTGTCAAGCTCAAATTGAGTTCTGCAACACACAACTTCTCAAGGACCATTTTGGTATGGAGCCTTTATGTTTTAGAATGTCCTCCCTTTACAAATGAAATATTTTACATTATATAGTGTAATGGGAAAAAGAGAGGAGGGAAAATAGAGGGAAACTCGAATTTCTTCCTTTAATCCCCAACATCATGCATTGAATGTCTAAAAAATGGGCATGGGAACACTATCAAGACCATTTCCCATTTTATTTTTCTTGTTGGAGAATCCAAGGGTGTCATACTTCATTAAATATGAGTGATTGAGTTATCGAACTACCTTTGTCAGGTCTATGACCATGTCAAACATCTTTAATAACCTGACACATTGATAAGTCCGTTGGAACATTGACCTTGATTCACATAATGAGAATCTGAAACACTATCAAGAAGCTATAATTTTCAAGCACCTTATAAATTCTAATACAAGGGAGGAACGCCTTTTAGAAATAAGGGAGTAGTCGACATGAGACATTTTGAACTTATTTAACATTGCTGACCTCTGAAAATGTGACACAAAGGAAGATTGTTGGTTTTAGGAAGTGGGAAACATGTGATATATAACATGTAATTTCCTTGACATGTCCCAATGTAAATGAAACCCGAAACCTAAAAAATTTGAGATGAATTTTTCTAATACAATAAATGGGTTTTTGGGTTGAATTATGGGACAGTTCCACCTATTTTTTTGGGGCCCCTATTTTCCTCTTTTTTTGCTCTCACTCGACCCCATCAATTTTGTTGCTCAATTAGAAAATTGTTGGAACACATGAATGTTCCATCTGTTTTGGTTGTTCTGACTCACTGAATTTTTCCCCAGCGACATTGTTCCATCGAGTTCTTAAAGGAATTGAATTTCTCAATTTAAACCCCAACTCCTCCCACTAGGCCGGATCATTACGTCAACAAACCAAGAGAACACAAGAACGTTCCCAGGGTTCCTTCTAGGCTCGATTTACTCAGAAAGAGACCAAAATTTGATATTTTTTGGCTAAGTATTGGGAATTAAGGCCTTGCACTAGAGGAGTGCCTTGGAAAATCAAACCTTCTCCCATTTCATCAATTTTCCATGTCCAAGTCCAAAAAAATGATGCAAGTTATTAAAATTACTCGGGGTATTTAGGATAACAATTTAGTGACTCGACGGGATAATCTTCCTTTAGATGAAGAGATCAATGGCCTCACGAGCATCCATTAAGCATGGAGTTACCCAAAAAAATTGAAAAAATTATCTAAAACTTGAAAGTTCTTACCCCTAAGCATGCATGAAATCATGTCGTTAATCCGAATTGCCTTAGAGTGCTTCTTGAAATATGATCTCTTGGGATTTTTTATTGAAACTTGTGAACTATCCCAAAACTCAAAAAAAATAACCAAGGAAGGGACATTGAGAATTTGACTTGCATGTTGATCATTGGATTTGAATAAATGCGCTCTAAAACCTGCACACCAAATTTTGTTCTTGCCAATTTTGAAAAGTTGAAGCACTTGGTCCTTAATGAGAGTAGATAACTACTTTAAACTAGACAAAACCATTGATTTCTTGGAAAGGATGAAGCACGGAGAGTTTTAAATTACGTGTTGATTTAGAGATGGATTGCATGCACTTTGGAGATGAACCTAGAAACATGTTTCCAAAATGAAACCTTATCTAAAATGGAATATGCAACTACAAAAGAATCCACATGGAAATTATACATACTCATGTAGACAAAAATCATGCACTTTAGACATTATTTAGTCCCAGTCTCATACTACTATTTAGAAGGTTTTTGAGTGAAGAAAGTACTAATTAACCCCGTATTTTGGCCATCTTGATTTATTTTATTTCATCATTCTTGACCTCTACCACACACATGCCTAGCCAAATTTCATCATTTTTCATCATTTTAGCTTTTCTTTGGGTCTTGAGGCTAGTCTTGGGGTGCCCATGGGAATCTGTTCTCACCAGGAGCACCCCGATCCTTTTTGAACTTTCCGCAACCTTTTGGGAACTTTCTATCCATTTTAACTTCTTATCTTTTTGGTGGTCAATCATTTCAGGGGTCAATTATGAAATTAGATCAAGAGAACCCTATAAATATAAAGTTATGAGACCATAATGAGGGACCAAGCACTAGTCACTACTATCATCCATCTAGAGTTGCATCCATCTATTGCATTGGAGATCACTTGCATCCACATAGCTCCATCACAAGGCACAAGGCTAGGACATTTGCATCACACAAAACATAGGGGAGGATTATATTCTATTCCATGCACACATTCTATTACATTTTCTACATCTAGTTATTTCTCGCTACTTCACAAAGTGTGACTGGAACAAGAGAACCTAGGGCACATTATGCACACACTCACCAGAACTACATTTGGGTCCAAAATGTAGTGCACCACTCAATTAGTAAGTCCACTATTATCACAGTGTGGGTCAATCGACCCATTCATTTGTATTCTTATTTTTGTCGGGTTTTTATACTCCTTGGTATTCTGTAAGTCTTTTCATCATCTTGGAATATCAATGACATTTGGAGTAGTTGAGAAAATTTAATACAACAAAACATGAGGGTTTTGAACCATCTGTAAAACTGTGAAGATCGGTTTTAGAGATTTTGCACTGAGACACAGGTTCCCATTTTATAGACCGAGCACTGTAGGTGCCTTAGTCCCTCTTCGGTGCTCTGTCCGGCCAAATTTCTCAAATCCATCCTTTTCGGGGCTCCTTCACATTCATTCCTTCTTACAAATTCTCTAGTCATGTCTACAACACGGTCTCACGAGTATCTTCTATTTATATGAGTTCTTTCCTCTTCTCTCTTGCACATTAGGATTAACAATTACCTTTTCATAATTTTTTGGGTCATCTTTATATTTTTTACAACATCTATTTACTTTATTTACAGTTGTTCATAGCTTATATTAACTATAGTATATATAGATATTTTTTCATTCTTAGTTAATCAACTCTAAGAGGAAACATGTAGAGTGTTCACAATGTAATTATTTTGTTGAAAAAAACCCTACCTACCCTACTCAACCATGGGTAAAGGAAGCTAAAAAAACTTGCAACATGTTGTGAGAAATAACATAATTTCCTCCCAAAATGCATCCATGTGATCTGTTTGGAAACAAAATCACATGGTGGGAATACAAACATGCCTTACACTCCTTTTTTTCTTCAAAGTATCAACTAAAAATAGAACATATAACTCCTTAAGTTACTCTACATTTAGTTGGAGGTGTTGACCCTTTATTTGGTGCATTGAAAATCTTTCTCATAATCTGAAGTGAGCATGACCGGTTATAACTCCTTATATGGCTCTAAATTATCCATTTATCTAATTGGACATGGACTAACCCTTTTAGTTATCCCATATTATTTGTATGTAACCCTATGATTAGGGACATAAGGAGAACTTTTCCCTTCTTCATCATCATTGAGCGTGTTTGAAATCTAATTCACACTTTTTCTACTTCTTCAAACATCCATGTGTCATCCATGATGACTAATTTAGAAATGGTGTCATCATCTCCTTCATTTTCCTCATCATCCACTTCTTCACTCTAAAGAATGAAGTATAAAATGTCACTCTCCTTTTTTTCCTCATGAGGACTAATTTCATCGAGGCTCTTACGGGATGTTATTTTCCATGGAAAACTCATTAACAAAATCAAGTTCTACAAAGGATGAAGGAAAATATAGATCTGAATTTTTACCATCAAAATAAATGAAAAAGCTTTCAATAATATCCTCTTCATCCTAGACCTCTGAATCTGATTTTTCCTCCTCTAGTGTTGTTTTTTGTGAAGAAAAATCACCGATATCTAATAATATGGCTCCATCATGCACACTACAATTAGAAAAGAAAGATTTTTAATCATCTTCCTCTACAAATTAAGCTTCCCCCTTTAGCTCTTCAATCCCAACATCTACTAAAGGTTTAAACAAGCTTGTGGGATTTGATTGGATTCCAATCTTGAAGCCCGAACCTTCAAATTTTGTAAAATTTATTCTTTGTTGGGATCTTCAATTTTTTCCCTCCTTGACTAATTTTCTTATTTGTTTCTTCCCAAAATAGATTTGGGAATGTGAGAGGATGGGTTAGCTAGGTTTCAACATGATTTTTCAATGGATACAATGAGGGGGAGTTGTAAAATATTCTTGTAGAGGAAAGGAGATGTAAGGAGAATCCTTGAGAAATCTATCCTAACTTCCACCTTTGTATGAGATGGTTGATAAGGAATGGGCATTGGATACTAATAGGGAAGGTAAGTGGGAACATCCCATTGATAGGGTTCCTTAACCTTATGCTCAGTAGCTTTTAATTCTGCCAAGATGCAATAAAATCAACCATTTGAGTGAAATACTCACTCATTACCTCAAGCCTAGTTTTTGGGATAAACCAACTAGGTATGTGTCCTCCCATGGATATGGCTACCTAAAACTAGGTTGTTTAGTTTGCAATAAAATTGTAGTTGTTCCTTGAAATCCTGCAATATTTTCTCCATTCTTTGAACTTGCCCAACAAGCTTCTTGTAGTGAGTACCATTCAATAAGTCTGGTCTAGTATAAGTCAAGTAAATGAAACTCCCAACAAGTTGCCTGTAGTGAGTACCATCTACTTGAGGTGAATCCTAAAATGTAGAAAGTTGTAAATATTTCTTCATTGGAGTGTACATATGTTTAAAAATTGGATATACCATACTTTTCCAAGAGTTTCTTAGTATATTTGGGTCAAAGCGTAATTTTGTGTCCCACTTGGTGACCGAAAATAATTTAAAATATGGTTGCTTAAAAACTTTCAAAATAAAAAAATCAGGTAAATTATGGACCCACACGCTCCTTAGTACATTTAAGCTATTAAAAATAGCTTAGTTTTGTCATTTATATATTTTTGGTCATACTTTATTTGTTGGACATATTTTATTGAAGGTACAAAAAGTGGGATACAATTATATGCTTTGAACCATAATTTCATCTAGGAGATAAAAATATGATGCTTCTTCTACCATATCCAAGCCAAGACAATAGTGAAGTAGTCCCAAATTTTTCATGTCGAAGTATTTCTTCATATCATTCTTAACATCTTTGACAATATTGTTTGAAGTCCTGTGATAAAAATATCATCCACATATAAAACCAAAATGAAACTCTCGATGCCTATATGTTTTATATATAGATTTGAATCGAGAGGTGCTATGAGAGTGAATCAATGTTATAATAGATGATCATCTATTTTAATGTACCATGCCACAGGTGTTTATTTGAATTGATAATGAGACTTAATTATACAAAATACCTTTTTAGGATGTTTTTCATCAACAAATCCTTTACGATGGGTAATGTATACTTTTATTTGATATCAACATTCTAGATAGCATTTTTACATCCATTTGTTAAAGCTTCCATCCTTTTTGTGCTACAAGTGCACATACAACTCGATGGTTATGATCTTCTCGGTGGGTGCAAAGTTCTCCTCATAATTAATTCCTTCCCTACTGAGCATGTCCCCTTACAACTAATTGTGCTTTGTACTTTTTGATAGATCCATCTGCCATGTATTTTGTTTTGAAAATCCATTTGCACCCAATGGATTTATTTATTGCATGTAGATCAAAAATTTCCCACATTCGATTATAAATCAAGGAGTCATATTCTGCATCCATGGCCTTCTTCCACTCTGGTTGATTGAGTGTGTCGAGAACTATATCAAGTTCGATCTTTCACCTCTCATGAGTTAAGATTTACCTCATTTCTCACCTATCTTCTTGTCTGACTCCTAATGAAGTATATGGAAGAGAGTTCGGGGGAATATTTGATGGTGATTTAGAAACACTTTAGATGTTGATATTGTTGCTGATGTGAAGAAATATTTTATAAATTACCAAGATTAACGAATAGTTCTTCTTGTAGATTATCTTTCTTGTGTGAAGAATCTTCATTCTCATCATCTAAATGTGAGAGAAATCTATGAGAGGAGGTTGGTACCGAATCTTATTTTTTTGGGAATGAGTCAAATGATGACTCATCACAAACCACATCTTGACTCTCATATATCTTCTTTGTCTCAGGATCCATGAGATGATATGCCTTTGAGGTAGTATTGTACCCCAAAAATATACACTAGAGTGTCTTTGCATCAATCTTCTTCCTCTTCTTAGTTGGGACATGCATATATGTTGTATAACCAAACACTCTCAAATGGGAGATCGAAGACTTACAATTACTCCATACCTCTTTTGGTGTCTTGTCTTGCAATATCTTTGTAGGTTCCCAATTTAGAAGATATATAGCTATCTAGACTACTTCTGCCCAAAATATGTTCTCCAACTTTGTAGTGGAAAGCATGCAATGATCCATCTCCATAACAATATGATGGAGACATTCAAAAATGTCATTCTGCTAGGGTGTATATGGGGCATTCAAGTGTTGTGTGATGTCATGCTCCTTCAAGAATTCCAAGAATCTCTTTGATGTGAATTCCCCCTTAATATGAGTAGAGGAAAAGAAGGGGTTATTTGGTATGTTGAACAACTCGCTAATAGAAGATCTGAAAGTTAGAAAATGCTTCATTTTCTTTCGAAGAAATAACACCCATATTAAATGTGAGAATAGTCATCAATCAACATTTGTAAGTAATGAAATACCTGAAATGAAGTAGGAAAGGGTCCGCATATATTAGTATACATGACCTGTGAGACGGTTAATGGCATGGAAAGTACTCGCTCGAATGGATCTCAATGTTGTTTACCCACCAAACATCTAAAACAAAGAGATAATGAATGGGAGAGTGGAGGAGTTCATCATACAATTTCCTTATAATTGAGCTAATATAGGGAGCCAATAAAAATGTGTTAAATGCTTGATAATGCCAAAGTGCAATAGATTCTACCGTGTGAGGTAGATAAAGTAGTTGTAGAGGATGAAATTGGATCTAGTGCAAATAAATGATCCTTCAAAAAATATCTAGCAACTTGTGAGATCAAACATGATTTGATGCCTTTCTTGACCATGAAATCCACTTTCAGTTGTGATTATATAGATGAGAGCCGAAAAAGATATTTTTGGTCAATGTCGAGCATAGATAACCTTCGCAAGGGTACAACTTCTCATCCCAAGAGGAATGGTAACATTGATTGTTCCTTCTACAAACATACTCCTTGTTTTCTATGATTCAACCACGATCTTCTTTGGTCAATCATTCAATGAATCAAACAAATTCCTATCACCTGTCATGTGCTTGTTAGTGCTAGAGTCTATCAACCAAATATTTTGTGATGGTTGCTATGATGTTTGAGAGACTAGAACAAAATATTTGTATGTGCCATAATTTTACGAGTTTATTACTTTTACATATGATTCATCATCTTGTTGGCGAAGAACATATCCTTTATGATTCTTGTGGTGAGGATGTCATTTGGATTTATGTGAATCACTACGACTAGCTATGATCTTTTCTCTAGAATTGTGTTGTATGAGGCCATTATACCAACAATTCACGAGTGTCACGAGTGTGTATTTGTGGTGCAAATGTGACACCATCGATTCAATTTCGAGACTTCTTGTTTTATGGTTGCTTATGAGGTTGCTTTTGTGACTTCTTCTATTGTTTTCCCTTGCAAAGATTATGAATCTTATGTTTCCTCAAGATCAATTCCTTATCTTCAAACTCCTTGTGCCTTGTCTAGATGGATTCTTCTGATGTAGAAATTTCACCAATTCAAGTAAAAGTCACATCTTGTTTTTGATGCTCAAGGTGGTGACAAATGTCGTAAACTAGGAAGGAAGAGCTCTAAGTGTGAGAGGGACTAGTAGCTTATCTTATACTTTTTCTCGATCGCTACAAGTTCTACTCGTAGTTCCGCCATATGACGCTAGAATTCCTCTACTTTCTTGCCATATTTCATACTCAGTGTATGAAGCTTGGACTGGAGATGGAGGATCTTTGTCAAATTATTTGCTTCGTAGATGGTGGAGAGAGCATCCCAAGATGCCTTTGATGTCGTCGCATCTTGTATGTGTGGTTGCACCTCATCGAAATGTTGAGTGTGATCAACATCAAGGTTTTATCGACCTTGTCATACTTTTTTTGCTCATCTAATTTAGTGGGATGAGTGACTTTATCGATGTGAGTTCCCAAAGCTATTGAACTAGAAAATGGTGTGCATATTATATTTCAGGCGGCATAGTTAGACCCTTTCAAGCATTGAGCATCAGACAACAACTTTGGATCATACATGATGCTAGAAACAAAATTTTATTATTGTGTTCAAAAGTACAAAGCCTTACTAATGAAGATAACGAAGGTGAGCTCGGTATGCTCTTGTAGTGAGATGCAGATGATTGTGTGGGCATTTTACCTCACGTTCCTCATCTTCCTCGTAGCCTTCCTCGAGATTTGCACATATCTTCTCTATTTGTCACCACACGTCGAACAAGAACCAGTTGAGCAGTCACCGATGCACTATCTCCTCAAATTGCAAGTTGCCGATGTTATGGAGACTTTTAAGGAATGTAAAATAGAAGTCGATGCTTTCAAGGGCTTGGTCTTGGCCTCTTAATGGCGATACATCCTTCAGATTGCTCGCAGCACTGCTATCATCTTCTAAAACGTTTTACATGCAATCTTAGCACTGTTTCGTCTTCGTACGGTAGGCTGAAAAAATTGGTATCTTATCTGTATTCACACAAAATATTTGTCTGAATAATTTAGGGCTTCGCACGTATTCTTACATGTTTTTCTAGTTGTTTTATTCATGTTGATCCATGCAGGTTGGAATTGCTTTGAACTCAGATCTTACTGCGCCAAACGAGAGAACAAAATTGCTTATTTGTGCCACGTTTCCTCTGCGCACATGTTTATACCAGTGGCTTTTCTAATGTACTGAGGTCGCTGCACAGGTTTCAGGTTTTTCTCTCCAAGACATGTCTAAACAACAATAATCAGCACTCCACACTTTTTCTTGCCTTGTCTTAATTGACAGTGCCTCCACGTCATCCAAACAACAATAAGTTTGTGTTGTTCTGACCTCCACGCTTCCTCATGTCTTCACGTTTGCTATTATGCCACTCTAAAAAGTGTCATTCTAATTTGTACTAAATCGCCTTTGTACGCTGTAGGTTTCTACCACATGTCGATCTGAAAATGAAGGATAGAAAGAGAGCAGGATCTGAAGCATACCAAAAACGGTGAAGGAAGGTAGAAAACTGAATCGCCACATAGGGAGAGCAAACAATGTAATACACATTTGATTTATTTATTCAAACAGTCTTCTTGATAACAAATATATACAGGCCAAAATGGGATGATCCTCTTGATTTGATCTTCTTTATATTGTTTGAGACATAACATAGGAGAAGGGCTCAAAATGGAAACATAAACCACCACTAAAATATTATTTCAAATTCGCTATCATTAACAATATGACTAATACAGGTATCTCGGGAATATATTGTCATGTTCATATATTATATTGATTAATACATGTATTATCTTTCCCACAAATTTCCTACTTTCTTGCATCATGATAAATGATGTCAATATAGCTATATTATTCCAAATACAAAAAAATATGTTTTGACAAAAAAATTACAAGAATTTTACAACTAAAAACACAAAAACATGTAAATGGCTATCAAATTCAAACGAAAGTGCTTGTAGTGTCAGTAATATAAATCTATCCAATTAGATACAAGGTATCATCCCGATACTACGAAATGTAAAATATAGTGATGTCTATCCCGACACTAGGATGTACCTTTTTGTGTATGCCTACATGGAATCCATGTCATCTTAGTTGAAAATTTAATTAAATATTTCAACTCAAGTAAATATGATGTGCGACAATTATTTCCATCTACTAGAATATAGCGTAGCTAGTCAACCGCATCAATAATAAATGGTAGGTTGTGAGTTTGAATCATGTTACAACTTATACGTGTATATTTTATGGTAAACACACACAGGTGCTTACACTCAAAAAATTCTAAGGCATAAATTAGAAGATATAACTTTAACAAGTGAATGATGATGGCTCTTTCATGCCGCTACAAATTTAGATTCCATAATCTCCCATGTTATCATTTTGGAAAAAAAAGAACGACCTATTTATGCTTATGCCTTTGCCTCTGCCATTACTTTCATCTCCATCATAAAATAATTACAATGATGTTGGAAAAAACCCCAAAAATGAAGACAACAGAGAAGGAGAAGAGCACGTCACCCCTATGGAATGGCCTCTATGCGGGGTTCATCCTTTGCGAATGACATTCAAGATAGCGAGGATGACATGATTAGGGTTTCTTTAAACATAAACCAACATACTAAACATATACACCAAAGTAATTAGGGTTTCCTTGGCATTAGGGTTTCAAACCTAATCACCATTTCACAAACACATGCACGTCAATGACCATCCTCACAAGATCTCCACAATCCATCCACCTAATATGTGTCAAATGTAGGAACCAACATTCCATTTTGGAAATACCTTTTGGTGTAAAAATGTGTTTATTGACAAGGCGAGGAGAGGTGATGCACTCAAGCACAAAGGGCTCTGGGAATAACATTTCATTCTTCTGAAAGCCTCATGGTCACCTTCTCATGGAATTATGAGATGATCCATCATCTCGTGTATAAATTCCTTGCGATAGAAATAAGTTCAAAGTGATAAATGACTCGCAACCTCCACCTATAGGGGGTAGACTACAACCACTTTAATATCATACTATATGATAGGCACTAGTTTGATCAAATTTATTATGTGGTAGTCTCATGCAATCTCTAAACTTATAGTTTCCTTCAACCTCCCCTCTACTTGGTGCCCTCACGGTTGGATTTATACTTATTTTAAATGTTTTATTAGAATGATGATATTGTTCAAACATAACGAAAACTTGTAATGTTATTTCTATGCTTTAATGCTAAGAGAACGATGGATTTCTTTGATAATGATTTTATATTAACTTTTTATTCTATGAAATTAGATTAACCAAAGGTTTATTTATTGTTTAAGGTCTTATCTGTAAATTTTATTCAACAATGGTACACATTAATATTAAAACTATAAACTATTCCTAGGCTAAATTGTACACATCAAGAAAAGAAAGGATATGAAAATGTAAAATTGTTGAATCTTATTATTGAACAATGATATGCAATCGGCTCACCAAATGGAATGTATAATCAAATGAAACATATCATATTTTTTAGAGGATGACTTATGAGAAAATGCTTCGGACTTGTCTTGCCCTATTATAGAATTGGTTATAAGTCACTATAGGAATCAAAAGGAGTATGTTTATCGATTAGAAATTTGAGAGGACCTCCAAGAATACACAAAAATCTCTCCTAATTCAAAAATCACTAGAAGAAGTAACTATTGGTCTTAAATGATAACAGGACACACTTGGTGTAGAGGGCCTCCACAATGTGAGCATTGACCACTTCATACCCACTTGGGAAGAAGCAATATTTTTATTATTCATGGAAAAAATATAAGTGTTATGTTTGCTTCCCTTAGGAAAATAATGATAGGATTGAATTTCATAATCATGGCCAAGCTATTGTTTTAAGAGAAAAAGATGTATAGCTCCATGGTCGGTTCCTGAAAAGAATACAAGATTAATGGATTTTCTTACCCTACCCCAATGCTCCCAATTTGGCATAACCCAAAATAATGATGGAAATGCCTCTTGAAGAAGCTCATAACAATTCCTCTTCTACATACCTAGTGAAGCACAATCAAACCATTTGTAAAACATCCTCCATAACCACCTAAAAATAAGAAATGTTACAAATGTATGAATCTCTCACCAATGGAAACTCCTAGAAATCATATATGGAAGCAAATCCCCTTTCACAACTTAAGGCTATCCTGTTTTGGCTACTAGTGTTCATTCTTAAGCTCATTGCATATCTTTATTTTATCCTCTTGGTTGACCATTGTTGGCCCTTCACTTTTCCATAGACCTCAAAGATCCCTATGACTAGTGTTACCCTAATGGATGCCTCTTTAACCATATTATTCTTGTGGGTCAAACATGGTTTCTTCCTTTTCGAAATTGAAAGTGTCAATCATTTCAATATATTTTTATGGTGACTTTGTTAGGTTGTGGAGCCTATTTTCATGTGAGAAAGTGTTGAAGACTATACACTTTCCACGGTTGTCTCACCGTGGGTTTAGGATTGGTCCAGGCCCCGAGCGGGGTTCGAGGCGGCAGGCCCGTGCGAGGGGTTTGGGGGCGCACCTAGAGAATTTTTTTTTGGCCTTAAAACGTGCCCGATATACTTGAGAAATGTGATTTTCTCATATGGGAAGGACCCATATGTTTATGTGACGGTTTTGGCGCATGGTTTTAATATCCATGGGTAATGTGTTGAGAGAGCGGTGGCTTGTAATAAAATCTGAGCAAGTGATTCTTAATGGGCGTATCCCGAATTGGGTGAACCACATTAAATATTGTCTCTTTGTGTTGTGTTATTTTATTCGTAATTTTATTTGAGATCTCAGTAATATTTTATGCATATTAGTTTCTATTATTGCGATTTTGTGAGAGATTATTCCACATATTTTATCCCTTATATCCTAACAAACTTCTTTGCTCACAAATGTCATATTTTATTGGATTTGATTAACTAAAATGTAAATATATGCACTAGTTAATCTAAGGTATGCACAACTATAAATAAAGTAAATAGATGTTGTAAATTAATATAAAGATGAACCAAGAAAACTAAGCTAATGTAAATGAAAACCCTAATGTGCAAAAGAGAAGAGGATAGAACTCACTAGTTCAATGAACTTGCGGGATTGTGTCACAAAAATGATTGTCAAAACGGAAGTAGGAATGACGAAGGCAGGAGCCCTAAAAGGATGGATATGGGTTGATTATCTAGACTAGAGCACCTAGAGAGGGATTGGGGTGCCTATGGGTGCTCTGGTCTGCAAAATGGACTCCACTAGTCCTGTAAAAAAGCTGAACCCGATATTCACGGGTTTGAAGGTGGTTTGAAACCCTTGTTGTGTGTCACATTAGATTCATTGTATTGTGTCAGGTGTCGCTACTAATCCAAGATGGAAGGAAGACTTGTAAAACCCTAAACAAACATAAATCCCTAAGAAAGAAAAATGCATATTTTAGGGTTGGGCTGACCTCAGCTACCATAATGGTCATCTTACTAACTGAGCATTGCACTACATTCTAGACCCAAATTTAGTTCTATGTGTGTGAAGTATGCCCTAGGTTCCTCTTCTTCTAGTCACACTTTGTGATGTAGCGAGATAACTGTGTAGAAAAATGTAATAGAATGGTGCATGGAATATAATAGAATCCTCCTCCTATGTTGTGTGTGATGTAGATGTCCTAGCCTTGTGCCTTGTGATGGAGCTATGTGGATGCAAGTGATCTCCAATGCAATAGATGGATGCAACTCTAGGTGGATGATAATAGTGATTAGTGCTTGGTCCCTCATTATGGTCTCATAACTTTATATTTATAGGGTTCTCTTGATCTGATTTTCATAATTAACCCCAAAATGATAAGAACTAAAATGGCTAGAATGAGTCAAAAAAGTGACGAGGAAGTTTAAAAAGGATCGGGGCACCCATGGTGGGACTAGGGCGCCCATGGGCACCCCAGTCAAAGCTACATGATGGGAAATGACAAAAGATGATTGGGCATGTGTGTGGTGGAGGTCAAGAATGACGATAGAAATCAAATAAAAATGGCCAATAGATGAGGGTTAATTAGTAATTTCTTCACTAAAAACCCTCTAAAAAGTAGTATGAGACCGGGACTAAATAATGTCTAAAGTGTATGATTTTTGTCTATATTTTCTCCCACTTTATGTTGGTAAATGGAAATCTCGAGAAATTTAAGTAGATAGAGATGCATACTTGATGCTGATGTAGAGTGATAAAGAAGGCATGTTGAAGGACTAGAAAAAGTGTGGAATGATAAAAAGATGATGGAGCGTGGAAAATAAAGATGAAAATATGCAAAAAAGTGACGAGAGTGAACCTAGGGTGGAAACATGCCTATTGATGCCGATGTGTGTAGTGTAACTACATGGTTAGTATGCAAGGTGTGTCGTCGTGAAGTGTTTTTGTTGACGTTTTGTTGTTTCCCCCAAATTTGACTACGTGTTTCTTATACACTGGACCAAAGAAGGAGAAAATGACCAAGTAGTCAAATATGTATATATGTATGTGTAAAAAAGCTATGTAAAAGATGCATGTGTATGTAAAAATTGTGTAAATGTAAAGTACAAAAATGAAGAATGTAAATAGTGATTACTTTATTTTGTTATGACTTTTTTACTAAGCATCTTTTGTTACCCCGACTCTCACTTCTTTTGTTCACTCAAAGCCCAAATCGACTAAGTATGGAAAGGCCCGCAAATCCCTCCAAGTGTCTCATCAAGTTGCAACTTCAAACGTAAAATTCTAAGCCGGTTCCCAAACTTGCGCGGGCTCTCCACGTGTTTGGGGCTCAATAAATTTTCTCCCAAAAAGGTTGAAATGTCAAAGCACAATAGAAGAAAGAGGAATCCCTCCACATTTCTATAAGGCGCACTTTCAATATAAGGCTAAATAAAGATGACCCTAAACAAGCGTAAACCATCCAAGTGTCAAAAGAATATCTTCAAAGACTCAAGGGCAAGACCAAGTAGAAGTAGATGCACGGATTCCTATAAATGATTGAAATATTTATTCTGGATCAGAAGATCAAACATTCAAATTAAATACTGATAGTGGTAGCTCTATATTTAAAAGATTGGGGCAGGAGCCAAGAAAGATAAGAGCGAAAGTCCTATCAAATTAAGAGAGAGAAAAGTGGGAGCTTTGAGGGACAAAGGGAGGATGGATCTTTAAAAGGAAATAGAAGCTCTAAAAACTAAGAGAGATTTTTACAAGAAGATAGAAGGAGGGGAAGAAAGGAGTTCTGTATTTTGTAGGATTCTAGCCTCAGTAAGCCTCTGTTATAATAGAAAAGTGTAATTTGTTCCTTGAGAGCCTTATGTATCATTTTCTCTATGAATAAAGAGTTCTTATTCTGTGCAAATTGAGTTTTTATGTTCTGAATCTCTGTTCTTTCATTATAAGTAGTTCTAAATGAGTCAAGAAATTCATCGTGCTTAATGCCCTTGGAATTTCTCTACTCGTTCACAATCTATGAATCAACCGCTTTGACTCCTCGAGACACTAATGTTATCAAGATAGAGACGAGTTTCGAACAACTCTTTGACTATCCTAGATAATATCTTTAAGTATTATGTATCTTTCTATTTCTATATTACTGCATCGCCTTGTTAATTTAAGTTATTCCATGTTTTTTTCTAACCCTACCTTACTCAGTAGAGAAGTGCCTACTTCTTTAAAATTGAGAGGTCACTTTAGGGCGCACATCCCACCAACATAAGGTCTCCTACGATTCTAATGGTTTATCTGCAAGGATCATCATCAACAATTTTCCTTGCACACATGGTGGGAGTCGAGTCGATTTTACATCATCAAAGATTTACTAATTGGAGAAATATCTCATCTTCCCGCTTGAAAGAACAAAGAAAATGCGAACACCAAAAGATGTTGAACAAGAAGCGGAGAGAAAAATCCTCTATGATCAGAAAAATTTCAATGTATGAGGCGGTGCTCTAGACTTTAAAGGATGAGCTAAAGAAATAAGACCAAGCTCTTAATTTGTGTGCAGCACCAAAGGCTTTGATAAGGATCGAACTCTAGTTGAAGATAATGAAGTTCTGTGGCAATGAAAGATTAGACTTTAGGGTGCAGAAAGATTGGCAGTAGTAAAATAAAAGCACGAAGCCCTTCTAGCAACCCAATATCCACATAAGGAGAGGATAGATGAGATTGGGAAGCTTGTAGCACAGAAGATGGATCTTTTGGAAGGAATTATGTCTGTTATGGCCAATGTTGTCCAGGTACTATAGAATGAGAAGGACTAGATCACTCAGGACATACTAGATGCCATAGCCACAGACATTCCAGAAAAGACAAGAAAACGCTAAAAATGAATGACAAACATTAGAGGCTTTGAGATTAAGAATGATTATCCAAAGTCAATCATCCCAGTTGAAGAAGAGGATGTTGTAGAGTAAAGATTCATTCTTTTATACAATAATTCTTTGGATTCTTATTCTTTATTATTTGGGAACGTTAGAAAGAGTCCCCATTTCCGGGATGACAATGTAGTTTAGTGTGGGGTAATGATGAGTAGACAAAATATTTCTCTAAGAAGAAGACACTCAAAGAATACGTGTGCGAGAACAAGGCACATTTGAAGGAATGGAATAATAGGAAACGAAACGCGTGCCATAATAGTTGGCTCAGGACTTAGCCATTTTTATGGATAAAGGATATTTTTGGAGATTACATATGGAGCACACATCGGGATGGAGACTTGCATGACACGCAAATGGTATTTTGGGAACGAGTGACTGATAAGCGCCATGCATGGTTGTAGTTAATAATAGGATTACTTCTTCCAGTTAACTATAGGACATCTATTATTAGTGCACTTGCATGTGTGCATGTTATTGTAAAGGCACATGGCTATTATCGGCATGCAAACTATTTTGATAAATGTGTAGGCATAAGCGCCATGTATGGTTGTAGTTAATAATAGGATTACTTCTTCGATTAACTATATGACATCTATTATTAGTGCACTTGCATGTGTGCATGTTATTGTAAAGGCGCATGACTATCATCAATATGCGACCTATTTTGAGAAGTGCGTAGGAGGTTAAGGCAAGTACCTCGCCGTATAAATATGTATCAACTATGTAGTTTAATATAGATAGGTTGCAAGAGGCTACATGAATGAATAAATCTTGAATTTCAGAGTCCACGAGGACATTGGTCATCTTGGCTACATTAGAGCCTTGTTTAAGCTGGGCTAGTTGGGTGTAAGAGAGTGTGGAACCGATATTGATAGAAAAATGCATGAGAAAAGCATCACTGATGCGTAAAAGAAACCACCGAATGGATGGGTAAGTCATAGAACCAATGCATCACATAGTCTTGCAGGCTATGTAGAAATAACTTGTGAGGATAGTATGATCATCGGCGTAGTCAAGACATGTGACATGAAAAGCATAAAGATGTTCTTGTGGGTCACCATGGCCTTTAAAAATGGGAAATTTGGGAGAGATGAAGTTAGGTGGGAATGGGTAAGTGGAGATTTTTGGTGCAAAGGGGAATGCAATAAGGATGTGGAGTCAAGAGATAGGGGTCCTCGAGAGGTAGCAACTTACAACTGGAAGATTTGATTTTGGAGATCCTAGTATAATGATGTGAAATCAGGAGTATTAGAGGAAGAACCAATAAGTGTATTAGAAGTACCATGGTGGGAAAAAGGGGTGGTAGTTGTAATAGGAGGAGTGGAAACATAAAGGGTGGTGTAGAGACCATAGGGGCAGAAGAAATGGAAACGAAATCTTCCTCATCTCTCTTTGCAATGATTAAAGCGTGCAAGACATGAGGAAGATGATTGGGATTCTCACGTAAAGCCTAACGAAATTCAGTAATAGCATCAAATTTTTCCTGTCAACATTAGTGTATT
This sequence comes from Taxus wallichiana var. yunnanensis, assembly GCA_018340775.1. NCBI lineage: Eukaryota > Viridiplantae > Streptophyta > Pinopsida > Cupressales > Taxaceae > Taxus > Taxus wallichiana. The sequence continues at coordinate 727,103,727 of CM031239.1, read as the reverse complement.
CATCTTATGACTTCTCACTATTAGTGGCTTTGATTTCATGAAGGGGAATGTGGTTGGAGGTAGATAAGGGGTTTACAGTCATAGGGGTAGGTATATCAGCCATGAATCTAGAAGTATGGTGGAGGAGAGAAGGAAGTTCACAATAGCGAAGGGGTCCAAAGTGACCACTACAAGTAATGCGCATAAAATGGGATGAAGAGATACCTATTCACATGGTGGGTTCACCAAAATGATTAACTAAAAATATAACTAGTACTATGGGAGTATAAAAATTGCTTAATCTAAAATAGGAGGACTAAAATAATGTAAAGTATACTAAGTCAATATAGAATGATGTAAATAATTGTACTAAATGAAATCCAACCCTAATGTGTAAGGAAGAAGGGAGAAATGACTTAGCTAATTGCTGAAGACTCACACGAGGTTGTTGCAGTTTGATAATAAAATCCGTAGCAGAAAAAAACACCCTTAAGTCCCGAAAAGACCAGATTTGGAGTATCTAAGCGGACTAAGGTTCCTGGGAAGGTATAGGGGTGCCCTAGTCTGCGAGAAAAAGCACCTGGTTTTGTAAATGCTCAAAATCTAATTTCCGTAAGCTCGCAAGATGAATTGAAATGTTTCATGTCATCATGTTGCAGATTTTTCTAGGTTACGCAGAGTGTATGAAATATAACAAGATGAAGAATGACCCGCAAACAAAAAAGAAGTATCAAAACCCTAAAAATAAAATATTCAAATGAATGGGTTAGATTGACCTCACCACAAAACAAAGTGGGCTTACTAAACGAGCGATGTATTGTATTTTAGACTCAAATATAGTTCTGGTGTATGTGTGTGTGTGTGTGCACGTCGTGCCCTAGGTGCTCTTATGCTAGTCACACTTTGTGAAGTAGTGAGCAATAATAAGTATATAAAATTTAATAGCATGTGTATGGAATAGAATAAAATCCCTCCCCCTATGTTGTGTGTGTTGATGCAGATCTCCTAGCCTTGATGCATGGCACTATGTGGATGCAAGTGATGTAATGGATGTAACTCTAGATGGAGTGATAGTAGTATGTGATGCTAGGACCCTCATTATGGTCTCATAACTTTGTATTTATAGGGTTCTCTTGCTCTAATTTCATAATTAACCCCAACATGGCCGACTAGGAAAAAGATAAGGATGAAAAATGACTAGAAAGACCCCAAAAAGAAGTGGGAAAGTGGAACATGGATCGGGGCACCCCAAGACAGCCCGAGTGCCCCAATTTAGCTAAAATGATATGAAAGTTACGAAATAGGTGGGTATGTTTATGAAAATATGTAGGAATGACGAAATAAAATATAAAAATAAGATCACCAAAAGGTGGGATTAATTAGTGCTTTCTTCACTTGAGAACCCTCTAAATAGTAGTATGAGATCGAGCTAAATAATGCCTAAAGTGCATGATTTTGTGTTTACACTTTCCTTGTCTTATTTTCCCCATTGTTGGCTCTTTTCTCTGGATGATATTCATGTGCCGGAGGGAGGACTAGTAATTTTATTGGTGGTTCAAGATCCTTCTCTCCTCTCATCTATTGGTTGTCTTTAGAAGTGTTGGATCAATTGTATTTGTGATAGTGTCGAGGTTCTTCAATTGTGGCTTCTCTCTTCTATGAAGCTCTCACCACGTATTATGTTGCCCACTGAAATGTGAAGGGCATTATATTTTGAGCCATTTTTTCCTTTAATGGTGAATTTTTGTTGTCCTTTTTTTAAAAAAATTCTACTCATTTTTGGGGTGGAAGAAGCCATGGAAAATCCTTTCTCATCTTCTCATTTTCCTTGGATTTCCTTTAGCTCATAAGTGGCAGATAGACGAGGGAGTATGGCATCAAAATATGACCCACCTTTAATAATATGTGTACTAGCAATCATAATTGAATTGTATGATGGAGATGACGAAGGGGATTCTTTAAAGGAGTGAATCTAGAGGGGACAAAATAGAGACAAATGAAGAGGGAAATAAAGAATGGGTTTTATGGAGGAGAAGTTGAAGGTTGGGAAAAATGTTGTGGGAAACAATGTGGAACTCTTTTTCCTAGAATGACATGTCTTTTTGTCAATCGTTAGGGTGAGAAAGGTATGTGGTGTGCAAGGTATCAAGGCAACATATTGTGGATATATCTTAGAAGGCAAGGAGTAGTCAATTAATATTACCAATGTCAATAGTTTTTCATAATAAGCAACACTTGTTTTTTTTAGGTAGTAAGAATACTATCATGGCAACGAATACTTTGTGCTCCACATTATCATTTTCATTGCAATTGAATTTTACACATGAGTGAAATTTGCACTTAAAGGGGTCAAAATAAGAAAATGGGGAAATTCGACATGTTTCAAGTTTGAAACCTAATCTCCTAAATACAATATACCTTGCTCCTTTTTGCGGTATAGGAAGAAATGACACCCATGTGCAACATTCATGGAAGTCATTTATATGTTAATTAGCAATGAGGAAATCTATTATCGATATGTATCAAGGGTTTCCCGGTGGTGGCAACACTATGAATGCCATAAAACAGACATTGTTTTTTTTTTTGTTATTGATGTCAAGGTTATTGATTGGGTGGAGGTTAATTTGTTACATAAGACAAGTAGATGAATGGAAAGTTGGGGAAAAAATGTGGAATTAATTCTGCATGCCCCACACCAATTCCACAACTTAGAGTGAATTTATCATCTCAATCTTACTAGAATTATTCACATATGTGCAATATGCACTTAAAGTGGCCAAAATAAATAGGCAATAATCCAATAGGTTCCAAGGTTCGAAACCCCACCGCATTGCTTTCTTTTTGTAGCACTTTGTTGGCCCCTTTTTAAGTTATAACCTTAAGTAAATGCAAGGAAATAAGGGGTGCAAGAAAAATCATCAATAATTGAGCCCCTTCAACATCAACCATGTGATCGATAAGTAAATTTTATCGCGAATCAAAATTTTCTATTTTTAAATTTTTTTTTACAGTATCAATGTCATCAATTCAAAAAAGGGGACAATTGTTTCGATTTTATTTTCCAATTGTATTTTTTTTTTTTTAATGTATGTCATCAAGATCATTGATTGGGCGATGTTTATTTGGTATATAAGACGTAGACATGAATGGAAAACTATATAATAAAAATTTCCAAATTAAACACATGAATGTCTCGTACCTATTCCATGGCTAAGATTGTTCCTACCACTCCATAGTCTTGATCTTGTTTTCTACGGTGTTGATGTCATTAATTAGAAAACGGGACAATGGAATAGCTTCAAGGTTTGAAACCCAACCATACTACTTATTTTTTATAGCACTTTACATGCCCCATTTTAAGTTTAAAGCTCAAGTAATTTTAGGGAAATAGGGGATGCACGAGCAATCATAGCTAATTTAACCCTTCCAATGGTTTCTCATATGAGAAAGAAGTAGCTTTTATTTTCCGATCAATTTTTTTATATTTTTATATACAACATCAAGATCATTCACCGACAATGTTTATTTTGGTAGATAAGACATAGACATGAATGGAAAGCTAGAAATAAAAATTTGTAAATTAAATACATGAATGTCTATTACATGGCTAAGATTGTTTCTACCCAAATACTATTTTCTATATGTGCTCCACTTTATAGTTTTGATCTTATTTATTCATGCAAGTGCAAGTTGCACTTCAAGGGCCCAAATAAAAAAATGGGGAAAATCCAATAAAGATCAAGATCATTCATTAGACAATGTTTATTTTGGTAGATAAGACATAGACATGAATGGAAATCTAAAAAAAAAAAAGTGCAAATTAAATATATGAATGTCTCATACCTATTACACAGCTAATATTGTTCCTACCCAAATAATATTTGCTATATGTGCTCCACTTTATAGTCTTGATCTTGTTTATTCATGTGAGTGCAAGTTGCACTTCAAGGGGCCAAAATAAAAATAGGGAAAATCCAATAGGTTCCAATATCAAATCAAATCCAATTCTTTTCTGTTGTATCACTTTGTAGACCCCCTTTTCAGTTTTAAGTTTAATTAATTTTAGTAAAAGAGGTGATGTACAGACAATCATTGATAATTAAGATCTTCCATTGGTTGGTCATATGAGCGAGATGTACAATTTGTCTCCCGTATCAAAAGTTTTAAACTAACACTCCGTATGATTTTTGAAGTTGTCAAAATCCAATAGATTTGAAGATCAAAATCAAACCTATTGTTTGCTTATTGTAGCACTTTGTAGACTCCCTTTTCAGTTTTAAGTTTGATTAATTTCAGGAAAACAGGCAATGTGTAGACAATCATTGATAATCAAGCTCCTCCATTGGTTGATCATATGATTTAGAAATAAATTTTATTTGCCGGAATGAAAGTTTTAAACTGAGACTACATATGATTTCTAATGCTATCAAGACCAAATTTCTCTCTGATTTGCAAAGATAATTTTTACTAATAAAACCATCACAATGCATAGGTCTATAATTGACTGCAAAAGCCAAACCCCATGTTTTCTTATTGTATCACTTTGTAGCCCCCATTTTAAGTTTAAATCTCGATTAAATGTAGGGAAATTGGTTGTGCGTAGACAATCGTCAAGAATTGAGCTCCTACATTAACTGGTCATATGAGCCAGAGGTTGATTTTATCTGTCAGATAGATTTTTTTCGACAGAGGCTCGATATAATTGGTACTATCTGAACAAGATGAAATCGATCTCATTTATAAGGAGGGATTGTTACAATGTATAGGTCTGAAACAGATTTGTTATGCACATGCTGGAAGTAAGCTAGCAAACAACAGACACCTGTTGGCTGCATCGAGGAAACAGTGCCAAAATACTTCGTGAGGCAGGAGAAAGCCTAGACAGGAAACAAAATCAGAGGTTTACGTGGGCACGTGTTGTCTATGCATAGGCCTAAAGATGCCCAGCTAAAAGACCAAAACAACACACTATCAAGAAATTCCCCTAAAGATGTGGGCATTGACCTATCTAAAATCTTAATTGCTGTAGAAATCCTCTCTTTGGTATTCTCAATCGACCACTTTATTTACTCTGTATTCTTGATACTTTGGTATCTCGTGACGATGCAATGCAAGTGAGGGCCACAATCATGGATGAGATTTGACGGTTGACCCCACCCGTCAAACCAAAAATCTATGACATTAAGAGGTTTTAAACAGCCTATCCATTTTTGTTAAATATCTTTTCTTTATTTAATAATTTAAAAATATATTATTATTTTTAGTTGTATTTACAAGTGTCAGATAAGTTTCAGGGATTATATGTTCGATATAAACACATTTTCAGAAAAATATGTTATTTAAATATCTATGTAATGTTGCACTTATATTTATATTGAATGTTCATGGTGATAATGATAGTTCGTCAAAAAAATCACATCAAATAAGGACCGTTGACAATTTTGCAAAGTGTAAAATACAATTAAAATAGGCAAAAACACGTCAAATCTCATCTCCTGGCCATAATAGAACCCTCAATTGTCATTTTAAAAAACACATGAAGATTGTACAGACAATATTTTAAAAGAATACGTTCACATGCATCCAAATATCTCAACTACTTTTAAAACCGAAACAAAACATTTTGTTTTCATGTAAAATATGCAATTTGTATTAATTGCATATGTTGGAGGACTCAAAGTTCCTAACTTCTTCCTTCCCAAAATCTCGTAGTAAAAAAACATATCATTTTTTTATGAAAAATATCTTATATTATATTAATTCAATATGATACAAGATAAATTTCAACCAAAAAGTGGGCCAGGAAAATTTTAGTGGCGAATATTCGTAATATGGCGAATATTCCATTTTTGAAAATTTTGAAAAGGCGAATTTTTTCGGCATGGGTCGATGACTGTTATCTAAAAATTACACTTTAATTTTTTTAGGGCTCGGTTAAACCGCTGTACCCTTGAAAAATATCCCCTATATAAACCTAGATTATTCGCAGAACACTTCTACTTCACATTTTTCAATAATATGATATATCTTCAGTGATTATAGACGCGCGACAAGGGTAAGTTATCAGACGCGACAAGGAGGGTTTGTAGATAAGGAGATACTGCAGAAAATAGATGAACATTCAAGAAAAAGAGTTTGTTGGCGATTTGCGACATGGAATTTTTTCGATGAGCAAGAAAAGGGCAGAGGCTACGACGTGCGGCAACATCTCAATGACACGCACGACTCTGTATCGGCGACACGTACATTAGTGACGCGTGCTGCAAGCTCGGGCCACAATCATGTGACATCCCCTCGGACGCGCGACATCCCCCTGACCACGCGAATCCCCTCAGTGACGCGCGACATCCCCCTCAACATCCCCTCAATGACGCCTATCCGTTATCCCCTCGGTGACGTGCGACATCACCCTCAATAAACATCCCTCTACGCCGCGACATCCCCTCGACGCGCGACATCGCCTCGAGATGCGCGATGAAGACTGTATCGCGTCGCACATCCTCAGTGACAAAGAGTTTGTTGATGAGCGACACCGAGATTTTTCAATGAGAAAGCAGAGGTCGATAGGTCAAAAAAATCAGACATTAATTTTGCATACGTCAAAAAATGCACAAACATTTCATCTCCGACAAATAGACTTCGACGCGCGTCAATTCACGCGTCATTACGGAATGTTGATGCATGCATCGAGGTCTGCTGACGCCAATGCATTTTTTTGATGTGCGATAAAAAATCTCCCGCCGCGCTTGTATCGCGCAAAGCACTTGACAATCAGGTGAAATTTTTTCATACAACCCCCAAAAAATTCGCCTTCCCGCAAAACCGGTTCCGAGGATATTCGCCAGGTATTCTCCACCTTCGATTTCCAAGAGGTCTCTTAAAATGAACCCCGAAGTGGGCGGTATGAGAACACACCAAAAAACATATCATTTTCAATTCGAGGAAAACATGAAAATAATTATTGTGTTTTTCACATTGACAAACCACAATAAGTAATTAATCTACTCAATGCCACAGAAAATTTTCAAACATTCATATACTAAATATATTTGAAATCTTTAAGCACGAGATGTACTCTTTATTTGTGTCTCTTTGTAATATTAAAAATACAAATTTCATAGATACCAAAGAATATTCGTTTATGAAGCAATCCTGTAAGTGCATATATTTTCCCAACAACAACGACAATTAAAAAAACTTCGAGTTTCAATCTGGATCGTTGAAGATTTCATTTCCAATAATCAGTAAATAACATATGTCTTGTCTCACTTCTCAGTCCCTCCAAATTTGGCTCTACAATATCTAACATACTTTGATTGGAACGTCGACGACATTTGCGCTCCACCTCCACCTAATATTACAAAATTCATGGTTTGTTATTGTTCTTGATAGTTATGTTCGAAATAATGATAAGATAAATATGTACCATGAATAGCGATTCGAAATGGCATCTAAGCAACATTTGCATTTGTCAACCACCCTTAAAATATATTTTTTGATGAAAAAGATCTTATATTATATGAAATGAAACATGATACAAGATAATTTCAGCAAAAAACAAGTGGTATGAGAGCACGCCCCAAAGCCACAAGCAAACTAGGCCAAGTCTAGGAATATAACCAAAACAACTTTAAAAACATTGAAGTTAAGCAGCTTATAACAAAAAGACCAAAAGAGGGAGGGTCATGATCATTTGGCCAACCAGGATCAACAAGGTCTTTGCTAGTGTCTTTCACTTCCCAACCAGAGCCCGAGGGATCTTCTTCTTCATTGTTAGCAACAACCCATGTGGGAGAAATGACACCAGCCATCCAAGGGAACTTATCCGACGGAGGCAGAGGCGAAGGTGGGAGGATCCATCTGTCATGGGTGTGCGGCTTGGAAGCTACACGCGAGATCCAACCAAGATAACAAGTAGGCGTGGGGAGCCCTAACCCTAATGGAGAGCTAGGGGAGATAGAATTCTCCATGGTTGATTATGCAAATTAGATCGGCAAGCACAACTGAAAGAGCACCGCTGGGAACAGCTCCAATGACCTCCTCGGGGATGGCCACCGCAAGGAAGAGAGCGTCGTGAGGGTGAAGGTGGCTCTCAAGAAACATTACAAGGGGCATCCCCTAGTGATGCAGAAGATTCTGGAGGTGCTCCACCTCAAGGGCCACCTTGTTAGCTTGAACTTGAATCTACAACAGCACATTGGAGATAACCACCAATTTATTATACATGGAGAATTGTTGATCAAATTTAGCATTATAAAAAAATGAATTCCTTTCTTTCCATTACCAAAATAGAATTTCCCCTCTGAAAGTATTGAAAATATGGGAAAATATGTGAGGTTATCTAGGGTTTTCTCCTAAAAGAATATTGTTATCGTGTAAAATGTTTTGGCTAGAGGGTGAAAAAGAATGAATGAATACAATTCCAAGCTAGTTGGGCTTTGGAAAAAAACCAAAACATGTGCGATAAGGTTCCCAAGTGCCCACAGAAAGGACATTTCGGATAGCCATGCACCAATCGAGAGACCTTGATGTAAGATACACCACAAAAAGTGCATAATTTTAGGCTCAACATAGGCAGACTAGACCGTGTTGAACCTCCATCTCTAGGGAGAGGAATGCAACCCCACCGAGTGTTGAGCTTTGCAATAAATTTTTTGAATGGAACAAATTCCGTGCTTGAAGAGTTTGAGTGCAGGAATTCCAAGGACCTCCGCAAGACACCGATCTTGGATTTGAATGACAAACAACCACCACAAGGAGTATTGGTTGATGGAAAGGCCATTGTGAAATCCATTTCCTTTCCATTGAAGCCATGGTTTGATTTGCTCCCATGCTTTCCAAATACTTTTAAGCACAAAGGTGCTTGAAAACTTTGATAGGCACCAAAGTAGTGAGGAGATTGGTAAGCCCTAAACCTTTCCTGATTGAGCGGTCGTAAGGGGAACCCTCCTCAATGTCATGGCGCAGAAGAACTTTCCAAGCTTCTTGACCTTCAATACAACGAATTATCCATTTGGCACAAAGTGCCTACCCTTATCACAAAATATCAATAAGACCCATCCCCTAGATTCATAGGGAAGGCAACAAGTTTCCCATGCAACTCTATGAAACCCTTTACCAAAGGAGGCATTGGCCTAGAGAAAATATTTGAGAAGCTTTTCCAACTTTTGCACAAAATTTTTTGGATGGCACCCAACAAGAAGAGTAATAAACATGAGTGGCTTTAAGGACTTTGGAACAAATATAGAATTTACCCACTAAGGAAAGTGGTTTGGTGATCCAAGATTCCAATTTTTGGCCACTCGTTGAACCACATATTGCCAAAGCTCCGTAGGTGATGCTTGAAAGGAAAAAGGAATGCTAAGAAATTTAAACATCTCACCATGGCCTAACATTTTCCAATCATAAGAATCCAACCAAGAGGGCACAGGGAGGAAAGATTGTCTCGACATTTTGTTTTTCGTCATTGAATGGAAGAACCTGATGCCAAACAAAATATCAAGGCAGTGCATGGCATTGCGGATATTGTTTTCTTCCTCAATTAAGATAAGGAAAGAGTCATCTGTAAAGTGACCATTGAGTAATTGGGACCTATCTCGTAGAGTAGGCAATGCAATCCCCGACAAGCCCTTGGGATTTGGCTTGGGCAAACAAATACCTAAACCTTCCAACATAAGAACATAAAGAGCAGATGCTAAAGGGAAACCTTGACATATGGAACGAAAGAGGCCGAAAGACGTTGAGTTGTGTCCATTAATGGTGATGTGGGCCGAGGCACTGCAAAAATCATTTGGACAAATATCTCAAAATTCAAAAGAGAAATCAATTGCAATGTTTACATATCTTTAACGCCTAAAACATTATAAGATTGAGCAGAGAATTAGTAAGTCGTGGCACTCTTATGTTCGATTGAACATGTAAATGACCCTAAGGTTATATGATTTTTTCCATTGGGTATAGCGTATAAATGTTATCCCTTCCTCTTTCAACCCTTATTGAAATTTGTTTCAATCTTCACATTCCATTCAATTATTTCTGCTTAAATTAGCCACAACAATTTGTCAAAGGAAAACCAATGGTAAAAGAATGTTGTTGTAGGAGGCATTGCCTCCATTGACGAGTTCCCATCTAAGAGAGCTACTTAAAATAGTATAGGTTACATAGAAAAAATGCATCGGTTAAAATTTTATTTTTATTTTTCCTCGTTAGTTTGTGAAGTTCCTTATTTATATGTTAAGAAAAAATGAATTGAATAGTTTGGTAATATTTCCTTTCTTGCACTTAGTCTCCAAGAATCCTTGACAATTTGCCGGCTTTATGAGTAGACCACGGTGTGTTGGGCACCACAAAGATATGCTATGCTCCCTTGAAATAAGAGAAATGTAGATGGAGATTTAAGAAAAATATATGGACGCTTTAGTATTAACGCATGCCCTACCTTATTAGCTCCCAAGGAACGTCCTTGGTTGAACTAAGTTGGAATTAAGGAGGGCTTATTGTGCTAGTATACACTGTTATTTATGCGGTGAGGAAGGCGACCGTAATATAAAGCCAACGATTGAGGCCGTTTACTTACTTTTTGCTTCTCAAGCGACCCAAATCCGCCTTGTATAAAAACACAGCAATGCACAGATCAAAACAAGCTTTTATAGAGTCATATATATTCTATGCAAAACTTCATTTGTTGAGAAAATAGAAAAATCTGGCCCAGCTATATTGTAGACACAATGTACACGTTTACAGTTATTTTACATGGTTGTAATAATAAGCGCAGATTATCCCAAATTACGTTTGTTTCTCTTTTCTCTGAACGATTTGCCTCTCTCTTCTTCGGATATGCAAACAAGAGCCCTCTCTATGTCAATACCTCCACCGTACGACACCTCTCTTTCGAAATGCGAGCAATAACTCTCAAACACTCTCACTGTCACCTGCAATCGAAACCGCAGCATGAACAGAAACTCAACTTCCAGAGTGTTCATTTCCGCAAGTGATAAGCCTCCCACTTTTGCAAAATAGTCGTTGTTGTAATGCCTGCATCCACAAAACATGATCACCCACTAACAAAACCAAGATATTACAGAACAGACGACTACTTAAAAAGGGAAGAAAATCAAATATAAACTCACAAGCCATCGAGGAATTTGGTAGCAACCATGACACTCGTAATGACAAGGCTGTGAATGTTGAGAGATGTTAAGCGGAAGGAGGGATCGTTGAGAAGGAGGGATCGTTGAGAATTAGACGATCAATATAAACATATTATGTCAAAGCACAATGTTGCGTCCCACTTCGTGTCCCAAAAACGCGAGTAAGAGGTTGGGCGGGATCGGAAATCGAGAGTGTTCGCACAAACACCCCTTTCGCATGAACCCCCTTCGCCCGAACTGCCACGTAGGACAAAGAAACTAGTTCGCGCGAATGGGGGTTCGCGCGAACACCCCTTCGTGCGAACCCCTCGAATTCAAATAATTTTGGTGGCAAAGAGTTATATACATATATTTATATAGTTTTGGGCGGCAGATTTAGGGTTTAGGGGGGTTCGGGCGAAGGGGGGTTCATGCGAACCCCTTCGCGCGAACCCCCCTGAACCCCGTAAGTGGCACATTTTGGCGCCAAATCCATTTGGAGGATAATTTTATGCCAAAATGTGCCACTTAGGTGCCACATAATTAGGGTTAACGAATGAATAAAATTACAAAATTTTAACACAAAATACAAAATTTTATTAGCTTTCTAAAAATATAATTTTCATTTTAAAAAATTTGTTTTACTATTTATTTTTTATATTTTGCTAACATATGGTATTTTAGGACAATCAATCGTACACAATCAACCCAATTTGAAAAATAGCAAAATATATAAAAAAATTGAAAAAATAAAATTACTATTTGTTGAAGTCTTCTTCTTACCTATGAAAAAAAAATTCAATTTCGATATAAATATTAAAAGTTATTGGCATAAACATTTGTACGCCATTTATTTGAAAATATTTTTACTAAATAATTAATTAAAAAAATATAATTCAAAAAATATGAAAATTTGACAAGACCTCAAAATTCAAATCTTGAACATATATCTAAAATTTCATGGTGAAAAAATAAATTTTCTTTTTAAAAAACCACCCGGGGACAATCATTCCTCTTTTATAACATAAGAAACAACATATGAATAAAATTAAGAAAAAGACCATTTTTTTGCCAATTTTTTTAAAAATAAAATTATATGTATTCTACACTCTAAACACAACATTTCGTTAGTTTGTGGAATTTCATGAATGTGTATGGTTTTGTGGCTATTACCTTTAGAAAATCAATGAAACTGAAAATTCATGTTTATAAAGGTACAAAACATACCAAAAAGTGGGACATACTTGAATATCCTCTCCAAATATTTTTCTATGCTCATCATAGGAACTTGCATCGCAGAGAAAAAACATAGAGATTTTCTCTGAAAGCTTTTGCCCGATTTAAAAAATAGTAGTAGCTTTTCATGTCTAGCTCTAAGTCTACAAAGTAAGGAAGCTAGTACTAAAAGAATCCAGTTGGGAGTTGACTCGTTTTCAGCATTTGGGAAAGAATCACACAACACATTTGGTGCCACTGCCAATGCCATGGATTGAATTTGAGACTGCAACTATTGCAATGATGAATGGTGTGGAGCATAAAAGGCCAATGTAGGCATATTATAATATTGTACAAAGGGTCACGGAGTTTTGTTGGATTCAACGAATGATGTCCTTATCTCAGATTTTCCGATTGACATGATGTAACGTATTTTGGTTTAAATACAACCGCCTCAGTAAACCGCCTAACATTGGACGTGAATAAAGTATCGAAAGATTTAAACGCCTTTTATAATAGGCAACCTAAAGAAGGCCCTTGTTATGCAAATCCGCAACATACCATGATTTGGTATGCAAATTCACACAAAGAATAAACACAAAGAAAATAATAATCCCTTCCATGTTCCATTGGGAATTTAATTACAAATATATTGTTGAAGTTGTTCCTAAAATTTAGGAAACAACTCTCTAACAATACGAGTCTTAAAATTATTAGCTTAATATGAAAACTATAACAACTTCACTATTTAACATAACTCACATACATAGTAATTAAAATTAACTAGCTTAATATGAAAACTATAACAAACTCACTATTTAACATAATTCACATATGACATATATGAGATGTGAGCATGACTAACCTCTTTTCCTAACATTCTCTTCTTTACCGAGAACATAGGGAAAACTTGTCTTATACTTGGAACTCGCTCATGATCTTGTGATTTTCACGGGATTATCACACACCTTATTGATGGTTTTATAAATGGTTTCAACATCAAACCGAAAATGGTGGTTTTACAAATGGAGTACCACAACCAAAAAGTGATGATTTTGCAAATGGCTTACCAACAATCAAGAGTGGTGGTTTTACAAGTGATTTAACACAAAAGGTCCTCAATAAAAGCATATAACTCGAGTCCCACTTTTTTACACTTTTGTTACCTTCAACAAAATATGTCCCAAAACCAAAACATGACAAAACACATATAAAATGATCAAACACATATTTTTAAGAGCTTAAATATACCAAGGGCGTAGGGCATCCATAATTTACATGAATTTTTAAATTTTTAATAGTATTTTTAAATATTTATTTACATGTCATATTTTTAAAAAATTGGTCACTAATTAGGACACTTATATTCTTTTTCTTCACAAATAATGATTTTACAAGTAGATTACCAATAACCACATCATGATGTGCCAAGTACTATTATCAACTCTCATCAATATCTCACTGCAACAAATATTATAGAAATTATGTTGTTCATACATACACCTAAAAAACTAACATAATGGAAATGGAACATTAGGATCATGTTCCCCCCTCAATGTGAAATTTCCACTTATTCAAACAGAGACATTGCAAACTACAACACACGATGCACAAATGGAAGAAAACACACAACTGAAACAAAATATGTCACCAAACCTCAAGCGGCCCTATCATCATGGCGACTGACGAGAGGTCATTGATTGACCTCCAATTACCTCCTATGCCTCTATCCTCCGATTGACGTTGCTAAGTCACCTAATTTGACTATGAGGATCTTTGAACAATTCACCCCATAAAGTTGATGCTATGTACAAGTGAAAATGTATCCAATTATTGAAAAGTGAGACAATCTTTTTAATCCTATATAACTTTTGACAACATGACTATTTTGACAATGACAATGATTTTTGACTCTATACTTTTTGATGACAAGACAACAAAAATTTCATTTGACGACTCAACTATTTGGACACTTTACAAAACTTTTAATGACAACTCAAAAACGATGACTTTTATATATAAAAAATACTTTAGAATGGCTATATAATGACTATATATAACGAGACACATATAACTTGTATTTTAAAGAAAAAACATTAATACAATTAATTCATGTAAAAGACACTACCATCACCTACCAAATATCTTATAAAAGCTAGCGTGAATAAACTAGATTACTACCTAAAGCTTATGAAACCTAAACTAGAGACCAAAAGAATAGACTATTTTAGTGTAATCATAAACATAGAATAAAATGACTTTAAGCCATAAACTGAAATCTATTACTAAAACCATTAATAAGAAAAACTTCAAACCTAAAATACATATTCTTAATAACAAAACGGTGAGATGTGAAGTGGAGCTCAACATGTATGTATTTGCAGGGTCTCTGGTATGTTTCCGCCAACTGGGTCGAAGCAAATTAGATGGAACGAATCCAATACTACATTTGTGGATGTCGATGTAGAAAGTTGAGTCAACACTGGCCAAATACAAAGAAAAAGAGTCACAATCAAACCCTTCTAGAGGTAGAATGTTGATCTCGAATCTATAATTTACTGAGAGATCCGCAAAGGCAAGCTGTACCACAATGGTAAAGCTGATCAAAGTAAAGTGGATATGCTTCACAGCAATTTGAGTTGACTCTATCAAGGTTTCAATTGATCTTAGATCCGTAAAATGCAGCTACAGGTTGGCGTTTGGTATCTTGAATGTATTATTGAAACCTTTTAAAACTGAATCATAGAAATCAGGCAAGACCATGGATGCAATCAAAATTCTACAATCCATAGCTATAATTGTTGTTAGGAATGTCTTGATGCAAATCTTGCTTCCATAGGGATGTCGTAAGCTGCACAGGCGCATAGGTGTTATAATAACAGGTTAAAAAATTAATAGATAGGTACTTATAATAATAGGATGAAACTTATAGAAAAGAGAGCTCTGCGCTTTGAAAAGGGGCGTTGAGATACAAGGATTGATACGTAATCTTCCAACATCGTTAATATTAAATCATAAATCCTCCAATGTAAAAAAAAAAACGGGTCTACAACAAACAAAGTTGAGTTGTAGCACTCGTTTCACCAATTTGAACGACACAAACGACACTAGAATTGTATAGAATACACCAAAATTCTTAGGTATTAACCCTCTAACTCGGATATGAATATTTATATAGAGTGCCATATCTGTAACAAAAATAAGAAGACAATATTAGGTTTTC
The DNA here is from genome assembly GCA_018340775.1 of Taxus wallichiana var. yunnanensis. Lineage (NCBI taxonomy): Eukaryota > Viridiplantae > Streptophyta > Pinopsida > Cupressales > Taxaceae > Taxus > Taxus wallichiana. The sequence goes on along the minus strand of CM031239.1, from coordinate 727,088,181 downwards.
ATGGCTTGGGGCGATAATGCAAATATGGAATTGCCCCATTTTTCTTCGAGTTTTCCATGACACAACTACAAGAAATCTATCGCTCGATACCAAATGATTTGGTATGTAGATTCACACATGAATAAACACAAAAAAATTTATTTCTATGTTTCATTCGAATTTAATTATAAATATATAGGTGAATTTGTTCCTAAAATTTAGGAAACAAGTCACTAACAATACACAAATTGTTTTAACAACTCGATTAATATGAAAACTATAACAACCTCACTATTTAACATAGCTCATATATAACAAATATGAGAAGTGAGCACTAAGCTCTTTTCCTAACATACCAGGGTGAATTACTTAGTCTACCCTCAAATTGAGATATTACACACAAATATTGTAATACTCCAATGTTTGAGAAGGTGTTTAAGTATTAAACATAATTTGAAAGTGAGCACACTCTTAATTCCATACAAATGTTGTTACTATTTCAACCTTAATTAAATGTAGATTTATAGAGCTAAATTAAATAGAGTTGAATAGTGTTATAGCAAATAGATCAATTTAGGTTGCATAATGGAAATTAGAGCATTGTAAACATGTTAGATTGATATAGAAATTGAAAGTGTAATTAGGGTTTGAGATATGGCTTAGCTAGTTAAGGTTGATTTTTGACAATGTCATCAAATAAATCTAGAATAAGTGTTGAGTATGACGTGAGCATGACATGTGGCCAAACAATCCTTTGTCTTCCTAAATATGGGGAGTCAGACCGGACAATTATTTTTTAGGATCGTACTCCACTAAAGACTTGATCTTTATGGTTTTGGATTTGTGATCGATGTGATTCTCGGGTTTTCCTATCTCACTTCACTTTTCCGTGTGTCATTATATATATATATATATATATATATATATATATATAACCCTCACATTTCCGCAGACGTGAAAATAACCCTAGCTTCTAACAAAGAATCTCAAGCACACATTAGATTACAAAATTAAAATATGAAGTACTTGAGTTACGCTAATATTAGTGCAAGTCACTCCATTTTTATTCACCATGCGCTACACTACATTTCAAACTCAATATAGTTCTTTGTGTGAGTGTGCATGTAACTAAACCCTAGATCTAGATCTATTATCTTGTTTCCACATTGGTAGTGAATTGACTACTTTTCCCTACTTGTATGTAGATGTAGAATTCCAAATATTGGCCCATGTGTTGTGTTATGCAAAGATGTTGTAGGAGCTCATGTTTTTCCTATCTCATAGATGGTAGATATATAGGTGCTTGCTAAATCTAATAAATATTTAGAGCTAACTTGTAGATATATGAGTCATTTAATTTTGAAGTTAGTTTCTTTGTGGTGTGGAAGTTATGCACAAAATAAGATGTGAAAATAAAAAGAGTAACGAAAGGGCCCAATAAGGAAAAACTAGGCCTTACCAAAATCCAACTTGGATTTTTTGGCGAATTGTAAAAATGGAGTTTGTGTTGATGGTGAATATGAGAAAATTTATGTAGTGATGCAAGTGAATAATTTATTCGAAAAGGTGCATCGGAAACAAAAAGACAACCAAAAATAATATACATATAAACGCACAGACGCCATGTTGTATATGCAACTAGGTGGTTGCATACAAAGTGGCACAAATGTATACGTAACTAGGAAGTTGCATGCATAGACTCCTGGTTACATATACACCTGTGCACATGCATATAGAATCGAATGGTTGTATACAAAATTAGGCAGATGCATGCACAGACGCCTGAACACACATGTACCAGCACTTGCACATTCAACTACCCGATTTCATGTGTAACCAGTGTCTCCATATACAAATTCCCAAACAGATGGTGGTGTGAAAGACTTACCCATTGATATAAGACGTGAAAGTAAAAGTAGTGACGAAAGGGGCAAAGCGAGGACTTACCAAAATCCAACTTGGATTTTTCTCGGTGAATTGTAAAACATGGATTTCGTGTTGATGGTGAATATGAGAAAAATTATATAGTGATATAGGTAAATAATTTATCTCGGGAAAAGGTGCGCCAAGTAGGCACAGAGGGCAACCCAAAAATAATATACAACAAAACGTACAGATGCTCGGTTGCATATGCAACTGCATCTTTCTATAAAAAGTCACACGATCATAAGCAATCTGGAAGTTATGTGCACAAACGCTTGGTTGCATATGCACTCAGTGCTTGCAAAAGCCACATACAATCCACACAATCATATACATGCAACCGGGCGAGATGCATCCATAGACGCCTAGTTTCACATGCACTGGGTGCCTATATATGCAACCAATCGATTGCATGTGTAATCGTGCATTTGCATATACAAATGCACGGTTACATGGTGGTGTGGAAGAATTACTCAAATATAAGATGTGAAAGTAAAAAGAGTAACAAAAGGGCCCAAAAGGAAAAACTATGGTGAATTTTAAGACCCCTTACCAAAATCCAACCTAGATTTTTTTTGGAGAATTGTAAAAAATGGATTTTGTGTTGATGGTGAATATGAGAAAAATGTATATAGTGATTCAGGAGAGTAATTTATCCAAGAAATGGTGCACCATAAGTGGGCACAAAGGGCAACCCAAAAATAATATACATGTAATCGTATAGATGCCCTAGGTTACATATGTAACTGATGGTCGCATAAAAGTTACACTTAGCTATATACGCAACCGGGAAGTTACATGCACAAATTTTTGGTTACGTATGCACCCAGGAACCTACATACAAAGTCACACACCTACATAATAAAATAGGTGGATGCATGCATAAACACCTAGTTACATATGCACTCCAAAGCCTACACATGAAACTACCTAGTTGCATGTGTAACTAGTGTGTTTGCATATAGAGACGCTTGATTACATTTACAATTGGGTGGCTACATGTGTGGGTGTCTAGTTACATATACAACCGGGTGTCTATGTACATAGCCTCCTAGTTGTGTAAGTAGATGAATGTATGCATTTATAGTCACCCATTTGTATGTGCACCTAGGTGGCTACATATGCATCCTCCCGATTGAATGTGTAACCAATTACCAAGTAGGTGACCATGTATGTATAGCTGCTCGCTGAGTGAACTATTTTCTGCCACATGCCCCGACCCCTCCCTCACCTATATATAACCTTGGTACCTTATTCATTATCTTGTTTTTCCTCACTTATTCCTCTAACTCTAAGCTCCGCTCCAGCCTCTACCTTAGGTTATGGGATCATAAAGTTATCGAATCAGATCCGAGATCAAATCAACAGAAAAAGTTTCCCTAAATCTCACGGGATCATTACAATATGGTAGAAGGCTTCAAGAGATTTCGATGCCTATTGGAATGCGAATGGATACCGCATAATCCAAATAGAGTTCATGCAGGAAAAGGATGTTTGTAGAATATAACTAGTACACACGCGACATAGTCACTAGAACGAGTATAGTGGAAAATGGGTTGTGAGCATCACGAAAAAATGGGATGGTTTAAAATCACTAGTCTTCATTGCTCAAGGGTACAAACATTTGGTCAACTAAGTGGCCCATTTTATTTTATAAGGGGACTCACCATCGAAGTAATACAACTCATCTTGACAACTCACCGAGTTGAGGGCAAGTAGAGAACAAGCTATGCATCGAAGTTAGTTAGTGATTTACTTGCACGCTAATGGAGAGTTGAGGTCAAGTTAGGAATCAAGCTCGAGGAGTGATTTGGGCATCAAATGGGAGATTCAAGCATGGAAAAATGGAGACTGAGATGAGATCACTAACGAGCATCTTGGTGAGAAAATAAAAATAGCCCAACACCGTAAAACATATAACTCGGAAAAATAGATGCGAGTGATGTGGGCAAAGCCATAAACACCTTTGGTGGAAATGGGATTATTAAGACCTACACCAATCCTTATCCCAATGTGTGTGGGATTAAATCTACCATTCTACGCAACAACTCAACACACCAAATGAACCCCGGTGGACTCGACCAATGCGGGGACTAACTCGTAACATTGGGCTCGTGAGTGATGTGGAGGACAAGGCAACGGGAAGGCTCGGCAAGTAGATGATGTAGATAACAAGGACACGTGGATTGGTCATGGCAACAACATGCATTGTGGAGCAACAAGTCATGTGGATTAGTCGCCAAGAAAAATGGAGGGCACGGGATATGGGGTGGGGTTTCGAACCTAGACCTATCCCCTATGAACCAACACCAAACTAATTTTTCTAACTCATCGAGCTGGTAGATAGTTGGAAGATATGGATTAAATGCAAGGTTTTTAGGCTTCTTATGGGTATATAAAGCCCTAACCCCCCACTCAAAACACAAGCTCTCCTCACCAAAGAAAGAATAAAGGATTGATAATAAAGAATCATGGATGGGTCGCGCATCAGTAGACAATGTGGAGTGGCGGGGTCGTGTAGATCACCTCCATGACAAAATGGAGGGTGGGATATAGGGGTTTTCGAACCCGTGACCTATCCCCTATAAATCGGGCACCCAAACTAATCCATCCAACTTGTCAAGTCGGTAGCGAGTTGGCGATATGGATTAAATGCAAGGCTTTTGGGTTGCTTAGGGGGTATAGAACCCTCACCCCCTCACTCATAAAAAAATCCTCTCCCAATTTGAAGTTAAAAAGAGAGTGAAAATTGGAAGCCTTAGGATATTAAGAAAATATTTTGATGTAGGAGCATCATCCTCATGGCTAGGAGAGTGGAATAGAGCCCTAATAAACCTACGAAAGGAAATTAAGCATAAACAAGACTTTTCACCCCACATTAATATTAATTTAATTATTTTAATTAAATTAATCCTCATCCTCACAACATTTCATTATTTTATTACCTTAATTGACCTAATTTCCACCTCACCTAGACACCTCATCCACCACCTCACCCTAGACCTATTCTTGGCATGTTTCCATAACTAACTAAGAACTAAGTCTTACTTTCCTTAATGAGCTAAGATTTGGTCTAACCCTAAAATCAATGCCTAAGATTTCTCTAACCACATTCCCACTCATTAGAAGGGAAGCTTCCATTCTAATCCATGAAAAACAAACCAACTTGGCCCAAGAAATTAGAAAGATCTCCCATTTTAGTAAACCTAGGGAATCCCACCTTAACCGAACCGCGCCGCCGTAGACCTAAACCGACACTCGGTCAAGATGGAAACCATCATCGGTTACCATTTATTCACCTTAACAACCTTGTTTGAGAGGTTGGCACATTTTGGACTAGAGGAGAGAGATCAGAGCTGCATGCAAGCAGAACCAACATCCTTTCACGCATCCAGACATTCATAACCAACACTAGGACAAATCCAGAAGCATTGCACTCACGGAAGCATTCTAGGATTCACTGACTATGGTACCAAATACCATCCTTCTGATCAACTACCATTACCATTCAGCCATCTAATCTACATCATAAGTAAGTGTATCCCTAACCAACATTGTTATTTCAGTTAGTAGCTTTTGTTACTCTTGTTATTAATCTACACTTTACATGCTCATTCTTCTATCCCTTACCAACCTGTAACCCAACCATTTCCTTACCCACACCACCAAATCACCCATCCTCACCTATTCATCCCTGAATACACCTGAGACTTCTATAAACCTCCTTATCCACCCTACCATCTCTATCAAATCCCAGATCAAACCTTGTAATCAGATCTCTTTGAGTTTCATACACCCCACCTTACGATGCTACGGTTACCCATAACCATCGCGGTTATTCTACATAAACCATCACCGGTCATACCAGATCGACATTGTCAGTCTCTATGTTTTATACCCTACCCAAGAATAGAGCCAAACAACCTCCTACCAATTGACCTAAACAACCTAGAATCAGACCTTGACTAGTCCCAATACCTTGACAATCACCTCATCCTTTAGATCCAACTATAGCCTAGCCTATTGTGATTGGATTTTCTTATTGTACTTGAATGAGATACCTAAATCATATCAACTACAGTAGGAATTTACTTATTTCTCACATTAATTTGTTTTAAACAATGGATTGACAACCATCTAGGAAGTATCACACTTCCTAAACTAGCATACGCTAGGTAATCCACTTGTCATATATCATTTAACTTCTCTTTTGTGGTCTTGTTTTCTATTACAGGTAGTTCCTCCTAGCCAAAAGGAAGCTCTCACAATCGGCATTGGGTCAAGAAGTCAGAAATGCACATCAACCTCCAACCAACCCATTTAACAAGTATTCCTCCTAGCCCATAACCCTATCTATTTCATCATTCAAAAACGTAAAGAAAATGGTGAAACATTTTGGCACACCCGGTGGGACCCATCAGGGGTTCTATTGCATTTTCTTCATTTCTAGGTGAAATTTGTGTGTTTGTTTCCCTTTAAAAGGCTTACATAGTAATTTTCTTCCCTAGTAATCCTCTCTTCTTTCTAATTTCTCTAAAAGAAACATTTCTCTTGGTGCATTTAAAAGGAATCATTCTTCTTTCTTGCTTTCTACATTTAGTGAAAGAGCATACCCTCTCCTATTCATCATTTGCTTCATCAAACATAATATTTTCGATTTGGGCTTAAAATTGGTTGCATTACATTCTGATTTGCTGCATTTAGCTCACATTAAAATGAGGGCAACCTATATGCTGGAAGTCATGCCCAACTGATGGTTGACACAAAGAATCATAGAAAGCACATTCTCTCTCTCTCTCTCTCTCTTACCAAACTACACAAAATTGAAATATACACATCTTTCTTAAACAACATCTTACCTGGGAACACCTGTCCATGATCACACAATCAGATTGGTAGGTACTCCCCAGTCTCATTACCTCTCATCAGTCATTATCTCATAGAGACGGCCCACCCCCACCATAACATACCTAAAACCTCTCCTTTTAGATATCCTTCTTCGTAGGAAGCCTTCCTCACCAAAAACTCTATTCTAAATTCATGAGTCAGTATTCTAAATAGCATAAGCTCAACACATTAAAAATCACTTGTTAGGTACATGTGTTTTTAGTGTTTGATTGATGTGCATTTTGAGGTGTGAGGATACGCTTCTCCATTTTTCCATTTGTTGCCTTACACACTCCACAATCATAGTTGGAGTATTCTGACTTCTTCTTGAGTGTGTCAGACTTCATTGCATCATCTCCAGACCTCTGGGTTGATTATTTATCTCACTAAAATTCACAACAATCCATTTTTTACATTTTCCAATTTTCACAGTAACCGACATCGGTTACCCCTGACTGGCATCAATTTTTCTTAACCGCATCATCGGTTTTCTGTTCTTTTGGGTTAAATTGCCTAAAGAACCCTTATTTCATTTTCTTTGTTGTCAGAGTTCCTGTGAGTCTCTATACTCTCTAGGCTTTGATAAACCATCATCATACAACTTGTTCATCTAACCATCACCAGTCTTTACCTCATTTGGTAAAACTGTTCCTGTCTCACAATAACCGACCTCGGTTACCCCTAAACCGACATCGGTCATCCTTAACCGGCGTCGGTTACCCTGTATTGAATATCAACTAATATATTACCCAAATCCACCTATAAACACCTATTTTCTTCATTCTCACTGCTCCTTGTGTCATCTACAGAGGATACAACATCACCTGATATACATTCATTCACATGGTGTTGACTCACAATCAAGCTAACACTCTTACATTTCACGCAAGTCATCAACCACTCCCACCTAGTCCTTCACCACCCTCTGTATCCTGTCACCCATGGATCCAACCCTACCTACCACCATTTCCACAGTAGGTGATGAAGGAATTTGCATGACTCCTTGATCAGAATCCCATGGCCTTACAGTTCTACCTTTCCCACTCTTCCACCCGGGACTCCTCAAGTCAGTTGATATATGGCATGCCTGTATCCATCTCTCCTACCCTTATTCCCACTTCTACATCAGCCCCTAATAATGTGGTTACCTTCACCTACTTCACCCCAGTGGTTTCACAGCTAGGACCCATACCCACTATGACCACTGTGTCTCATAGTATCAGTCGCACATGTAGTATCTGTTGTCCCCTCATCACCAACCAGACCATAACCCCATCCCACACCCATTGTCTCACAAATACCCATTGCAACACAACCACCCATGGTGTCAGTGACCCCTACTCCATTCCAGAATCTTGTCCTCTCCATCCCACAAACACTACCCCCAATCACTACTAGAGTCACTACGACCATCCCACCTACATACACATACTATCAACAACCCCCTATCTCATCTCCACACCCATTCTAGATACATGCCCTCTATGTCGGTCCCCTATTCTCAACCTCCCTATTCGGCATCACCATACAATGGAATTCCACCCACATCACAGGTTCAATACCAGCCCCCTTATGCCACAGAGGTGCCCTTCCATCACAACCTACCAATGACCTCATCAAATTGATGATGGAAAGGATGCAGACACTAGAAGCATCGGTTTTCGCTCACGTAATTCTCTCACCTATGATGAAATCTGTAATGAGCCCATTCATCCATCCATCCCTATTCACCCATACCATATACATTGGGAAATGCCAAAATTCAACCATTTCAATAGTAAAGAAGACCCACAACAACATTTGTGGTCTTTCAAACATGGGTGTTACTTGATCACCCATGATGACACTTTACTCCTACAAACCTTCCCGATGTCCCTGATAGGACCTGCATTAGACTGGTATAGTGGGCTACTAAGACACTCCATCTACTCATTTAATCAAGTAGCCCAAGCCTTCTTAGATCACTTCTCCATCAACATTGTTAAGAAGGTTACCATGACTGATCTTTATTCCACACGACAATATGATGATGAGTCTATCGCTGACTTTGTCACTCTTGCGCAACCCTAATTAACCAACTCACATTTCAATTACCTCAAACTAAACTCATAGAGTTGTTTACTTTGGGCTTGTAAGAAGACACATCTCACCAACCCTGCAGGTGCAGACCTTTCACACTTTTTTGACGAGGCATTCACCATGGCACGGAAATTAGAAATTCGTGCTATCGAAGAGAAGAAAATTCAACTTCATAACAAGAACATCACATTTAAATCAAATGATGCTTCTTCATCTTCAAACCCCAAAAAACTATTCAAAATCCAAAGGATCTTCCAACACCATAGTTCTCAAGGCTGGCCCCCCTCATCAATCAAACCCAGCCAAACCTCCTTCTAATCTCTCTCCCATCCAAGCTTTCCAGTTCAGATGAGAACAACAAAAGTACACTTCGATAGGAGAATCTTATTCTTCTATTTTGGAAAATCTTGTTAAGGCTGGTGCCATTACCCTTCCACCTATAAAACCACATACTAGTTTTGACCCTAAGAGCACCCCATGCCCGTGGTATAAGGAACATGAATTTTGTAACTATCATCATGTCAAAGGTCATAGTGACAATAACTACATCACCTTCAAGAATATCATCCAAGAAATGTTAGACAATGAGATCTAGTCTTGGATAGCCCAAATGCACCCACTAACCAAAACCTACATATCTTCAAGAAGCCATTTCCTAATCATGCCCCATCTTCCAACCAAGTTGGTGACACTTCAAACAATGATAGCAATGTCCATGAGGTCCATGCTATTTTTGATGACATACCAGTTGCTTCCCAATTGCCTCATGTTCCTTCCATAGATGAAATCTTAGCCCAAGCTCCCCTACCTACACAAGAACCTATTTCATCTACTCCTCCACCCACAGAGGAACCCCCTTCATTTTCTCCTTCACCCATGGAAGAGCCTATAATTAGCACGCCACCTTTGACCCCTCAAATTTCCAGCAGTCATGTCAAGGCACCTCTCCTACTCATAGGAGATACATGTCCACAACCTACACCATCACAAGGAGAGTCAACCTCATCTCTAGCCCATCCTCTCCTCTACCCATGGAGGATCCTATAGAAATACCATTGTCTTTAGATGACCATTCACCATCGACCTTCAAGATCCCACTGATCTGATTTTTGGCTCTCTCTCTTACCCACAGAGTCCGAGGCTAGCCATTTCCCTATATCTCAAACACATTTTACAGGATTTCTACTCATCCACATCATCCCCCACTTACAAACAATACCATTTTCATGCTTGGCCATCACCTGACTATGTTGATAGAGCCTTACTTTGGGGACCTTCTACTTCCTATTTCAACACAAATGCAGTTGTCACTCACCGACACCTCCACTATCTACCCAAAAGTGTTTCAGCAACCAAAAAAAACACAACCATGACTATTGCAACACCTTCCACATCACCACCCATGGCCCAACTCACACCTCTTCCCATAACCCAACATACATCTACACCCAAACACCTACCCACACCTATATCATCTCCCTTACCTAAACCTATTACTACCTTAGGGGTCATACCGACAACTAGCCTTACTCACCCACCCATCAAATTAGATTTAGCCACATCTTCCAAAACTAACACTAAACTTACCCCGACCCCTAAAAAAGAAGACCCAACCTCCTAGGCCTCATACACCAACCTCACCTACCACACCATTATCACCTTCACCTCTTCCGTCCATCCTAGGACCTCACCCCTCGACCCTGGCCAAGCAACCTCCTTCCACCGAAAACCAAGAGCAAACAACCCATCTCCACATCACAGACCTCTAATATACCCAAGTGATCCACACAACTTCCACCCTCACCCGTAACCTTCTTACCACCCATACCTCCACTACCATCCATAACTTCTTCACTACCCATGACACTTTCTTCTCTTTCACTCACACCTACCCAACCTACACCACCCACCTCCACAACACCTCGGTTACCCCCATGGGTAACCCATCCTCTTCCACCATCTATTTTCCTCCACATCTCATACACCCATGTCACCTTTTCCCAAAAAGGTGCAACCTAAAGATAAAAATCCACTACCCTCCAATAAGGTAGTTAAACCAACCAAACCTTCCATCGCTAGCTCTTCTACCATGCCCATACCCAAGCAGATGCAACCAAGACCTAAGACCACTCCACACACCAAACTAGTAAACCAAACCATTCCCCCTCTAAAGCCTCTTCCTCCACAATCAGCCATACCTACACCCAAACCCACATTCACCTCCCATTGTGATCCACTAGCAGGGTCCTACGCCAAAATCTTAACCAATCTCCTCAAAACTTCTGTCATCACATTACCACCTCTTAGACCTTACGACCCACTCAAACCCAAACCAAAAGGGTTTGACGAAACTAAAATTGTGCCCTACCATCATGTGCCAGACACGATGTAGAGAACTATAAGGCTTTAAAACCACTCTTGTCCAATTATGTCCTCCCAAAGAAAATTTTGACGATGATGATCTTCTTGATGAGGACCCCATTTCACCTTCACCAATTTCCCCAGAGCCTCTTCCATTACCTACTCAATGACCAATATCTCCACCCCCACAACTTTTTGATCCACCCCCAGATTCAAGATTAATATGGTCCGTATAAGAGAGTTGGCCAAACCACCACCCAAATGCCAATGTGCCCCTACTCATTTCACAAGGATCATATCCCCCACTAGGGTTTTGTCCCTCATGCCACTATACCTTCCATGACACACCCTCTTCCTCCACCTCCCCTCAAATTAACATGGTTCACATTACCACCCATGCTCAAAAGACAAGGGCAAAGGAAAAGGCAAACTAGCCCATCAACCAACCCTATACCCAACATACCATCCGCACCCATACCCAAAGTCACCATTCGAGGTCCTACATATCCTATTTCCGATGGGGTCACACATCACACAATGCTTAAACAACTACACCAATCCCCTCTCAAAATGTCTTTATATGACCTCGTCCAAACCTCTGAGTCACATCATCAAGCCCTCATGGAGGTCCTTCAATCTATTGAAGTTTTACCAAATGACCCCACACCCATAGCCTCCATCATTACCCTCACCACGTTTCCTCTCTCACTAGGTCATCACCTTCCTCTACACCTCCACCTACTCACCAAGTAGCCACCCTCAGCTTTTTAGATGAAGAGATCACTCCCTTCCAGTCCGAACGACCCCGACCCCACTCTTTTCATCTCCGTCTTTATCGATAATATATGCATACAACATGTTATGATCGATGGTGGTGCTAGTATTAACATCATCTCCTCCCATGCATATGACCAAATGTGAATACCTACCAATTACATGCATGGTAACCTAGTTATGTTGTGGTCCTTCAATGACACCATGACCTCTACCCTAGGTACCATTTCTCCATGTCCGCATGGGTCCCCACACTATCCCAAAACTTTTCTATGTCCTAGAAGGGGAGTTCCAATATAACTTGTTTCTCGACTCGACCTTGGATCCATGCCATGGGTTGTGTCCCTTCGAATTTACACCGCTGCCTCAAATTTGAACACGAGGGACATAATTACACCATCCCTGCCACCCATCACCTTTCAAGACCTGTAACATGCTATACCGGCCCAATGATGTGCTTGTACTAGTCAAGGCATCTAGCCACTATCCCTACTTCACCTTCACCTACAAGCCCATCCACCAAAACTACCACCTCTCTACATCTAACCTTTACTATCCCCACTACCATGTATAGCCTCTACCACTAACTCACCTATTTCCCCATCATCTAGTGAGCCATCCATCCCTCTACCCACATACCAACTACTGATCCCTTAGAAGGTGTTTTTCAATGCCTCACTCTGGGGGAATACCGCCTATACAATATCGACACCTTCCTCACCCCACAAGAGTATGGGAACCTGTGCCAACACCCTAGTTATGACATCCATAGGTGAGGTTTTTCCTTATGGTCCTCCCCACCTTCACACTAATCTAACATATGGGGGACTTGATATGGCCACCTATAAACCCAAACCTCCATCCCAAACCCAACCATTTTCATCCGACCTACACTCCCTCACTAACCACCACTTCACTCACACTTTCCTCCACCGATGCACGTGGAAAGGATTTGGCTTCAACTTTTATGAATAGGGCCACCATACTATCATTTCTTATACCTCTCATAAACACAATGACCATAGTGGCATTGGTTTTGATGCTCCACCTTCCAAGAAGGTTCACATCGACCTCACTAGGATGGAAATCTTCCCCATCTCATTCACCCACATTACCATCTTCACCCACGAGTCCATAGATCCCAAATCTATTCCTCCTAACTTTTTTTTTTTTTAAACACCATTTCCCTAGGACCACTAACCTATCAACATGATGGCAAGCTCCCTCTTCTCTCCCATTCCTATATCCTGACATGATCGATGATGATACACCTTCTATTAATGTCATTCAATGTCGTAGATGATGAGTCCATCCTCACCTACCTTGGTGTGGAAGACTCTTATATTCATCGGTCATTACCCTCTGAGACGTAAACCATGTTGAATGAATCAACCATCAAAATCAACATTAACACTCAGATGACCCACACATTCTAAAGATCAGCCAATCCTTAGATGCTACTAAATAGAAGCCTTCACCTCTTTCCTTCGAGACCATAGCAATGCATTTTTCTTGGTCCTATGCCGATATGCCCAGTATTGACCCAAAATCATGGTCCACAATATCGTAACCATTCCTGATGCCAAACCCATCAAACAAAAGCTACGGAAAATGCATCCTCACATTGCTCTTCTAGTCAAAGAAGAGCTTCAACACCTTCTCTCGTTTCCTTCATTCTACCCATTGACTATCCCCAATGGATTTCTAACATCATTCCTATCACAAAGGTGATAGGGGACTCCACATTTTCATGGACTTCCATGACCTCAACCTCGCTTGTCCCAAAGATGATTTCCCCTACCGGCATCGACCAACTAGTTGATCTCACCACTGCCATGAAATGTTATCACTCATGGATGGTTTCTCGGCTACAATCAAATATTACTAGCTCTAGAAGATCAACACAAGACTACTTTCATCACCCCTTGGGGGACTTTCTACTATCGAGTCATGCCTTTTGGCCTCAAAATGTCAGGTGCTACATATCAGCAAGCCATGACTTACATCTTCCATGACATCATGCATCACATACTAGAAGATTACGTAGATGATCTTCTGCCAAATCTAAACATCAAAAACACACTTCCATCCTTAAAGTCATCTTTGACCATCTCATCAAGTATTGTGTGTCTTCAACCAAAGAAGTGTGTCTTTGCGGTACTTTCTAAAAACTCCTAGGTTTCATCATTTCTTTGTGTGGCATAGAAGTCGATCCTGCTAAAGTCAAGGCTATTCTAGAAATGCCTCCACCCACTAATCTCCATCAACTTCAAGCCTACAAGGAAAGTTGTAATCTATTCATCATTTTATCTCACAGCTTTCTAACACGCTTATCAACCATTTCATCATCTTCTCAAGAAAGATGTTTCATTCAAATGGGATGATGAATGCCATAAAGCCTTTGAGGCATTAAAAAATACCTCCTTCAACCACTAGTGCTCATTCCTCCTAAGGATGACCAGCCCTTTTACCTATATATTTCACCACTGACCATTCTTTAGGTGCCATGCTCACTCATCATGACGAGCAACATAGAGAGAAAGTGGTTTATTACATAAGTCATACCCTTCTTGACTATGAAACTAGATATACCCATGCCAAAAACTCTTCTTAGCCTTAGTTTTTGTCACCACCAAACTCTACCATTACCTACTCAATCACAAAACCTTCATCATTACTAATACTGACCCATTACACTATATGTATGCCAAACCCTATCAACATCAACATGTCACACGTTGGCTTATGCTTCTTGCCGACCTCGACCTCAAATTCATTCATCAAAAGTCCATCAAGGGCCAGGAAATTCGCTGACCAACTGGCCAACGCACCTATTTCTGGGGATCAACCATCTAACTTTGACTTCCCAAATGAGTCTATAACTACCCTTTCCTGGATGAACCCGCTTACCAAATGACACTCTTCTTCGATGGCTCCAAGTGTCAGCATGGGGGGGGGCTGGTGTTATCCTCATTCCTCTTGATGGTGAACCTATGCCTTTGTCTTTCAAACTCAATTTTGATTGTACAAACAATATTGTGAATACGAGCACTCGTATTGGGTCTCCAGGCTGCATATGCCTTAGATGTTAAGACAATCAATATCTTTGGTGATTCTCAGTTGGTCATAAACCAAGTCAATGGTATATACCAGTGTCATAATGAGATCCTTCAAAAGTATAAGCATCACGTAGACATACTTTTGACCACCTTTGACCATTATACACTTCAAACCACCCCACGTTCTACCAATAAATTTGTGGATACCATGGCCTGCTTGGCTTCTCAGATACTTGCTTCACCCACTAACTCTAAAATATTTTTCACCATACAAAGGCTACAATCACCCTCTTATTTACCTCATGAAGTTTACTCCATCGTAAACCATTTCCCCTGACCCACGTGACCTTTGGTATAAGCAATATGTAGACTATCTTTCCTTTCCATTTTACCCATTGATCTCACTCATAATGGACAATGATGCCTTTCTTAAAAGTGTCTCCCATTATGTCCTCATGGGTGGTCTCCTTTACAAGCGTGGCTTCAATGAAATTCTCTTACGATGCCTTACAAGTTCTGAAATTCCTACACCATTAAGGAAGTCCACGATGGAATTTGTGGAGGTCACTTTAGTGGTTTAGCTATCACAAAACACATCCTTCACCTAGGCTATTATTGCCAACCTAAACCATGATTATTGTGATTATGTCAAATGTTGCATGTGAAATGCCAACAACATGCTAATCTCCACACACACCTAGTCATGCCTTATAGGTCACACGAGACCTTTGGCCTTTCTCTCAATGGGGTTTGGATCTTGTCGGTGAGATCAACCCCCATTCTTCACAACACCACCAATGGATCATAACCACTACCAAATATTACACTAAATGGGTAGAGGCCATTCCCTCATTTCTACAAAAGATGAGAAAATATGTGAATTCATCAACCATCACATCATTTTCATTTTGGTGTTCCTCACCACCTCATCACTGATAATGGAAAACAATTCAAAAACAAAACCCTACGCAAACTATGTGATGCTTTTGGCATCCAACTCAGTTTCTCATCACCTTATTACCCACAAACCAATGGTCAAGCCAAATCAACCAATAAAACCTTGAACAAAATTCTTATGAAGGTAGTCAATGATACTTGGGAAAGATTGGCATACACACATTCCTTTCACCTTGTGGGCTTATCGTACTAGTATTCACACTTCACTACTGCCACACCCTTTTCTCTGGTCTACGGTACCGAGGTTGTCTTACCTCTCAAAGTCCAGATTCCATCTCTCCGCATCTCACTACAAGACATGCTCAACGATGATGACTTTCACCAAGATCATTTGGCACAACTTGAGTTATTAGATGAAACGTCCATCTCAATGCTCTTGACCATCTCCAAATCTACCAAAAATGTATCAAACATGCCTATGAAAAACATGTTCACGAATGAAACCTTTTTAGGTCGGTGACCTCATCCTAAAGGAAAATCAACATGTAACCAAAGAGGAGAAAAGTAAATGGGGAAAATTTTCTCCTAATTGGCTTGGACCCTATATCGTTACCCATGCCTATGGATCAGGTGCTTATCATTTGTCTTCACTCAAGGTAAACCCAAACTGAGCCCCTTAATGCCTTGCATCTTCGACCATTTTATTGTTGATATCAAGTCCTATATCACTTTCTATCAATTGATCACTCATCCCTTGAGCATTGTTCACCTTCCATATTACCCATTTTGAAGATCCACGACTAAACAAGAATCATGTGATTACCCATCACCATTTTAGCCTTGTCTTCAATATGAGTACCACGGCTCTACTCATAGCATGATTCTCATGGATACTTTTCATCTTCTTCAAGATGGAATCCCATGGTCGTTCATCACTCAAAACCACCCCTTTCATAGTTAACTCCTGTGTACTATGGTTTTGTCATCCAAACAAGAGCCTACCCTTCCTCTATAGTCTTGTCCATGACTTAAACATCCAAAAACAAAAAGGGATGCAACTCCTTGAGTCAAACTTCCAACAAAAGATGACTCCCTCAAAAGGGACATCTCTTCACTCTAATTCCACCACTATAAATAGATTCTCCCTTGAAGGACAACTATATCATAGTTATTTCACAAATTCAATAAAAATATCCAGAAGCTTCCCACATCGATCAGCTTCACGAAGACCTCAAGGAGATAATATACTCATCCCATATAGACTTCCCATCGATCAATCTATTACAAACAAACAAATGAAGAAAAAGATGAAATTTTCATCATGGACTTGCCTATTCTTGATCTTGGGTTTCTTGTTCCAAAGACACGCTTGTCATACACTAAGTTACGCTAAACCACCTATTCTCACCTCCTTGCCTTTTTAGCCTAATTCCCTCATTACTCAAGGGACTTTCCACAAATGTGACATTTTGTGATTATGCAACTTTCTTCACCCTTAGAATGGTCCATTATGCAATGCCTTTAGGGTCTTACATTCATAAGCCCCTCTTAGGTATGGTTGACTCATTAGGGTTCTTATCAATTAAGTGGCTCTTTTACCACCTCTTACCATTCACCTTCCTCATTACTTATTGATTATCCTATACAGACCAGATTATCGACACTTATATTTAAAAACCACTCAACCATGCCTGTGACCTAAACTCAACCATGCCTATGACCTAAACTCAACCATGCCTATGACCTAAAATCAACCTAACACTGCCTATGACTACAATCATTCTTCTACATTCAACAATGCCTAACACTTACCAACCCATTCTTCTACTTCATCATAATCTTCCCTAGCTTATGGGAGAACTACATCGGCCTAAGGTCCCTTTTCACCGGGACTATGTAGGCAAAGACTTCGAGGGCATGGGGCCCTCGGAGGTTAGCTCAGCCACTCTTTACCCTAACCAATTCCCCTTTCCTTTCTTTCCTATTCACATTCTACCCTAGTTAGTTTCCTTTCTATATCAATAACTAGAAATTAAACCAAACAAGCAACAATTGCTAAACATCTTTACCATCATAATTTACACATTCATTTCATCACATCTACCATTTCTTTACCATCATCATACATTTTCCTACAAATCATCTTAACACGATCCATACCATCACAAATTACACACATTAATGAATTAGAAATTCAATCAACCATAAAACCTGACTCAACCATGCCTAACCAACTTGACTCAATCATGCCTAACCAACCTAACTCCACCATGCCTAAATCAACCTAACTCAACCATGCCTAAATCAACTTGACTCCACCATGCCTAAATCAACTTGAATCCACCATGCCTAACCAAACTTGACTCCATCATGCCTAAATCAACCTAACTCCACCATGCCTAAATCAACCTGACTCAACCATGCCTACTGACCTCGACTCAATCAAAACCATGCCTAAACCAACTTGACTCAATCCATGCCTAAACCAACCTGACTCAATCCATGCCTACACCGAACCTAACTCTATCATGCCTAACTTACCTAGTTTCCATCACATGTACAAAATCATCATCGAAGTTACATATACTCATACACATCATACCATAAAACCTCATCATCTCTATATATATCATCCAAATCTGAGTGTCCATACATATATACTGACATTGAAAAATCTATACAAATATCTCTCATCTACCATATAACAAATACAAAGGTCTCAAAATCTTTGGCACGTAGGCCGGTATCATGTATACAAAAAATAAAAAACTCTCTCATAAACAACCTCACTATCATCGACGCACGTGACAGTATGTATAAAAAAAAATCACAATACTATCCAAAATGATGATATCCTCATGCCCCCTCGATATCTAATTCGGTCTCTCCCGACTCCTCTGCCACTCTTGTGTGGTGCCCACCAACCACCTCCCCTTCATGTGGGCCTCGATTTAATCGCCGAGATGACCCTCACCTAGAGCTATTCTCCGTATACTGGTAGCCTCACCCTGCTCCTGTCTATGGACTCACCAAACCCCCTCATGCTCTCCACACTATGAGTGTGGGATCAGGTCCTCTCACTCGAGGCATGCTATGCTCGGTACTCTACATATGAAGGGACATCTATCCCTGCCACTACCAAATGATCCTGATAATACCTCACCTCACCTAGGGTGTCCCTGAATCTCACCATAGGAACTATTTGAGGAGGTCCATGGGTCTCACCATGACTTGTGTGCTTGGCCCTACTAATAACAACCTCTATTCTTATACCTATACCATATGTTCCTGCGCCTAAGCTGCATGCACCGGTGCCCGTCTGTGGCTGCAATCTGATCCTATAAGGCCACAATCTATTCTTGAGTAGTGGCTAACTGGCCCTGCAACCTTGTGACCTATTCCTGTAGGGTGGCTACCTTCCCCCCATCTCCGGCTCCACCCTATGTGGGTGTCTACCCTTGTAAACCTATGATCTAGGCCTGAAGGGCCACCACCTACACTTGTAACATGGCCACCTCTGCTTGTGACCTTGTTAGCTATCCCTATATACCTATAACTTGGGCCTGTAATGCAGCCACTTGTCCCTATAAAGTGTCCCTCTGGACTGTTAAAGTCACCACATCTCGGCTTCCCCTAGTCCGGGTGGTGTTGCTTGTAATTGTGCTACCCACCACTATTCTATGCAACTGACATCATCAATCTATCGGTCCACTGGTAACTCCTCCTACCCATTTGGCACGATAGGTCACAGTGGAGACATAGGTCTCTCCACATCATCCCTCCTATAATGTGGGAAAGGAGGTGGTACATCCTAAGCAGCTCCCAAACTACCGCTTGACCCCATCTCTACGGTATATTAGCTCATGCTCTCCCGCGTGACTTCCCTCTATCCATCGAACCAACTGAACTCATCTAACTCCGTGGCTATTTTTGTGTATGATTGGAAGCCCACATATGGCCTCTAAATAATGTATACTCTAGATAAGCCCTCTAATATGTGCCTCGTAATAGGTTGTATAATGTGTATCCCCACCACCTGCCTCT
Source organism: Taxus wallichiana var. yunnanensis (assembly GCA_018340775.1). Classification (NCBI taxonomy): domain Eukaryota; kingdom Viridiplantae; phylum Streptophyta; class Pinopsida; order Cupressales; family Taxaceae; genus Taxus; species Taxus wallichiana. Next base: position 727,068,178 of record CM031239.1, on the reverse strand, counting down.
TTGCACTCTAGCAATCGGCACCCAAAGACTGTAACCCACTCGAACCAAGCCGCCATCAAAGGCATTTGGCCAAGGCATACCTAAAGGCCTCACACATATAATGTGCTCATATGACTAGTAATGGATCTCTCTCGCCTAAGCTTGGTATAGCCCCACGTACTTTCCTCTCGTCAAGGCACAAAATCAAAAATCACTCTGTCATTTTCTAAAAGCCAACATGTGTAAATAAATTCGTATTGATACAAATTTTTCCTTTTAAAACTCCCCACCCCAACCTAACCAAAGGTGTTGGTTATACCTCCATCGACATCGGGTCCTAAGCCCTAGAAACCGTGGTCAATTGTACCTACACCGACATTAGTCTTGTGCTGAGAAAACTGTTGTTGGTTTACCTAAACTCACCGGTTCAATATGATCGGCATCGGTTACTGTTATACCTCTCACAACACCCTTGCCTCATTTTCGCATAAAATTTACCCTTCTCACCACCTTGTTGACCTTACTCACCCTTATCGTAACCTACCTCCAAGCCTACATTACCTATACCTATCCTTAATTGCATTTAGGGACTTGTTATTTTACCCGTACCTCGGCCCTACCCATGTCGTGACCTCGCTACCTAGACCCAAAACATTCTTAATGACTTGTGAACCCATGTGCTCATTACACCTCGTGACACTATTACCCGTGTTGTTTGACCTAATGACGTTATCTTGCCTATTTTCATGCCATTTATCTTGACCCAACCTTTGGTGTACTGGAACATACCTACATGTTCCCCGCACTTGACTCTGCGATGTGCTTCCGCACAATATTCTATACCTTAGATACCGGAATCACTTCAACTTTGTTTAGATAAACCTATCGACCTTGGACAATGTAGAGTTTTCATGCTCTTCAACCTGGTACTATGCCACAATTTATGCGTGTGTGTATGTTCTACTGTCACTACCATTGACCTTGGCCCATTTCCTTTTTGCCTGATTTGAGCCTTACCCCATTTCCCCATTTTTTACCTCAACCTACCCAAGCCACACCTACCTACCTCCCCATTGATTAAGTGGATATGTTTCACTTTTTTATGTACATTTTTGAATGACAAAATAGATAGGGTAATGAGCTAGGAGGACTACCTATTAAATGAGTTAGTTAGAGGTTGATGCGCGTTCGACTTCTTGACACAATGTCAATTGTGAGAGCTTCATTTTGGCTAGGAGGAACTACCCGTAATAGAAAAAAGACCACCAAAAAGAATTTAAATGATATATGATAGTGGACTCCTAGCGTATACTAGTTTTGGGAAGTGTGATACTTCCTAGATGGTTTTCAATCCACTGTTTAAAACAAATTAATGCGAGAAATAAGTAAATTCCTACTGTAGTTGATATGATTTAGGTATCTCATTCAAGTACAATAAGTAAATCCAATCACAACATGCTATGATATAGTTGGATCTAAATGATGAGGTGACCATCAAGGTACTGGGACCGGTCGTGGTCCAATTTTAGGTTGTTTAGGTCAATGGGTAGGAGGTTGTTTGGCTCTGTTCTTGGGCAAGGTATAAAACACAAAGACCGACATCGGTCTGGTATGACTAGTGATGGTTTATGTAGAACCAATGATAGTTATGGGTAACCAACATTGGTAAGGTCAGGTGTACAAAACTCAAAGAGATCTGATTACAAGGTTTGATCTAGGATTTGATAGAGATGGTAGGGTGGATAAGGAGGTTTATAGAATTCTTAGGTGTATTCGGGATGAACAGCAGGTGAGGATGGGTGATTTGGTGATGTGGGTAAGGAAATGGTTGGGTTACAGGTTGGTAAGGGATAGAAGAATGAGCATGCAAAGTGTAGATTAATAACAGAGTAACAAAAGCTACTAATTGAAATAACAATGTTTGTTAAGGATATACTTATTGTGATACAAACTGGATGGATGAATGGTAATGGAATTTGATCGTAAGGATGGTATTTAGTACCGTGGCGGTGAATCCCAAAATGCTTTTGTGAGTACAATGCTTCGGGTTTGTCCTGGTGTTGGATGTGAATTTCTGGATGCATGAAAGGATGTTGGTTCTGCTTTGACATGCAGCTTTGATCTCTCTCCTCGGTCCGAATGAGCCAAGCCCTCAAATAAGGTTACTAAGATGAATAAATGGTAATTGACGATGGTTTTTTCTTGACCGGCGTTAATTTAGGTCTAGACAACATTGGTTAAGGTGGGATTCCCTATGTTTAGTAAAATGGGTAGATCTTTCTAATTTATTGGGCCAAGTTGGTTTGTTGTCATGATCGTAACAAAAGCTTCCCTTCTAATGAGTGGGAATTTGGTTAAAGAAATCTTAGGCATTGATTTTAGGGTTAGACCAAATCTTATCTCATTAAGGCAAGTAAGACTTAGTTATTATTAGTTATGGAAACATGTTAAGAATAGGTCTAGGGTGAGGTGGCTGGATGAGGTGTCTAGGTGAGGTGGAAATTAGGTCAATTAAGCTAATAAAATAATGCATATTGTGAGGATGGGTATTTAATTTAATTAAATTAATTATTAATGTGGGATGAAAGGGGGCCATGGTTAGGTTCCCATGTTTAAGTTGGTTATCCAATCAGGGGCTAAGGGGAATGTGACCAAATTTTGGTGTTTACATTTTTCCCCTTTTTGTTGCGTAGCTTGTATTGGTAAGTGACACTGACAAAAATAAGATGTGGTTTCCCCATGTGTGGGTGAAGGTAATGTTTCCATAAGCATGGGTGGAGGTAACCCCCTCAAACTAGGAACCGATGAGGTGAGATAAGGAAGCGGTGAGTGGTTTGATAAAATGAGGAGGTGGGTGGTTTGAGAAAATAGTGTTAGGTGTGAAGAAGGTGATGGTCGAGGGTATGGTGATTGTAAGAGGTATGGTGGGTGATTAGGTAGAGCATTTAGACGTATGCACATGTTGTGAAATGCCATGAGATATCAGGGTTTGCCAACATAACAAATGTATGTTAGCTAGGGTTGTAAAGGTCATCCAAACAAGGGTTAAGGTCCGGTATCCAGGGTAAAGGATACGGTTCAGAACTCAATGAGGTAAGATGCAAGAACGTTTAGGTGTGGTTCCGGTACATCCAAAAGGTCAAAAGGTCAAGGTTTGTTTGGATAAGGGTCACAACCATAGGCAAGGTAAGGCTATTAGGCTGAGAAAAATGGGTACCATCATCACAAGATGTGACGGGTGAAGACATGGGAATATCCACTTAATCAACAGGAGGTAGGTAGGTGTGGGTCAGGTAGGTGGAGGTAAAAATGGGGAAATGGGGTAAGGGTAAAATCGGGCAAAAAGGGAAATGGGCCAGGTCAACGGTAGTGACAATCGATTGTATGCACACATATAAATTGTGGCACAGCATCGGTTTGAAGAGCATGAAAACTCTACACCGTCCAAGGTCGATAGGTTTATCCAAACAAGGTTGAAGTGATTCTCCCGATATCCAAGGTATAGGATATAGTGCGGAAGCACATTGCAGGTCGTGCGGAACATCTAGGTATGTTCGGCACACCAAAGGTTGGGTTAGGATAAACGACATGATAATAGGCAAGGTAAGGTCATTAGGTCAAACAACATGGGTAATAGTGTCAGCAAGGTATAGTGAGCACATGGGTTCACAAGTCATTAACAATGTTCTAGGTCTAGGTAGTGCGAGGTCATGGCATGGGTAGGGCTGAGGTACGGGTAAAATAACAAGTCCCTAAATGTAATTAAGGACAGGTATAGGTAATGTAGGCTTGGAGGTAGGTTGCGATAAGGGTGAGTAAGGTCAATCAAGGTGGTGGGAAGGGTAAATTTTGGGTAGAAATGGGGAAAGGGTGTTGACAGATTATAACAAGTAACCAATGTCAATTCATGTTTAATCGTGACAATCCTAGTAAACCGACAATGGTCAGATAGGGCACAAGACCGATGTCTATGTAGGTACAACTAACCATGGTTTGCTATGGCACAGGACCGATGTTGGTCGAGGTATAACCAATGTCGGTCAGGTCAGGGTGGGGGTTTTAAAAGGAAAAATCCATATTAGACAGATTCATTTGCACGTGTTGGCTTTGAGAAAATAACATAGCACTTTTTGAAATTTTTGCTTTGACGAGAGGAAAGTACATGGGAATGTACCAAGATGAGGTGGAGAGATCCGGTTGGAGAGGAGAGATAGGTATACTTGCTCCATGAGATCAAGCGGAGGAGGTGATTGGTTGAGAGGTTGGAGGTTGATTTGGACATAACAGGGTAGGAGAAGGGTCGGGTGGGCCACCTGTGCAAAGTGGCTACCATGCCACCATGGAGGCAATGTCGAGACGAGGTAAGATCTAATCCTTTCATTGTTGTTTAGTATAGGAAGAAGGAAATAGAGAGGGGTAGAGGTAGAGAGGTTAAAATAATTGCAATTTGTGGGTAAATTAAAGAAAGAAGGGGTGGTAAAGGTCGAGGTAGGGGAAGATGGTTGGGGAGGGACTTAGGTGAGGTGTGGGTAGGTTCATAGGGAAAATGGGAAAGAAATTAGGTAAAGGAAATTGGGGTTTCATGTTTGGGCACGGTAATGTGGATCGACGCTGGTCAAGGTAATGGGCTGACGTCGGTCTTTGTAAACTGACATCGGTTAGGTATGAGGGAATAGATGCTCTAAAATGGACCGGTGATGGTTTGGATTAATCGGTGCGGTTAGGGTGAAAAGGATAGAGGTCTAGGAAGGGTAAGGGGAAAGGTTAGATAAAGTGGGTAAAATAGATAGTGGGTGAGGGGCCGAGAAGAAGGGAGGGCTTGAAGGTAAATGTTAGGTAAAATTGAGTTTTAATAATGTGTGTGATTGGTTGAATGTAGGCCAGGGAGTAGCTATGAAAGAGAGACCGAGTACTATCCTTTTTTTGTTGATATGATTGAGCGTTATCGCCGATGAGTGGAGGCATGTGACGGACTTCACTTGATATGAGTGAGATGTTATAGGCACATATTCTAGGAGCCAAGTTTGATTGTCTCCCTCATCAACAAATGGGAATCGATGACCAATACCTTCCATCTACCAATGGGTGAGATCACAAAGAACCCTGTGAGGATATGTACAAGATCCTACGGTTACCACATAGTGGGGATGTAGGTGTATTTGATCTCCTTAGAGGCATCGAGGAGTTGATGTTGACTTTGTTCAGTGAGGGATGGTAAAGATGAGGTTCCATAGTTTGAGTCTAAGCTATGGGGGATGGAAGAATTTGATGGAAACTACATGTAACAAGTTGAGGAGAATAAATAGTGTCTACATGATGTTGGAAATGAAGAATTTTGCCTCTGTTTGAATGAAATTACATGTTACCTTATGGATTGTGTTAAGAACCCCGACAAGGTAGTGGCACTCTCGTGGTACCTAGAGATGTCTCGTCAGATCTGAGAGCTCCATGTCGGGGCCCTCTATGAAAGCATCTCGCGGTTTTCTCCTTCTCCATCCGGTTCTCTCACCGTCTATTATTTGCAAACGCGAGAAATAGTTTAGTCTCGAGGTAAGTGTGAGGGATACCGGTGTTATACATTGTAAATGAAAGCTTGTGGGACCAAACCAACTACGACAACACATCTAAATGGCATGGTGAATGCTATTGGAGGCTTCGTTTTTGTTCCCTATGCTCCACATGCTCTCGGGCTACCCCGTTTGGGCATAGTCGCTTAAGAACCCTGAGGCCCAAACACGCCATATCTTTGATGATGATTTCTCGAGACTCGTGGCACCTAGAGATTTCTCATTAGAACTGAGAGCTCCATGTCGAGGCCCTCTATGAAATCCTCTCGTGGTTTTCTCCCTCTCCATCTGGTTCTCTCATTGTCCTATTGTTTGCAAACAAGAGAAATAGTGCCGTCTCGAGTCTCTGTGTATGGTCAAGTAGATGCTTGTACTTTGCAAACAAAAGCTTATGGGACTGAAAAAACTATGCCAACACATCTAAATGGCTTGGAGAATGCTATTAAAGGATTTTTTTTCTCCCTACGCTCCCCGTGCTCTCGTGCTACCTCGTTTGGGCATAGTCACTTAAGAGCTCTGAGGTCCAAACACGCCATATCTTCGACGGGTGATTTCTCGACTCAAGTGGCACCTAGAGATGTCTCGTCAGATCCAAGAGTTCCATGTAGGGGCCCTCTACGAAATTATCTCATGGTTTTCTCCCTCTCCATCCAGTTCTCTCGTTGTCCTATTATTTCCAAACGCAAGAAATAGTGCGATCCGAGTCGAGTGTAGAGGCTGCCAAATACTATACTTTATAAATGGAAGCTCGGGACCAAAAAAACTATGCCAATATCTAAATGGTCTAGTGAATGCTAGTGGAGGCTTCGCTTTTGTTCCGTACACTTCCCATGCTCTTAGGCTACCCCCGTCCGAGCATAGTCACTTAAGAGCCCCGAGGCCCAAACATGCCATATCTTCGACGGCGATTTCTCAAACTTGACGGCACCTAGAGATGTCTCATCAGAACTGAGAGCTCCATGTCGAGACCCTCTACAAAATTACCTCACGGTTTTCTCCCTCTCTATCCATTTCTCTCACTGTCTTATTGTTTGCAAATGTGAGAAATAGTGCAGGTCTCGGTCAGTAGGGCTACCAGATGCTGTAATTTGATAACTAAGCTCGTGGGAATGAACCAACTATGCCAACACATCCAAATGGTCCGGTGAATGCTAGTGGAGGATTCGATTTTGTTCCCTACACTTCCGTGCTCCCAGGGCTACCCGTCGGTGTAGTCACATAAGAGCCCCGAGGCCCAAATACGCCATATCTTCGACAAGTGATTTCTCGACTGTGGCACCTAGAGACATCTCATCATATCCAAGAGCTCCATGTTAGGTCCCTCTAAAAAATCCTCTTGTGGTTTTCTCCTCTCCATCCATATATCTCATTGTCCTATTGTTTGCAAACGCGAGAAAAGTGCAATCTGAGTCAGTAGGGGCATCCAGGATGCTATACTTTGAAAAGAAGCTTGTGGGACCAAACCAACTACGCAAAACATCCAAATGGCTTGGTGAATGCTATTGGAGGCTTTGTTTTTGTTCCCTATGCTCCCCATGCTCTCAGGCTACCATGTCTAGGTGTAGTCGGTTAAGAGCCCTAAGGCCCAAACACGCCATATCTTCGACGGGTAATTTCTCGGACTCCATGGCACCTAGAGATGTCTCATCAAAACCAAGAGCTCCACATCGGGCCCTCTACGAAAGCCTCTCGTAGTTTTCTCCCTCTCCATCTGGTTCTCTCGTTGTCATATTATTTGCAAACGTAAGAAATAGTGCGATCCTCGAGTCAAACATGTAGGGGCTGCCGATGATCAGTACTTGCAAACAAGCTCGTGGGACCAAACCAACTATGCCAAAACATCCAAATGGCTTGGTGAATGCTAGTGGAGACTTCATTTTTGTTCCCTACACTCCCTGTGCTCTCAGGCTACCCCTTCCGGGCGTAGTCACTTAAGAGCCCTAAGGCCCAAATATGCCATATCTTCGACGGGTGATTTCTCATACTCCGTGGCACCTAGAGATGTCTCATCGAACCAAGAGCTCCATGTTGTGGCCTCTACGAAATCCTCTCATAGTTTTCTCTTTCTCCATTCGGTTCTCTCGTTGTCCTATTTTTTGCAAACGCAAGAAATAGTGCAGTCTGAGTCAATGTAGGGCTGCCAGATGCTATACTTTACAAACGAAAGCTTATGGGACCAAACCAAATATTCCAACATGTCCAAATTTCCTAGTGAATGCTAGTGGAGGCTTTATTTTATTTCCTACGCTCCCATGCTCTCGGCTACCCCCGCCTGGCGTAGTCAATTAAGAGCCCTGAGGCCCAAACACGTCATATCTTCGATGGGTGATTTCTCGACTCCATGGCACCTAGACACATCTTTTCGAACTAAGAGCTCCACGTCAGTGCCCTCTATGAAATCCTCTTACTTTCCTATTATTTACAAACACGAGAAATAGTGCGATGCACTGAGGCAAAGTAGTATGGTCGCCACATGTTGTACTTTGCAAACGGAAGCTCATGGGACCGAACCAACTACAAAAACATGTCCAAATGGCCTAGTGAATGCTATTGAGGATTTCTTTTTTCCTACATTCCTCATGCTCTTGGGCTACCCCATCCGGCATAGTCGATTAAGTGCTCGAGGCCCAAACACGCCATATCTTCGACGGGTGATTTCTCAAACTCCGTGGCACCTAGAGACATCTCATCAAAACCTATAGCTCCATGTTAGGGACCTATACTAAATCCTCTCACAGTTTTCTCCCTTTCTATTTGATTCTCTCGTTGTCCTATTGTTTGCAAATGTGAGGAATAGTGCATTCTCAATCATTGTAGGGTCGCCAGATCTTTGTACTTTGCAAACAGAGATCATGGGACCAAACCAACTACTCCAACATGTCCAAATGGCTTGGTGAACACTATTTGAGGCTTCATTTTTATTCCCTACGCTCCTTGTGCTCTGGCTACCCCATCTAGGCGTAGTCACTTAAGAGCCCTGAGGCCCAAACACGCCATATCTTTGATGGGTGATTTCTTAGACTCCGTGACACCTAGAGACATCTCGTTAATCCAAGAGCTCCATGTCAAGGCCCTCTATGAAAGCCTCTCGTAGTTTTCTCCCTCTCCATTTGGTTCTCTCGCTATCCTATTGTTTGTAAACGCGAGAAATAGTGCAGTCTCAGCCAATGTAGGGCCGTCATAGGTTGTAGTTTGCAAACGGAAGCTCATGGGACCAAACCAACTATGCCAACATGTCCAAATGGCCTAGTGAATGCTAGTGGAGGATTTTTTTGTTCCCTATGCTCCTCATGCTCTTGGGCTACCCCGTCTGGGCGTAGTCACTTAAGAGCCCTGAGGCCTAAACACGCCATATCTTCGATGGGTGATTTCTCAGACTCCGTGGCACCTAGAGACATCTCGTTAGAACCGAGAGCTCCATGTCGGGCCCTCTACGAAATCCTCTCGTGGTTTTCTCCCTCTCCATCCAGTTCTCTCATTGTCCTATTGTTTGTAAATGTGAGAAATAGTGCAGTCTGAGTAAGTGTAGGGCTGCCAGATGTTGTATTTTGCAAACGGAAGCTCATGGGACCAAACCAACTACGCCAACACGTCGGGGTGACATTTTTGTTCCCTATGCTCCCCGTGCTTTTGAGCTACCTCGTCCGGGCTACGAAATTCTCTCGTGGTTTTCTCCCTCTCCATTCAGACTGAGTCAGTGTAAGGTTGTCCATTTCCAATCACTTGAATAATATAGGTGGTTCATACAATATAGGTGGTGAAATGAGAATTTTAATAAGATATTTTTACAATATAGGTGGTGAAATAATAATTTTTGTTTGTTATTCCTTTCTAATATTTAATTTTTCTTAGCTTCACTTGGCTTCGAGAATAATAAATTCTCTACTAACAGTGCTACAACCACGTGAAGGTGGAAGATATTTCGCACCACTAAACTACATAAACATGTTAGTAAGCAATTAAATAGAATTTTAAATGATACAAAATTTAAACAAAATCATTTAAGTAAATATTCAAATTAAATTCATGAAGAACATACCTTTGCAAATTCAATCTAATGAACCGCAAGGATCAACTCTATTCTTGACAGTAGCAAGAATTGCTTCATGATCTAATTCACGAACCTTCCACATATTTTTGTTTGATGGCTGACCTCGATATTTGATCAATTTAATATTTGTTGTAAGGACCAAATGTGAATAGTGAAGTATCTTCCAATGTACTTCATAGTCTTCAAACAACCAAATGTTTGATTTTTTGATAGGATATCGTCGAAGCCAAGTTCCAGTGACTACCACTGATCCAGTGGGATACTTAAGGTCTTCACCATCAATGACTGTGGAAGTCAATTTTTTCCCCTCTACATAATGAGATAAGAAGTAGTTTGTTCCCTCTTCATTAAATTCCATCGTAATAACTATAAAAACGTGCCCTATGTATCACAAAGTAAAATTGTTTAGTCAATTTATAAATACATTAAGAGTTGACCATTTAATAATTTATAAATCTAAAACATGGCATGTACATATATGTATGTACCTTGTTGCACTAAATCAAAGACTTGGTCAAAGTCAGGTGATGTTGTCATTTGATCTAAAGACCCTATAAGTTGTAATGCTCGTGGAACTTGATGTGTGTCGAGTGGAATTAGAGGTCTACAAGTCCACTCATCCACCCATTGCTATGACTCACATTCATTCCACGTAAAATCAATGCATGATATACAAAAACATGTCATGCACCTAGTATAAATAGTCCAAGCATTTGCATCTGAACTACGGAATGAGCGCATATCACTTGATCCTACAACTGACATACAATCTTCAAAGTTTTTCAGATATTGTTTCTCTATCAACCAAAAATATCTACAAACCGTTGATCTCTCTTGAGATTCATGGCCCATATTCTTGACACACCAATCAACAATATTTTTTACATCTGTAAATTTAGCACCATCCTTGAACTTTAACTCTTCTCTTGCAAGTGCTCTTTTCACACATGCTCCTGCACCATCATGTTCTCCTTTTCCATGCCCTACCTCAATAAAACTCTAGATATGTTGTACATTTATTTCTTTGTGCATCCTACTTAGCCAATAAAACATCCGTGCATTCTTGAATTGTGATGTGCAATTGTCCGACCAAATGTAATGTTGATCAAAACTAATGTTCCTCTCATTCAAGTTCGCATAAAACACCTGAAACACCCTTGTACATATTATGTAGAATGTGTCCGATCATCACTGATGTAGAAATAATACTCTCTCAATATTTTTTGGTCTTGATCGGTTCTTTTAGTAGAGTGCATGAATGTTATATCCATGAAAATAGAAACTTACACTAAGTTATAATATTGAGAATGAACCTCCATTTATGGTTACAATGTGTAATTCTCTACGAAGTCAACTACTAAAACAATAGTACCAAGTGGGAATGTGTCCTTGCTTAACTTGAATTGTTCATCCAACCATCGAGCTCTATGTGTGTGCCTTGCATACTCATAAAAAAAAATTCTCTGAATTTGACCATATATTCTGATACAGGTAATTGTTTTGTAACAAGCTCACACCTCTTAGATTCTTTTCCATCTTTTAATTGATATGCCACCGATTTATATTTGGTGAAATCAACCAATTATTTTCCTATTGAAGATGTACTCTCCTCGTGGATACAAATTTTCAGATTTGGCAAACCACCACAGACATTCGCACGTTCCATCCAATCATGCTTTGTTATAAAAAAATGTCTTGTTGATTTTTCACAAAATATTGTTGGAATAAATTCCTTGAATATTTTTGTGGGACATTTATTCCACACTCCCGCAACATGATGATGTCGGTATGCGAAAACACTACGTAGTTGACAAAAACATCATAATGCATTGAAAATTCAACATGATGCCTGCAACAACAAGTGGTACGTGAGTGATTGATTTTCACATAAAAGGGTTTGTTCATTTCAAAAATATTTGGCTAATGTTAATTTGTGGATTTTCATTTTTAAACTTAGAGAACATTTCTGTTTGAGTCATATCTAAGAAATGTTTTGCACATGATTCACGATTACGAGAACCTATTCTTATTTTTATTGTATCTCTTCTATTCGGTGACACCCTTGTGTTCTCATTCCAAAATTTTACAATTAATTATTTTAGAATATCATATGTATTCTTGTCTTTTCATGGAAGTCTACTAGAGAAAGCCCAATAGTCAGTGTTATTAATTGACTCAAGACGTTTACGTCTCTTTATTGCTTTCATTAGTGTTTTTCTATTTAGCTTCAAAGCACTACTTGTTTTTCTAATCAAGCATTTATTAACTATTTTATCACTTACTATACAATTAGTTAGTGCACGTCGTGTAACATTACTATCTTTGGTGCGTCTTTTGCCACCTACTTGGTATGCTTTATGTATGTTTTCAACAATTGACACATTTTGATCAACAACATTAGATTTTCTTAACCCCGTGGTCTTCATTATAGGTCTCATCTTAATTAAATTCATCAATGAAACAAATAATTGACATCTTTGTATGTCATTTAAATTCTCAAAGTAATTATCCCAAATTCCACTAGCTTTTCTTCTCGCATTTCTTTCAAACATTTTGTTAGGCATTGGTTTTATAAGTTTTCATCAATTTTAATTAATTGAATTGGTTTTATTTACGAAATGGAAGGAGGTGTTCTTAGAGGTGAAGATTTGTTTACAAAGTTACTTTCTTCATTCAGTGTTTTCATACAAATTTCAAGGTTAACATTTGGATTCTCAAGTAAGGGTTCAACAATTGGATTCATATCAATTTCTTCATCCATACCAACATTATCATTCAATTCAATATTATTATTCATTGCAATATCATTATTCTCTACATTTTCATTATGTATTTCATCTCAATTTTCTAATACATTAGCTACATTTGATATAGCGGATGTACCTTGCCCTGCTCAAAGTTTTTGCATTCTCTTCAATTTATTTATTCTCTTCTCTTCCAATTGCTCCAGTGTCTTATTCTTGACTTTCCTCTTGTCCTTATCTCGATGTTTATTGCCCATGATTAGAAAAAATCAACTAGTGGGGTAGGGGACAAAATGAAATACTAAAAAATCGTGGTAAGAATGTAGAGAATATTGCAGACAAAATAGAATGTTTGCAAAATTCCCGTGAAAGAGATGAAAGGGATGTTGGGGGGCCACAAGATATAAAACAAATAAAAACACGTACGCATTTTTGTTTTCTCTTTTCCCAAGCCATGCCTCAAGGCTTGGGATCCGGTTTGGATCCCCAAGCCTGAGGCATGGACCTACACAAACATAGTAAACAACGAGTTTTTACAAGAAAATGTAAAAATGACACTTCCTCTATGAGAAATCAAAATAAAACAATCGATCCATTTTAAAAAAATTATACCACGACGTAGAGTAGAGTCTCTTCTTTCTTAAAATATAATTTTCCAAATTTTTTTGACTAATATAAGATATCCATATTATTTATTTTCTAACTATGCCTTTTTATAGCTATTTTTTGAAGTGTAAATATGTCTATCTTTCATGGTGTATCTTTTTTTTGGGTGATCAAATAAAAAAAAAGTATACTAGCCCAAACTAGGCATAATTCTATACATATTAAAAAACAAAATCTAATTTTTGATATTTTTTGAGGTAGTTGGGGGGGGCACGGTCAGAGCTCTGTTATTTATCAAAACATAAAAATTTTGTACTAGAAAATCATAAATAAAAAAATATTTGTTAAAAAATCTAAAAAAATGGAGCCCAAACTAGATGCTCCTAGCTATCTTTCTACGAAAGGGTTTTCAAAAATACTAAATGGTGCTCAAAAAATGGCGGGGGTACGAAAGTCACTCTATTATGTTTTTAACAAAAACAGGAGCATCTGTTGGTATTTTAGTTGTTTGAACCACTTAAACTTATCCGTTTTCAATAAAATTTAGTAGCTTAGAAACTAGACTCAAAATTATACAATTCATATTTCTACAACATCTTCCAATTTTGAGTGTAACTATTTCAAAAACTTGTACAAGTTGAAGTTTTTTTTTCAAAAAATGCATCCACTTAAGACCCCCTTTTGGCCCCCAACTTGGTGCACTTACCCATAATCCGAATGTGCGAGTTCATATGACTATGTTAATTCATTAATACAAGTGTTAAAAAGTGCATCGAGCCAATTAATGATAACAAATAGTTTGTGAAGCTTGTGGACACCTATAGCATGATGAAGGATGTTTGAGAGACATGCATCTACAATAAGGCTATTACTTGCAATATAGACCTTGAACTGAGCATATATGAGTCAAGAACCCTTGGGAAGAGTTGTATGAATGTGTAGTTGAAGAACATTGTTTGAGTAGTCATTAGGGAGTTTAAAGCCTTATTTTGATGGTTTGAACATGTTCCAACAGTTACGAGATTGTTTGACAATATTTCTCCATATAAGGTAAGGAGTAACTAAGAGACATCAAGATGTATGTTTACTAATGATCTCATAAGTGGACTTAGTAGTATGGAACAAGTTTGAAGAAGACAATATGATTCATGCACTATTAGAGACCATTGGGTTGGTGATCACAAGGTGATCACATGAAATCAAGCCTTCTACTTTTTTGTTTCTTGTGAATGGAAATGCATTAGGTCTCTTATATATGCATGGTGGACTAACTCTCTACGAGTTGGGTGAAGTCTGACTAGGTGAATGCTTAACTGGACCAGGCCTAGTGACAAGGGTGACATGTTTGATAAAAGAAAATCTGAACTAAGTTAGAGTAGGGAAGTATGGACAAAAATTTGATGAGATTGCATTTCAATCTTGAGGAAAAATTTGAGAAAAATGGATTTGAGGAGTAAAGGAGGATGAGACAAGATGGGTAGTCAAGCTAGTGAAGAAGCTATCACATGCATATGTGATAGAAGTTGAGTTAGAACAAGTTTTAGCTTAGTCAAGACCAAGGGTGTGTTACAAAGAACAAGGGAAAGGAGTTGAGAACCTCAAGGAATCAATTGTGGAAGCTTTGAAATAGTGAACTCATGGAGTTGAGAGGCACAAGCCATAGTCCTAGAACAAGAAAACTAGCAAGCTAAGAGGTTGTATATCAGTTGAGATTGAATATGATTGGAATCAGTCTTGAATGCTAATAGAACAGAGTAGGGTGTATGCATATATTCAAGGAAGAAGAGGAAATATTTCATGTAGAAGCCTAGAACATGATATACGACATGGTATGCAGATTTAAGTGAACAAAATGAGTTGGGATGCACCATATTTTGATAGAATAAAGACATATTATTTAATAGGTATGATGGAGAAATAAGACCTATTATTTAATAGGCATTATGATGAAAAAAGACCTTTTTGAAGGCACTTGTAAAATCGGGAGTTAATATTAACTCATCGATCAATTCTAAAGGCCGATTTGAAGCCTAAACCTTCTTTTGCAGGATTCCATAGATGCAATTATGAAGGCCGAGGGATGTGATAAAGCACTAGAGAATTATACTCACTCTTTGGAGCTCTGATTCTCGATGGGTGTTAATCATCCAAGTTGGTATTGATTGGAGATCGTGGAGAGGATCGAGATATTGAGCTCGAAAACATTGTCGACTTAGCACCGTGTAGAGGCAAAGACCGTGCAATAGAGTGGAGGTCATCAGGAGGTGTCAAACTAGGGATCTGTGACTAAGCACTGAGCTTCCAAGACTAGTATAGATTTGATAGGATCATTTGGTTTGATGTCTTGTTGTTGGTGTCAATGAATGTTCATCTTCCACTTTGTTGTATGACCTCTAGCCTCTACATAAAGTCAAGTTTGGTCTAGTGTCGTCAAAAGAATTATTTTAGCTATTTTACGATCAAGTTTGTATTAGAGTTGGTTATTACCTATGTTAGCTAACTGTTATAGTGAAATGGACCTATACCAGTTCTTTCAGTGGCCCATGGTACTTACTATCTTGGGAACTATGTTGTGGATGGTGATGTCTCGAGCATCTCCTGGGGAAGTAGTGTGGAGAATCTAATATGACACAAAGAAAGTGGTAGAAGAGTGCTATAGAGGAAGCATCATGAGGTTATAAATCACCTCCCGGATGCCCTACTTCATAGAGATCAGTTCCATCTCAGATCTTTTACACATATTTCCTCAAAGTGTACAAGGCACCCAGATTTTGGGCCACTTCCACATAAAGAGCACCCGGTGCCCCATCCTCTTCAAGCACTCCGGTCTAGTTAGATACTCCTGGTCTATCCTTTCAGCTTCCTGCACTCGAATTTTGACATCATTGCCATCTCCATATTTTCCATCCCTCTAAATCATATTCGACATCTCATATTTTGACGAGCATATGTTATTCATCTGAGTTCTTTCCTCTTCTCTCTTATATATTAAGGTTATCATTTCCTTTACATAGTTGTTTAGCTCATTTACATACTTCTTTACTACATTTATTTACTTTATTTACAGTTGTTGATATCTTAGATTAACTATCCCCATACTACATATTTAGTTAATTTTGGTTGATTAGTATGGTAAAAGGATTTTAAAGCTTTCCAATGCTTATTGGAACACGCAGAATTGATACCATATGCTCTAGATGCGCTTCATGTAAGAACAAGATGTTCGTAGATGCAACCATTACACAATCAACGTGGTGATTGGAGTGCAGTGTAGTGGTAAATGGTTCGTTAGTGTCACAAAGTAAAAATATGGGTTGGTTTCAAATCACCATCCTCATCGCTCGAGAGAGAAAAAAATTATCAACTAAGGGCCCACTATTATTTGAAGGGAACCTAGCCACCAAGTAATATAACTCATCTTGACAACTCACCAAATTGAGGACAAGTAGAGAACGAGCATGCATCGAGTTAGTCGAAAATATACTCAATCATCTCATGACAAGTTAAAGTCGAGTTAGGCATCGAGGTCAAGGAGGGAGTTGGGAATCAAATGGGTGAGTCAAACATAGAGATGGACATGAGTTGGGCTCAGCTTTTCCTTTACAAAGTAAATCATTAATTTTCTATAAATTTAAATAAAAACTTATTGTTCCATTGCATATTTCATCTTGAGACCTTTCCATAAAAAAAATGGAACCATATGCACAAAGTCATTTTGAGTTTGGGAGAAAACGTTATGGCCTCTTGAAGATGGGTTACGCTAGCACTCTCGGTAAAAAACTATCGTGTGCAATTGAACGTGCTAGTGTAACAAATAATATTTATTGTGTGCGCTAGAGTTCAATCTGGTGTGCTACCATTCAAGTGCATGGGCTAGTGTAATAATAAATGATTTTTTGAAAGTTAACACATATAATGACATAAATGTATGTAATTTCACACTAGCGCATTTTACGAGTGATCTAGTGCAAGGAATTCAATGTAGACACAAAATTATGCACTTGGGTACATTTCTAGATCCAAAATCCATACTAGCATTCATATGATTCATAAGAAAAAAATTAGTAATTGATGAATGTCTTTGGCCTTTTATCTTTGTTTCTTGATTTCTATTTGGTATTTCATACCCCACAACCCTATCGAAATTTACTTGTTTATCTTTTATGACTTTAGACACTAGACACCAACTTGATGCCAATGCAGAGGTGCCCTCGCCCCCTTTAGGCACCCTCGATATATTTCCACCTTACTTATTCTTTTGGGCCTCTTTTATCTTTTGGGAATATTATTTTCTTATGGGTCATCCTTCTAGTTGTCAATTACAAAATTCAAATAAGAGAATCATATAAATATATAGTTATGTGACTTAAATAAATGACCAAGATCTAAACATCATTACTATCACCTAAGCTTGCACTCAAATGGCTCCTAAAGTACTTCAAAGCATCCATTTAGCACTCAATCAAGGGACACAAGACTCAATATTTTGCATACAAATCATAGGAATGGGAAGTTCATTTTTCCATCCACACATTCTATTTACATTGCTACATCTAGCTAGCCCGTTATTCATTATACTCGCACAAGGGAATCCTAGGGCATGATTTATTTCACACACTTGCAAGAACTACATACATCCGAGATGTAATCCAAGGTGCTCGATTGTAAGCTCACTCCATCGGGTGACCGCGGGAATCAATCGACTCCCATATTGCATCTTTTTTTGGATTTGATGTGGTATTGTGGGTTTTGTAGGTGAATCTTTTTCTTGTAGCTAATAGGTACCTCGGTGATCTTATTGCGAAATATAGATAATCATCACATAATATTTACGACACTTATTCAACATAATGAAGATCAAGTTTTGACCATTTTTGCATTCATAGGCGCCAATAGAGTCGTCGGTCGGTGCCGAGATGCCCTGTCCTCCGTGGGCGCCCGTGTCTAACCTATTTTATGACCTACATAATTTATTTGAAGCAATAATGACACATATCACTTCTTGTTTAAAATTTTTCCCAGTCTATATTAGTCCTAAATCAATTGTAAATCAGCTAAGTCCATTCCTCTCTTTCTTGTACTAATGGTTTCATATTCCATTAGCTTATTACTTGTGTCAAATTTGTATTTTAATATTTCTTTATAATACATGACTCTACAATTAGGGTTAAGCATAAAAATATCTAGTTTTGTTAAATCATTTGGAAATGATAAAAAATTCACAAAAATAACCAAAAACTTAGTTTTTTTGGATTTTCTCCTTCTCTGCTACACCTAAAATATTGAAATGTGGACAACAAGGTTAAAACAACACAGAGAACACACAAACAACGTTAGATTACTAAAAATTAAAATATAAATGATAAATGAAATGTGGGATGCCCTACTTAGGCATGCCAAAATGTAAACAAGGGAAATTAGTTAACAAACAGAAGCTAAAGAAATACAAAAAGTTATACCTTCTTTGTAATCTCTTACGAAACCTCAAATAAGGTCATAAAAGCTTTAAACTTGTTTGATCTTGTTGAAGATTGGATTGTGGGTGCCTTTTCATATTAATCTCCAAAGGGGTTTGCAGATACTACAAACATATTTCACAAGGATGCGGGAACAAATTCAACAGAAGTTGGATGCAATTTTCTCAAAGCTCCAGGGATGGATTTACAAAGGAAATGATATATTTTTATAGCTGAGGGTAAGGCCATGAGAAGTGGATCTTGGTTTGAATTGGCTCCAAGGTAATAATTATAATTACCTAAAATAGTAAGATGACCATGTCTATGTAGTTGCAACTTTGCAGGGGCAATCATTATCTTTGAATTCATCCGAGAAGTGGTTGTATGAGCATTATTGCTGCCCCCACCATTGTAGGCTTCTAGAAGTGGATAAAATAATTAATTAAATAACTAATTTAATTAGTATTTAATTGTGAGGGAATAATTAACCATTTATTTAATTAAATGTTTAATTATATTAGCTAGAAGGTTTTAGGAATTAATTTAATTAATTCCAAAGGCATAGTAGAATTAAATTATTTAATTTTAAAGGGTGGGAATGTGACTTAGGAAATAGAATTAATTTAATTAATTCTAAAGGGATATGTTGTGAAATATACAATTAATTATAACTAGATAGAAGCGAGATATAAATATGTATGTAATTTTAGGGTGTCTACAATAATAGTTTCTATCCTTCATGGCATTTAAAAAAATAAAATTACAATGGCATGGGATCTAACAATACACACATTATAGAGGCATCACCTTGCAGAAGGAAAAAAATAGCATAGGAAATATCGATCTTGTTTGTCATTCCAATGCTACATAAAGTTGTAAAAGCATTCATTTTTTTTTAAATTTAGAAGAAAGAGGAAGGAGGAATACAAACTACAACCATATCAATAGAGCCTCTTGATGACATAAGTTATGTAGCTCTCATTTGTGTTGTATGCCAAAAAAATGTTGTTTTGTTCATTCTTCCCTCCACATCCATAGCAGTATGGCATTCCACCCCTAAACATACAAGTGCTAGTTTTAACTTGTTGTCGAATTTAATTTTTTTTTATATTGAGCGGGTGAAACTCATGGACAACCATAGGGGATTCAATATGTAAAATTATGGCCTATCACATGCATTCATGAGATAATAAATAATACTCCTATTTTTAAGTCTACTTCTCAATATTCTATTAATAACACCCCCTCCCAATAAAACTGCTCAATATAACATACCCATGATTTTACCATATATCCAAACTACCCATTTTCCCTTAATGATATTTATAACACCCCTTTATTTCCACCTCTTCAGTGTTGGATTCAATATCTTACATAGTTACAAAATTTAATTATATTTCCACTTAAAACCTTGATGAAATTCATATTGACTCAAAAGTACAAATCCTTAATACATGTAATTTGATGTCTTTTTTCCTTCCTTTTCTATCTATATTTGTCACACTAATCAAACTTTGTATAGTAATGTGAAGGGTCATGTGTGGTTGCATTATTGTCAGTTAAATTTATTAATATTCATGACATCCATTCTCCTAATTTTTTTGAATCAAATGACAAAAAATATACCTTAACAATGATACTATGAAGGATGTCCCAACTATTGAGAGTTACGTAATTCCATTACTTTGGAAAAACATGTTCTACTCTCAAAACTATGCTGCAACTTTAAGAAGGAACACAATGAAAATGATCTTAATTTAAGGCTTCTTCATCTACCCCCGACTATTTTTCCTTCCTCCTCCTATTTCTCCACATAAACCTACCTCTAATATTATGGCCTATCACATGCATTCATGAGATAATAAATAATACTCCTATTTTTAAGTCTACTTCTCAATATTCTATTAATAACACCCTCCCAATAAGACTGTTCAATATAACATACCCACGATTTTACCATATATCCAAACTACCCATTTTCCCTTAATGATATTTATAACACTCCTTTTATTTCCACCTCTTTAGTGTTGGATTCAATATCTTACATTTTCACAAAATTTAATTATATTTCCACTTAAAACCTTGATGAAATTCATATTGGACTCAAAAGTACAAATCCTTAATACATGTAATTTGATGTATGTTTTCCTTCTTTTTCTATCTACAATTGTCACACTAATCAAATTTTGTATAGTAACATGAAGGGTCATGTGTGGTTGCATTATTGTTAGTTAAATTTATTAATATTCATGAAATCCATTCGCCTAATTTTTTGAATCAAATGACAAAAATATCCTCAAGAATGATACTATGAAGGATGTCTCAACTATTGAGAGTTACGTAATTCCATTACTTTGGAAAAACATGTTGCTACTCTCAAAACTATGCTGCAACTTTAAGAAGAAACACAATGAAAATGATCTTAATTTAAGGCTTCTTCATCTACCCCCGACTACTTTTCCTTCCTCCTCCTATTACTCCACATAAACCTACCTCTAATATATTTTTAAAACCTTTATAATTTCATCCCTTATACGCGTTAATATGGGCCAATATATTGGGTCCATTTTGACTAATATTTAAAAATCCAATATGAACTCATGTGATAGGTAACACGTTGGTTTGTGAATCTCCTATGAGGACAATGATTACACTAACTTATTCATTAGGCCTTGACCATTTAACGGGTTACCCCTAAACATGCACTACCACCGAGGTCGCATTTTTCTTGTATTGTTTGAAGATTGTACTAACATGAAAAAATGGAGGTGGCATCCACCCCCTCATATCCGAACCACGTGTCCAATAATACCTATATTACTGCCACTTGAGTTTCCCTTACTCAACATTGGCTCTTTTCAAATTGTGCGTCTAGCCGACCGTGTGTAAATTTGATGTTTGATAAGCCACTTTTTAAAAAGTAATCCATGCGTTTTTTTTTTAACTCGTCTACTTTTTGTTTTGTAATCAAAAGACCACAAAGATGAACATGAGCATTTATGAAATATTAATGGTTTGAACATTGGTATCCTTTCTCTCCTTGCCTACTTGGAGAAATGCACATAGCCAAATTAAAGTTATGAGCACCCTAGGCAATAATTGAAGTAGATGCCCTTCTTACAATTTTAGTTAATAATTTTTCCCATCAAATAAATGAATAAAAGATATGTACATTATCCTATTTTAAAATTTGCATAAGGATCATACCAAATCACTAATTTAGAGAAATTGCTAAACAAGATGAATTAAAATATCCTATAAATTTGTCAAATAAGGACAATTAATAATGCATGGATGGACAAAATTAATCACGTGAGTTGCTTAAAATGCAACAAATATGATTTTTTTATATAAAATTTGTTACTCGTCTTATTTACCAATATCAAGTAGGTGATGGGACTCAAAACTAAACAAAGCACCATTTTTTTGCAAAGCAATAAAGTTATTATAAAGCTCCCATGGTTTTATGTGGTTTTGTGAAGAGCGGTATCTCGACTAAACCTACTAATTCCTCCATTAAAAAGAGACATTTTCCCAAAAACATTAGGAATAGAGAATTAAATAATTCTTTCTTTCAATTATACTTGCCTCTACTAACTTATACTAATGCATTAGAGAACGATTAACAATACCGACAAAATTGTATGAGCTTAAAAATATGTGTTTTATTTTTACTTGCAAAAAGTACATTTTTATGTGTATGCATGAAATTTATGTTATTTTATAATAATAATCAATTAATATTGACTTTTGGTAAAAAAAAAATTGACTTTTGGTAAAATAATATTAATAGTTAAGATTTAATAATAAAAAAATAATAAAATCTTTAAATTTAGGTGTCTCTTACTGCTCCACCATAAACAGTTGCCCAATCTTCTTAAAGCTTAATCCCCTTAAAAATGCATCAGGTGAGGTGACTGTGCAGTTGAAGTGCACTGATAAAGAGGAGAAGGAGAAGGATCTTTTTCTACGAAGAGCACGGATAGCTTTAAATTATAATTAGAAAGAAAGCTGGATACAGCTTATTAACAATACGGTTGCACGTATGTGTACATATAAAATGACTTATTTAATATGTACATCAATAAGGACAGGGGGAAAGGTTTTAGTTTCAACTAAAATTTACCCAACACCATGGACTCGTGCAGTCTGCAGATCAAGAAGATGGAAACTTTTATTAGTATTATAAATACACACTTATTTTAATATCCTTGTCTACACTGACAATCAGTGCACTAAAATAATATTTGGAAGACCCAGATGCCGGAAAGAAAATCGACTTGTGCCTAAGCCTGCGTAGCTTCTATGTAGTCTGTAAAATTATTAAATAAAATTCACGGCGAAACTATTATAATACTCATGGGAATCAAAATTAACATTGACGGATCTTCACCTTCAGTGTGTACCATATTGTAGAAGTAAATGTAATATAGATTCTTATCCCTGGTATCTACTCTATATATTATGTAGGTTTTGTTGGTATATTAAGAGTTTTCTCTCTTCTTGCTGATGTAGGTAAACAGTAAAAAAATAAATAAATTATGGCATGGAAATTTTGTTTTTCTAATTTATTTGTATTTTTAAGATGGCTGAATTTAAATATATTAAAAAGTTTTTATCATTGTGTTTCAGGATCTCTTTGGTTCAGTTTTTGGGATTCTTCTCATCAATTTTACTTGGAAATAAATTAATTAAACTTAGGTTTTCCATGAAATAAATATATGTAAATTGTAATTTTTAAAATTCACAAGTAAAAAGTATTTTATATTTTAGTGAACTATCTACAATAACATTTGTGGAAGGACCTTCATTTAGTTTGAATACTAAGAGTATTTAATTTGTTTATCTACAACACTTCAAATTTAATAAGATCAACATTGAAATCAATTCTTTACATAATAATAATTATAAAATTACAAGTTCATATTTCCATATAATTGAAAATTATAAGGACATAAACACATATATTCAAACATGTGGAAGGCAACATTTATTCTATTTGACCCAAGAATTATTTCCTTTACATACCATAGTAGTTGCGTATAACTTTTTGAAATTATTAAATCTTTGTATTTCTCTTTCTTCTTTATTTTTGGGAGATACATTTGGCATTTAAGGGGGCAATAAATTTTTCAAATTATGCACTAATAAATACAATTCATTTATATTGAAACTCATCAATATATCATATTATTTTCACACACATTTGTTACAAGTAATAATAAAAGATGATTCATTTGTATATCAAGCTCTCAAAGTAACAAAATAGTAGAGAAAACATGGTTATACATACTACTTAAAAGTACAATTTAACATATCTAAAACAAAAATCTAATACAAATTGTTACAAAGTGGAGGTGGTCATCCTTAAAAGCACCCGACTTCTTCCAAAAAAAAGGATAATTTTTAAAAGTATTGTTTATGATTTTTTATATTAAAAATAAATATAGCAAAACTTCATCAACATCATCAACCGCTATCATACATACAATCACAAAACAATTTAAATATGACTTGATACAACCAACCTCCTTTCACCACCCACCTTTACCTTGTTGGCAATATATATTTAAATTTATATAAATAAAACTTTGGAAATAAAGAAGAGCATAAACAAGCCGCATGTATTTATTCGATTATATAAATTTACACACTATTCAACACTTTAGAGGTGTTTTAAAGAATTTGTTAGGTACATTCAGTAGAACACACGGAACGAGAAGTCCAAACAATGCTTAGGTTAACATCATAATTTGAACCACAACGGTTAATACATGCACATCTATGGTTGGTGAGAATTATTTTTTTGTAGAGGGAGTCTGTTTTACTTCACCCACAATGTTTCCGATTTGGAATGTGGAAAACCGAGTGTAGAAAAGATTCGATAAATATTAACAGTTACGTGCATTTATTTGATGGACCACAAAACGACATATGAATTGGAGTTTTATGGAAGAAGTTTCTTGAATCACTCCTTATAATAAGAATACTCGAAACAAACGTGAAAAGTGGGCTGAAGTGGAACATTTAACTGGCGGGGCTCAATTAATATTGCAATTTGCCATCGCATCAAGAGTCGGTAAAGATAAAAGCACGCCGGAAATTAGGCCGACTCGAGCGTCTCTATCAAAATATAAATGATTTATTTTACGTATGTTGTCGTTTGTTAACAATTTGCAGTTTTTTCATGGGAAAAAGACACCAACAGCCCTGTTTTGAAAACGACAAATTTCGATGAGCAGTCATGTCGCTGCATTTACCGACACTCGTATCGGATTCGTGATTCCAACTCACATTCCGATAATATTTAATGCTACGTAAACCAACTCGGGAAGTTGCCTTTCTTCTTCGTCTAAAAATGTTTTCGTTATTTATCCAACCATGGGACTAGTGCTGCACAGATTTGTAGGTTTTTGTACTTTTTAAGTGTTTGAAACGTTTATTTGGAATAGCAAACAAAGTTCTGCACTGCTTGATAAAACCAAATCAAGAATGGCATTAGATATCAGCATGGGATCAAATGTATGTTGTGTTTCAGCTTGTAATTCAGATGATTTGTGCAGCAACGAAAACGAGTCAACTCGCTGGATTCCTTCTGTGCTGGCTTCTTTACTACACAGACTTGTAGCCAGACATGAAAAGCTACTACTATTTTCGTCAGGGCAAAAGCTTTCCAGAGAAAATCTCTGTGTGTTCTCTGCGATGCAAGTTCCTGTGATGAGCATAGAAAAGTATTTGGAGAGGATATTCAAGTATGCTCGGTGCAGCCCTTCGGCATTTGTTGTGGCATATGTTTATATTGATCGTCTAATTCTCAACAATCCCTCCTTCCGCTTAACATCTCTCAACATTCACAGCCTTGTCATTACGAGTGTCATGGTTGCTACCAAATTCCTCGATGACTTGTGAGTTTATATTTGTTTTTCTTCCCTTTTTAAGAAGTACTCTGTTCTGAAATATCTTGGTTTTGTTAATGGGTGACCATGTTTTGTGGATGCAGGCATTACAACAACGACTATTTTGCAAAAGTGGGAGGCTTATCACTAGCGGAAATGAACGCTCTGGAAGTTGAGTTTCTGTTCATGCTGCGGTTCCGATTGCAGGTGACAGTGAGCGTGTTTGAGAGTTATTGCTCGCATTTCGAAAGAGAGGTGTCGTCCGACGGAGGTATTCAGATAGAGAGGGCTCTTGTGTGCATGTCAAAAATTAAAGAATCAGACAAATCGTGCAAAAAGAAGAGAGAAGAAAGCAAAAGCAGAGATTAGACATCAGCTATAGCTATGCAGGATGTTAAATATAGATTTTAATATAATTTGCTCATAGAAATCTTTCTCTTCCAAGAGATTTTATACAGTGGCAATAGCCGAACAAGCTGAATCAATGTATTCCTACGATGAAATCGTGCATGTATGCCTTTGTTGAAGGGAATGTCTTCTGTACACTTTTCAAAATTAATGCTACTGGTGGTGGGCATACATCAAAGGAGTCAGATTTTGTAAAATTTCATACTTAATAGTGCCTGGATGCTTTCTTGAAGTGTCTATAAATTGCAATTCTTTATATACAGATTTTCATGCCATTAGTTTCTTCCTTCCCATAAATACCAACAACTTTTATATTTTCTCAAAGTAAATATATTTGTGTGTTTATTAAGTAGTTCTAAACAAGTCTCTAGCTGTCTATAGCCTTTTAGAATATTTTAGCGCTGGAACCATATAAGGGTTGTGGCGGCTATTCTCTTGAAAACAGATTAAAGCTCACAAAAACAAAATGCAGGAAGCATTGAGTTGAAAGTGAATGGTAAATTTCAAAGGTAGCACATTACAGAACAGAATGACCAAGAAATACTCAATTAAAGTAATTAATTTCTTGGCTGACTTCGACTAACGTTGTGGAACAGGCTGATCAACCCAATGGTGCAACGGAGATGCCGAAAGGAAAAGCAAGGTATGCATAGAAAAAAATTCAAAATACTAAGGAAACGCTCAAATTCAAAGAATCTGCTTATTGCTCTATGAAAAGAGTTTGCAACCCATAAAACAGGACATTGAAGCAAATGTGGAATCACAACGACAAAACTTTATAAATTTTTGCTAAGTAGTACATATTTTGATTCGAGTTCAATCACTTTTGTGAGCTTATTCGTAGCCTATGATGGATCACTACACTAGACAATCTTTTATGGAATACTGGATAATATGCCAATACCAATGCCACCACCGCAAATTTCAATCTCATAACATTATGTAAAAGGGTATGTGGAAGGGAATGCTACAATTTTTATTTGTAGGATCACCACCTCTTCTACAAATGGTATGCTATTATGGATCTGCATTTCTAAGATTTTTTTAAGAGACTGAAAATTCACCCCACTTTATCATACATAATTCTTCACATATGTATAAATGATTCTAAATTAATAATTATGAAAAGCATCACAAATGGATTCTAATACAAATAAAGCTTGCTAAAATGTTTATTTGAAAAAGTAAAATAAAATTTTAAAAATCATCAATTCTTTACTAGGTAAACTGCAATTTTAAGTAATATCCCATTTCCCATCCAAAATAATTACAACCTTCGAGTGAACCCATATTTGACTAGTTAAAATTATAATTTATAAATCAATTTTTAGCAATATAAGAAAATAAGAAAGTACTACTAAGAAGTCTTAAAAGTAACACATATATTTAAGATCAACCATTTCTAATCTCCAAGATTCCCCCATCTCTAATACCGTTCACCTCAATCTCCTATCCAAATAGATAACTAAAACATCTCCCAAACTCAATAATTAAGATATCCAAAATTATTATATCCATAATATCAACCACCAAATGACATTACAAATATAAACAAATAGAAATTACTCTTAAACAATTGAAATACCAAACCTATTTAAAATTATAAAACAAAAACTAATTCACAAACAAGTAACATAAAATTATATGTACAAATATATGGTCAAAAAGTAATATATGAAAAATACATATACATAAAAGTTGTGAGGCGTTGGGTACAAAGGAAATGTAAACCATAAGGTAACCTGGAAGTTGTGGCTTTGGCTCATGAATCTTTTCTTTTCCATTTTTTTGTGAAAGAAGATCTTATCAAGGTTATGCACAAGGGACAATGGTTCTTTAAGATAATCCTGAACCTGGCCAAATGGTCCCCCATAAACTTCTCTCGGAATCCCCTTCCTGGTGCTTTTCCAGTATGGGTAAGGCTACATGCCTTGCCTCTTGATTTTTGGGAACCCGATGTGATCATTGGCATTACCAAGGTTCTTGGAATCCCCCTTGCTATTGACCCCTGCACCAAGGCTAGATCCAGAATGATTCACGCCAAAGTTTGTATCAGTATGTTTGCTGAAATTACTGTCCCTGCCTCTATCAAGCTTGTATTCGAACATGGGGAATGGGTGCAAGATTTAGTTTATGAGGATACAAATACCTTTTGTGTTCATTGCATGCATGCAGGTCATAGGGCAGGCCATTGTGATGCCCCAAAGGATTGCGCAAGGAAAGACTCTGCTAACAACTTTCAGGTTTTTAATCCGCTCCAAGCTCAGGCCTTTGTTTCATAGTTGGATGGACGATTGGAAGAAAGCTCGACTGCCTCGCTAGGAGATGGGACGGCGAGGAAGGATCTGGGATCCATTTTGGGCGATAATAGGAGTGGACGAATGTCTTTGGGCACAGTTTGTGCTCTTGTGCCATTGTATTTTCTAGTGGTAGCTTACCCTAAAGGAAAAATTTAGTTGTTGAATCGTGGCTAACTCTGTGAGCGGGTGGCCTATGGATGGTGTAATGTAGCCAAATTCTAAACAAACTTGATATACTGCAAATAATATGAACTCCAAAAGAAAATAGATCTCCTTATTCGTTATTGAATAATCAATTACAATGTTTCCTAAATAGGAAAATAACTCCCAACTCGAGTTTCCAAGCAAACCCTAACTAACTTTGACTAAATCTACTCTAGGTGGTGGAATTTACTATTTTTAGCAGTTTACTAGAACCTGCTATTCTTAGTAAGTTCACATGCTTATTCGTATGGGCACAAAAATTTCCATGCATCTTCTACATTCCTAAATTAGAGGAATTGCCAACTTTCTAACTCATAATGCAACTAATAGACTAAAATTAACTAATGCCCAAAAATAGGAAAAAATTGAACTACAACTTAAATCCTAATTTTTCGGCCTCAAGATGGCAGATTTAGGGCCCAAAAATGTGCCAAAACTTTCCCCAACTGATAGGGTGGGTTGCTTTAGTGCATTCGTCTCATCGAAACATGTGGTTTCAAAAAAAATGGACTCAAACGGACACCCAGAGCTCAAGTTATGACCTTGTCAAGTTCCTGCTAATTTTGGCACATCACGGTGGCTGGACAGTCCAAACCCTACACTAGGACAACAACTTGAATCTAGGTTCTCACATTGAGAATGGTTCCAAATCTATAGATGGTTCACCTACCTCACCAACACATACTGCAAATTTCAATGATGTTAACTATGAGTGCCCTATTTCAGGTCAAAGATTTGATGAAGCATTCCCTCCTTTGGAGCAGACCGCTATACCTTTCTATTGTTTTCAATGAGTGTCTCTAGTGGAGAGGGATGTTTTGGTTAATGATTTGGGTAAGGATGTTGAACCTGAAGAGTCCTTTGAAGAATTACGATTAAAAGTTGATGAAGAGCGCCTCACATGGCATACTAGAAGTTGTTTTGAATTTTGAACCTCTAAATGTACCTAATCTGTAGTCTTTTGGAAGATCGACCCCCATCCCTTCTGATTGAGACTCACTGAAAATCCTTAAGGTTTAGGAAGGCCCTAGGTACAATGACTATCTAAGGATGACTTTTGGATTGTTGGAGAAACCCAAGGATCCATCTGAGGAAGATGGTTGGAATCTTGTCTGTCATAGAAAGTCTAAGATGAAATGATACTTAGGTCCTTGGTTGTGTTCTATTTTTGTAGTTGGGCTATTTGTTTTTGTTGGTTTTCTTTTGTTCCTCATTGCTTTATCTTGGCGTCTCGGCCTTATTTGTACCTAGGTAGGGCCCTAGTAAAAAAACCTTTATCCTTAAAAAAAAATACATATGCCAACATTCAAATTCATTACACTTCTTCCCACTTATAATAGTAATAATACAAAGTGAGTTTGTAATTCTATAACCTCTAGTTTGATGAATTGCTCTCATCGAATGATTTTTTATTCAATTTGTATTAATATATAATGAATTTTCCATAATTACATTAAACAAATATATCAGCTATTAAAATTGGAAAGAAAAAAAAGTTGCATGTATTTGTAATTAAAACTTAATTTTATTCATGAGTCATACTCTATAAATAATAGATTTTTTTAGTACTCAACTATCCTTAAAATTTCCATATAAATAAAATAATTTTTATCGTTATAGGGTAACAAAAACAGGATTGTGGCTCCCAAAGGCCATACAAAAAAGATACATCGTGAGAGATACAAAGGAGAAAAAGATAAAGCAATGAGGAACAAAAGAAATAACCTATGCTAGGTGGTCAAGAAAATAAAACCTTATAATGTGTTATGATTGTTTTTATAGTGTGCATTGAAGATACGATTAGTTACAAGTATTAACATCATATATTAATGTAAAAATATAAATAACAATTCTTAGACCTTTAGATCTTTGAGGATCGTGGTGTGTCCATTCCACCAAATTCACCCAAGGCACACTCCCCGGCCTCATCTCAGACTGAGGGTTTCCATTCCACAAAATTCACTTGAGGCACAATCCACGGCCTCACCGCATCCCTTATTACGATATCTCTCGGCCCTTTGCACTCAGCAAAATTGAACCGTGGTGGGCTCATTGTGAGCCAAACAACTTCACCATTGGGAAAATGGCCGTTCGATTACATATATAGTATAATAAGTAATAATTATTATTATGATAACATAAAATTATGTTTTTCTTAATGAGAGTAAAAAAGTGGGGTGCGCCAGGCTTGTGCAGTAGTGCAATATAGAAGCAACACTCGAGGGCTCTGATAGCAAGCTACCTGTGTTGAGCCCTCCCCCTAAAGAAATAAATTTAATATCGTGTGGTTCATTGAACCACGTATCAGATATTAAACTGATAAGAACAGATACTACACTTGATCTTAGCCAAAAGGCCGAGAAAGGTAAAATCTAATTCATTGAATACATTTTTATTTCATGATGAAAATCACTACAAGATAAATATAAAATAATTGATTCATTCATTTCCACAAACAATATTCATTGAAAATTATTTGGTTTAACCTTA
This sequence comes from Taxus wallichiana var. yunnanensis, assembly GCA_018340775.1. NCBI lineage: Eukaryota > Viridiplantae > Streptophyta > Pinopsida > Cupressales > Taxaceae > Taxus > Taxus wallichiana. Next base: position 727,037,477 of record CM031239.1, on the reverse strand, counting down.
TAAAATACAAATGTTTAAAACGTTACCATCAAATTTTTGGCGACATTTTACACACCTTACTTTATTTCTTTCCTTACGCAACCCAATCTATTCCCATTTTTGCAAATGAATTAATGTTTTTATTTTATATTCAAATATCCCTATTGTTGTTGACGTTGTCCCACTTACTTTTTGAGGGAGAGATAAGAAGAAAGGGAGTAAGAGTTGTGGTTATAAGTATAGCTATCGACATATTGTTTATGATTTTTGGAAAATAACCATATATTCTTCATAATTTTAATGTTTAACTTCTTTTTGTATTGATTTGTGAAAATTAAGGATTGCAATTTATGTGATATTTAACTAATAAGGTTATAGCCATGTGTTGAGTATCTATGTAGGATAACATTTTTAATGGAAAAATTTAAAATAGAATATTTTTTAAATTTGTGAATGATGGATTGGTCATGGTAGCATTTTCAAAATAAAAGATGCATGTTTCACTTAAAATATGAAGGATTGTATTTAGAGACTAAAAAGAATTTTACTAATTTTTAAGTGAAAATATTGATTGATGTAAAAATGAAGAATTTTATTACATACTTTGAAAGATGGATAAACTAACGTTCGAGAAGAAAAAGAAAAAAATCACTCGGGGGTAGGTAGTCTTATTATTAAGGTATGTAAAATAAATTTGTAGACTTTAATTTTATTTTATACTTGGATTACAAATGTGAGTTAGAGTACACTAATTTCAATTGGCTAACAAACAAATGAACTCGTTTTTATAGCAATTGCATTAAATAGAAGTCAACCCAATTAGATCACATAGATCATAATAAAGAAAATATTTATATCTTATCGAGTTATCAATAACATGATATTAGAGAATGGCATGAAAATTTTGGAACGAAGACAAGTGAAATAAGTGAAAAAGGGTATATTGAGATATATGTGAAAAATTTACATGAAAGAGATCAATTCAACCTTAACATTTGATTTTGCAAGTTGAATCGGTCAACCAACAAATGAAAAAGCACCACCAAAAAGTGTTAAACAAGCCATTGATTAGTCAAAAATTTAACTTGCTGATCCCATGTGATCTTTAATCTCTTTCAAATAGATTACCTTACATGAAAGGAAGTAAAATAAACTTTACTTTGAAATTTGACTTAATCAAACTAAAAATAAGAAATAGACAAAATTGCTAAGTTGCCTCCAAAATGGTGTTGGGAAATTAGAGTTTCCATGGTAAATTAGTAATATACCATGAGGTAAATAAATGGGTAGTTTGTTATTTGTTTGTACGGTTTGGAGTGATTTGTGGGAGGATAAGGATAGGGATTAGATCCCATATATTGTGGATCAATATCTGTATAAATATCTCTCTCTAAAATAATAAAATTGTATTGTTTTGATTGACTAAATTCCTTGATTTGGTATCAGAGCAGGCACCGTGAGGGACCTCTCTGTAATTCTGGCCTTGTTCCCTACAGGATCCTTTGAGTGTAGACCATGTCAATTGGTCCTATCATTTGAGAGGCTATTATTTGCCAATAATTTTACAGTGCAGACCACTGTGAATATTATTGACATTTTTATTATTATTTTGGAGATATTTTCTCAGTACTAGTAGCTGGAGATATCAGATTTACTTTTGTGTAAACTTTTGCATAGGTGTATATATTTGTTTGGCCGCTTGGCACTTCTCCACGTCCCCAATGGTAGCTTCGACCTACCATCCTGTCCACATCTCCACGGATTTACAACGCTGAGCCCTGCAGATCAGATACGTTGAGGGATTAGATCTCTGTTTTGAAGCGTCAGAAGAGTCTCTGGGTCAAACTCTTTTTGGAAAGCTCCCTGAGCTTGATATACATCTATATTCATTGCGTTGATTTATTGGATCGATGAAGGTATTTATATTGGATCGATGACTGTATTGGATCGATGACTGTATTTATTGGATCCATATTCAATGATAGCTTTGAACTGCTTAGCATAGTGTTTTCTCAGATTCAAATTACTTCTCACATGTGACTCCAGCTTTGAGGAGGTCGATTGATATAGCAGTTTTTTTTTTTTCATTCTGTGTTAGCTGCGTACATACATTTGTATTAATTGTACCGGATCCTTTTCTTTTCCAATTGATCTGCACATTTGGTTTAAGGAATACATCGGTCATTCCTATGGTTGGTCGAATATCAAGCTCCTGCTACGGCATTATTTACATCACATCATGAGATCCGCGCCCCACAACTTCTTTTTTTGATATTTGAATATATATATTCTGCAGATTGGATTTGATCTGACATCCACATATCAGATCTGCAGCGACCTATTCCAGCTTTGTGCATGAAAGGGAGATCCAGAGGACAGATCTACTAGATTTGGACGTGTATCTTTCAAATCAATTCTCTGAGTTGTTAAAGATTACTTTATTATTTTTTCATTGGTGATTTGGTAATGGAAAAAATGAACCAGATAGAAAAATTCGATGGAAAGGATTTCCATACATGGCAAATCCAAATCCAACTGTTGCTGATTGAAAAGGATCTTTGGGACATTGTTGATGGAGGATCGGTTGCACCAACAGATGTAGACGCACTCCAAAAATGGAAAGTCAAAGATAAAAAAGCTTTGGCCATTATTGGCCTCGGATTATCCAAACCGTATCTACATCATGTAGATTTCAAAAAATCATCCAATGAAATATGGGAAGCATTGAATCAATTATTTGGATCAAAAACTGACAATGCAGAGATAAATATGAAGCAGAAATTATATGGGTTGAAAATGGAAGAAGGAGGAGATATTGTATCTCATATCAGCAAGTTCCGCTCTCTAATGGCCCAACTGGATGGCATTAACGAAAAGGTGAAACCCAATGATGCAAAGGCCATATTACTAAATAGCATGCCTAAAAGTATGTCCAATATGGTGTTTACTTTAAGTAAACTAAATCCAAGCTTGGAGAGCATAATAGCAACGCTACTCGATACGGAAAGCAAAGATGATGAAGAAGAAGAAGCAGCATTAGCTAGTCAATCAAGTAATTCCTATAAAAGATCAAAACATATCAAAAACTGTATATGTTTTTATTGTAGGAAGCCAGGACATGTTATTCTCAACTGCATGAAAAGAGCAAAAGATCTACTTGATGGAAAACTATCTGACAAGGCCATGGCTACTGAAGAAGATGATACTGAAGAACAAGACACAAATGCTAATACTGAAGGTTTTTCAAGCGATGAGGATTATCTTTTTTGAGTTGTTTGTGTTTTGTATCTACCCATGTCAACTCTAAGGGAGGGAATGTTGGGAAATTAGAGTTTCCATGGTAAATTAGTAATATACCATGAGGTAAATAAATGGGTAGTTTGTTATTTGTTTGTACGGTTTGGAGTGATTTGTGGGAGGATAAGGATAGGGATTAGATCCCATATATTGTGGATCAATATCTGTATAAATATCTCTCTCTAAAATAATAAAATTGTATTGTTTTGATTGACTAAATTCCTTGAAAAACTTGCATTTGAAACAACGTTAAGGCCGACCAAAAGAATAACACCAAGGCATCCTTAATTTTATCATAAAAGCATAACACACCAAGCACCCTTCATCTTTTTAACCAGTCGATAAATCAAATAGATATAAAAGTACTAAGCAATACATAAAATTATATATGATGTCCCATTTAACCAATTCATCAAACCCTAAACCAAAAATTAAACTAACAACATGCACCAATATCAATTACTTCTATGTGTACTTGCTCTCGACTACCCTAAAATGCAATAAAATGATACATTTATCTCATAATTGTAAGTTTTGTAAAAGAAAACAAATTTTAGTAAACAACAAATTATTGGAAAACAAGATGTTAACACGAATAAATTATAAGCCAAATTATAAAATATCATGGCTAACAATTGTTTAATTTTATAATTTGATAGATTCGATTATATTTATACCAACCTTAAATTTCACTTCTTTAAAAAAAGGCCTAAGTTTTTTTATTTGATATTAAAATGGGCAGTGACCAAATTGGGATCATTCAAATGGGAATCAAAGAATATTTTAGAGCTGGTCAAACTTTTACTTGGTTTATTTTAGGAATATTAATGTTAATGTTTCATTCTAAGTGTGTAATAATTCTTTATATTAGTTATATGAGACTTAGAATAAAATAAATGAGTGAAGTTGTTCTAACAACTCATGAGCATGCAAGATTGAGAGAAATAGAGAGAGATTGATAAAGTCAAAATTCCATATCTATTGGAGTAACAAGTTGTCTAAATGTATATCTTATTTTGATTGAATAATAAAATCTGATCAAATTTTATAATAAATTATTGCTGAATAAGCATAAAAGCATTGTGTGCATCGACCTATGATAAAACGAATATGGATTTTAGGCTTGAGCTATTGACATGGTGGACATGTGCTTACATCTATAGTTAAATTGAATTGAATCTTTGAGCTTGTGTTTTATTATGAACCACTTTTGGTGCACATATTGAAGTTATTCCCTATTTTATCACGGGCTTAGCTTGTTTTTTACGTCCCCTTTTAAATTGGGTGCACCCATATGCTCCTTTCTACTTTTTTATGTAGGCATTCAAAATTGGTGTGGGTGTTAATATTGATGAATTTGAATTAAAAGTCACCTACAAATAGACAAGTATTGTATTCATTTCATTACCGGTTTTAGACAAATTCTCATTATTTGAGCTTGTGTTTTATCATGAATCACTTTTGATATATATACTAGAGTCTTTTTTTTGGGTGCTCCTATATATTATACAAATTAACAAATTGAAAATTTGACCAAAAGTTTTTTAAAAAAATGGATGCTTTTTTAATTTATTGGTCAATTTTTCAAAGCACCAACTCATGTGTAACTTATACGTTATTTACATAATTATCCTTTTGTGTAATTTTTGTTTATTAAGGTTGTGTTCTAAAGGCCCGAACATTAAAGGGTTAGTTAATTCATTCTTGCCATCCATTCCTTAACCAAGGTGAAGTAAATTTAACTCATTTGAAGAAGACATGAATTCCAACACACAATTTTAAGGCAAGAATAAAGTTGGGATGCACGGGTAAATAGCTTTAGAAGATCATATTTGAAGTTCCAAAATTTAGGCTACATCCCCAACAAGATGCATGGAAGACTTGAAAATATGGGAATTATTTGAAATTTATGCGAAGGATTCACATTCAACTGTTTCACGTAGCCTTGTTGGAGCATGAGGATAAAATAGTTTTTAATAATTATTCCACATTTTAAAGTAAACTTTATAATAGAAAAAAATGCTATGTAACTCTGGCAAAAAACTGAAGTTGGATTTTCTAAGGTTTTACAATTTGCATCGCCATACCACGGCCTTTTCGAGGCTCTGCAGAATTTATTGCTATAGTTTCTCCTAGGGTTTCTCACCCGCTAGGTGTCCCCTATATAATGTCCTCACCATCTTCCATTCCAGTTGTTTCAACCGTGGCTGGAGATAGTGGAGATTTGAGCAATGACACCACCGGTGAAGCAACCCAAGAAGTTCGTTCTGAAAGTATTCCATGAGGTAATATTTCTCCTCCTGATGTGGTTTTGCCCATTCCTAAATTTAATGTTGCATGTCAATGGTTAGAGTAGTTTTGTCTCATTGGGTATTTCATGGGCCACATCCCCTCTGAAAGCATGCTCAAATCTTGGGTGAACACCATCTGGACCCCTCATGGAGTCAGACTAGAAAGTGTTCAAAACATGACCAAGGGTTTCTTTCTCTTTCACTTTTCTGACCCTACTAATGCACCCAATATTCTGGCTAAGCAAGCCACTTGGTATGTTCGCAACTCGTTGCTTGTACTAACCCCATGACACAAGGACTTCGTGGTATCTAAATATACCGCCCTTAAAGTGCATGTCTGGGTTGAATTTCCTAGCCTTCCTTTTTCGTGTGTGCCTTTTTTGTCACAAATTGTCGCTTCTCTTGGCCGAGTTGTTTTCCTCGAAGCCAAAAGGTTTTACCATGCTCACCCGCAAAAGCGAGTCTGTGTTGAGATTGATCTCTCTCAAGACCTTAAGGAATTTGTGGATATCCAGATGGGAGAAAATGCTACTCTCAACGGGTCATGTATATCAATCTACCTAACACATGCTTCCCAGGCTTCCGATCACAAGATCAAAGACTGTCCTCTCTATGTGCCCCGAAACTACCCTGTGGCCAAAGCAGCTCCTAAACCAGTCAAACCCCGTAGGAGGAAGGTTGGCAAGTTGTCGAGGCTGGTGCAATAAGAGAAAAGCCCAAAATCCAAGGTCTCTGGCTCTAATGGCCACCGAGAGCCAATTGTTAAGGAACAACCACATAACATGCATGCTAAAGAGCCAACAACTGCTGCTAAAGAACCAACTGCCACTTGCCAACTCAGCTACCCCATTTCCAAAGTACTCTAGCACACCCCTCACGGTGTTGGTTCTCATGGACTAGTCAAACTTCATTTATAATGTTCCCATCCCGTAATCGGTTCCATTACTCCCACCAAGTAAATCAAAAGAGCCTTTTAAAAGGCCTCAAGCTCTTCTCACATATCTTAGGACCATAGCCTAGCTCAGCAGAGGTGATTCCACTAAAGTTGACTACAACATTGAGTATGTAAATTGGAAATAAGTTGATTTGCAATATTTTTTACAACACAACACTTCTCGCTTCTGAAAAATCAATATGATGCCCTTGATGGCTTGGAGGACGGGGATATGGCTCTTGACCATCGTTTCCCATGAATTTTCTATCTTGGAATGTTTGGGGTCTTACAGACTCCTATCGTAAATATGTTGTGTGTGAAACTTGGAAACAATGTGCAAATTTGGATGTTTTGTTTTTACAGGAAGTAAAAATTACAGGTTTTTAGTTACATGATGGTTTGCAAATCCATCTAGCCTGACAACTTGGCTTTCTGTAGCAATCATGAAGCAAGACGTGGGGTTTAATTTCACTTTTTTCTCCCAAATGGTGGCCTTTACTTATTGACCACGACATCGACCCCACCAACCATGCCATATGGGTCCTCTTTAATGTGGACGACCACCCTTTTGGCCTCATTAATATTTATGCCTCAAACGATGCAGCCAAAAGGGCCGATCTGGCGGTGGATTACCAACTCCATTCCCAATGCTTACTTGGGTAATAAGTGGATATTTTAATATGGTTGAGTCACCTAATGATAAATGTGGCCACTTTCCTATGAGGTGGACACCTGGCGAAAAGGGAAGCATGGTATTTCATGCATAATAAATTTGGATTTTTGATCCTAACACATCTCGCTTTCCCACCTCTGAAATCTTGGTATACGTGGACCAATCTACGTAGAGGGACAGATCACGTACTTAAATTACTTGATAGGGCCATGTGTCAGCTCAAGATTATTTTGAGTTTGATAGCATTTATTCTATGCCAGTGGAGGTCATGCCTGACTTTTTCCTTTCGGATCATTCTCCAATATGATTTCGTATCAATTGGCATGATGCACGCCCCTTTTTCATAAAGGCCAATTCTTTTTTAATACTAGCCTTGATGCATCATGGCCCCACCATCAATCATATCAAGCGTGTTTGGAATTTAATTCCATGACCTAGTCATTGCCAGTGATATCATCCACCTATGCAAGCCAACTAGATTCAGTGGTGGGAGGATGCGTTGACTCAGACAACAAGATTTATTAGATTCTATGACCAACATTTAGCAATAATTGGCGTCAATCATACTCCGCTAACACCTTGGCTCTCACCGAAAGCTATGGTGGTGCTTCAAGGTGATCCCTTCTCTGAAACTTTGCAACTTCAAGTTGTAACACTTCAGCACCAAATCCAAATCGTGGATAATTACAGGTTAGGGCACACGATCCGGGCTCGGATGTAATGGCTCAAAATTGGAGATCAGGTTTTGAAAGAATTCTTTCTTTCTCTCAGAGCTAGAAAACCTTCCCAACAAATCTAGGCTATCATGGATGGCAGAGATTGCATTACATCGACCCACAAATTATGTTGTAAGACTTTATGCACCCACTTCTACAAGCTCGTGTTTCAAGCTCAACAACCCTCTGCAACTCGCCAAGCTGCTCTTGATCAATGTTTGGGTGTTGTGCTTTGCGTAAATTATCAGAGGCTCAAAAGGTGATCTGTGAGAGAATGCTCACCATTGAAGACCTCCATGAAGCCACCATGCAAATGGCCAATGATAAAGCGTCGGGATGTGATGGGTTCCCTTACGAATTCTATAAAACCCTTTGGGATTCGGTCGGTCAAGACCTATTTCAAGTTTATCTTGAAGGTTTCTAAAACATTCCTTAGGGCTACACATTAATAAGGGAAACATAAAATTCATCCCTAAACAAGGAGACCCAAAGTAAATTACCTGTTGGCATATGATTACGTTGTTGAACATGTCCTATAAAATCATTGCCAAAGCGTTAGATATGCGGTTATGTAATCTTTTGCTAGTTTTTATTCAGCTAGAACAAACAGATTTATACAAGGATGATACATCCTAGATAACATCATTGCGGTGTGGGAAGGCATGGAATGGGCTTGCAGAGTTTAACCAGCCCATGTTTATCAAAATTGATTTTTAGAGGCTTATGATCAGATTGAATGGCCATTCATACTTGCCATGCTCCAAGCTCTTGGATTTTGTCCCATTTTTATTCAATCCATCAATATGCTTTTGTGGATGCTTCTTCTCAGATCTCTATTAATGGCCTCAGCTTCGGAATTTTGGGAATTTTTCGTTCTATTCGGAAAGGTTTTCCTCTTTCCCCTTGCATTGTATGTACTCACATCCGAAGGTTTTAGCTATCTGTTAGCTCATGCCAAAGCACAAGGTCTTGTTTGTGGAAGCTCATTTCTCTTGAGCCCACTTCTTTACTTCTTAATGGCCATTTTGTGGATGATTCATTTCTTACGCTCATTGAAGATGAAACTAACATTCACAATGCTATGCAATGTTTGGATATTTTCTTCTTAGCTTCTGGCTCATCCATTCAATGGCGAAAACCCAGTGTTATCGGCAATCTTTCCTTCCGCGCCTGATTGGCTTGCCACTTTTGAATGGAAAATCTTGACACATGGTGAGATTTTTAAATTCTTAGGTATTCCTTTTTCTTTTCAAGCCTCCTTGGCCAAGCTATGGCAATATGTCATTCAATGAGTGGACAAAAAAGTTGGAATATTGGATCACCAAACCTTTATCTTTGGCTGGAAAATTCCAAATTTGTTCCAAAGTTCTTGCAGCCACACATGTTTACTACTCGTCATGTTGGGTTCCTTCCAAAGCTTCCATCTAGAAGCTGGAAAAACTACTCAAAGCTTTCTTGTGGGCTAATGCTTCTACAAGAAAAGGTTTTCATTGGGTAGCTTGGGATATTTGTTGCTTGCCTCAAAATTTTGGGGGCTTGACCTTATTCACATTCAATGCCAAGGGCAAGCTCTTTGCACTAAATGGATTATCAGAAGCATTATTGGCCAAGAAGCTTGGAAAGTTCTTATACGACATGGTATTGTTGAAGGTTCCCCTTATGGCCACCCTGCGTGGAAAGGATTGGGGTTTGTCAATTTTCTCATTACCCCAACGCTTGTCAAAATTGTTGGCACCTTTGTGCTTAAGAGCATTTGGAAAGCTTGGGAATGTATTAATCCCTAACTTTTGTGGAAGGGGATGGCTTTCAAAATGGGCTTTCTGTCAACCAACAATCTCTCTGGTGGTCGCCGATTTTTCAATCTCAAGATAAGTGTTTAGCAGAGGTCTCGGAATCTCTACGCTCAAATTCTTCAAACGCGAATTCGCACCATCGAGGACTTCTTTTGCAAAACTGCTCAATCTTGGTTCTCTTGGCCGGATTTCAAAACTCTATTTCGGCTTTCCAACCAAGACTAGGATACTTTTACTATTGTGATCAATTTAGTTCCTAACCACATGTTGCATAATATTGTTGTGCATTCCTCTCGCCCATGGTGGATGGACTGAAGTGGTATGCAGATACCCCATTCTATAATTACAAAGCCAACAAAGGCTATTATTGGCTCTTGCCTCATTTTCCCATGGTGGATAAACTTAATACACGTTGGGGAATTCATTCCACGTTGTCTACCTAGAGTAGGCAATTTGAAACTATTTGGACTCTATGTGTGGAGCCCAAGATTGCTCATTTCCTTTGGTGTATTCTTCACCAAGGCCTTCCTATCGGGCTCGTCTTGTTCAAATTGGGATCCCAGCTCCCAAATGTCCTTTTTGTGGTCATCTGGAAACAATCTTGCATGTTTTCTAGTTTTGTCCCAAAGCTCAAAATGCCTGAATCTGGATACATTCATTTTTCTTTCCTTTATGGCCTCATTGCTTCACTTGGCAACATATCCTTTTGGGAGATAATCCCAAGCTTCTGCCTATGTTCACCCAAATTTGGCATGTTTTCAGAGGGGAGATTCTGTTTTGGATATGGAAAGAAAGAAATTCTTTTTTCTTTGCTAATTCTGCAGTTGATCAATATTTCTTAGTTTATAATAAATCTATGGTGATCTCCAATGTGCTTCTACAGATACAAATTCAAGCCAACAAGGTTGCACTGGAGGTGGACCACCTCCAAACCTTGCTGCACCACTGGGGAAAGCCCCATGTAATGTTGCTCAAGTGCCTCCGTCTCCTACCAGGCACTCCTCGCCTTCCACTCGTGATGGCTTGCATAAAATGATCTAAGCGTCGTGCTTTTAGTCGCGCTCGCGCTCCTCGACCTATTGCATCGGGCGTAGTTACTCACAAGATTGCCACCATGGCCAGTGTTCAAATGCCACCTTCATTAGCTCACCGAAGGGTTGGGCTCACCACCTTGTCAGTATGGGTGCGGCTCTCTTCTTGCCGCTACTTCACATCATGATGCTTGGAACCCACCGCCATTAGAAAAATTCCCCCGCCTCAACCTCGCCATTCCAACTTGCAAGGAAGTGGACCCGGAGGAAGAAGTTGCTGCCGGTTGGGAATTCCCGAGATCTTGGCAAGAACTTTCTGGATTGGGGTGGCAAGATGATCATGATCCGCTCGCCTTGGGCATGTTTGTTGTTGCTGCTTGATTGTGTGTTTTGTTTTCTTTTAAGCGATGCCTATATTTTGTACTCTCCTAGGCTTGACCTCATTTGACTCTCGTTCCTCTAGGCTCAACCTAACTTTGTTTGTTGTTTTGGGGCATGTTCTCATACCACCCACTTTTTTGTTGAAAGTTATCTTGTATCGTATTGAATTAATATAATATAAGATCTTTTTCATCAAAATAAATAAATAAAAACTTTATAGAAAGGTGAAATCGTAATCACATAACATTTATGTGTTAGTATTATATTCGCAACCTTAGTTGCTGTTGTAATTCTTAGCATTATCTACAAAATGGTGTGAGACAACATTTATAAATATTAACTCTTTGTTCTTTAAAAACACACAGATTCCTTAGAAAACTTCTCTTCTGCAATTTCCGGCAAAGAAAATGATATCACAAATTGCATTGGACAAGATCCGCTCCAAGTGGGTCCTTTTCAATCGTACAGCAGCCACTTCCCGATTATTAGTTTAATGTAAATTGTTTAGTTTTAAAATAATCCTTGTTGGCCTATATTTAAACAAAGGTTAATCAAAGTCGATATGTTTTAAAATCCGAAGTGCATACAGAGAGTGTCCCTCATGCACCCTGCACATTGCATAATCCAGCTACTGGTAGTTGAAGTTGGTGCCTTCAAAAATCAACGTTGTCTCATCCCTTAAAATTATCTGAAAACACTATTCTCCGCATACATTTTTATCCTGATTTAATACAACATTCCATTTCACTGTTTATTTCATTTTGCTAATTTAATTGGGTCGATATAAGATGAACATGTTGCTACAATCACTTCTTAGAATTTCATTCAATTAATTTTTTTATAATAATTACGTTGATAGACATTTATATTATGAGAATCCTTACTGCACAGTGCCGACCAGCGGTGGTAGCTTCATTTTGGCAAGGAATCACTATTCCTCTGATGTTGGACATTGATTTTGGCCTATATACTTCCCGTTTCCTTCTACCGACATCTGAACTATTTCAAGATCGCGAGCTATTTTCTCCGAGGTTAGTGTGCACAGTGGCTCTACGGGGCAATAGAAAGGCCATGAAATATTTTTGGCCCATGCATCATTAATGTCATGTCTTTGAAGTTTTCCGGGGAGAAGACTTTTAAGGTTTAAAGACCATGTGAAACCAGTGTTCAGGTGTTTGCATGTGAGGTGACAATCCGCAGAGAAGAGACAACCATCATTGGAGATTCCAGGCATCTTACTCGCCCTCCATTTTATGTTGAGTTATGTAAAAATGTCTATTGAAAGGCCCAATATCATTCTATTGGAAGGTCCCCACAATGTCTCTTTTTCCGTCTTGTAATTCGATCCCACTGATAATGAGATATGCCAAAAATGGGTTTGTTGAAATGGCATAGGAATTTTTTTGGGAAAATGCAACTGGTAGGTGTAAAGCCACAACCTTTTCCAACATCCTCTCAGTCTCTGTCAAAATGAGAGATTTAAAACAAGGCATTTTCATCCTCCTCGAACGTCAACATTCCCTGTGCTGTGATATGCGTGGCAGCACCTAGATATGGCAGAAGTAGAGTGTTTTTGCAACTCCTTCGGATTGTAGGCATTTTGTCAAACAGAAAAACCACAGAAAACTACTTTTGAGCATTTGTTGTAGGCATTTTGTCAAACAGTTAACATGCCTTTTGTATGCTTTCACATTTTACATACAATTATGCAAAGGCACATGCAATTACAACAAACAAAGATTACATTCCCATTATGCTATATGGTGAAAATCACTGCTCTATTGTAAATCTATCCCAATATGGAACAAGCTATAAAGATTGTGCAGAATGTTGTATCACAGTTCTATTTTTACCTTGTCAACAGGTATACTAAACCCTTATTCATCATAGTTTGTATGTGTTATGAGATGATATAATTGGATTACGTGTTGATGTCGATGCCACCATCTAGGTAATGGGAATGAAAAATCTAGGAATGTTACGATTCATTATATGAATAAATTATAAGAAAATGTGATTGAAACATAAATTGCAGTCATTTTACTATGGCTTTCTTAAGTAGAAGGATGTATAGGTTCTTTGACTCTTTCACCCAGATAGCTAAATACATCCATGAATATATGCCTATGATCAGATTTGATGCATTTATGGGGAGTAGTGTTGTCAACATGTATGCAAAATGTGAAAGAATAGAGGGTGATTGCCAGATTTAGTTGTTAACGCCATAATTAAAGTGTAAAACAAGTGAACTTTCACCATCTAAATATTGCATGCATCAACATGAAACTTTGCATGATGTAAAATAATAGTCATGTTAGGAATTAGTGCTCATGAGATATTAGTTAGTAGTTAATTAGATATAATTAGTTTATACTCATATTCATAGAGTTGTTTGAATAAATTTTATAATAGGAGTTAGAGAGATATTTGTGGAGTGTATAGTTCAAGCGCTTTTGTTAGCATTAGTTTAATATTGTTTAATATTTAATACATTGTTATGGTGGACAGTTATAACTGTCACCCTCCACCCGTAGCCTTTATAAGGCTTGGCACTCTTGTTTGATCACACACACATTGAATACATTCAAATATTATTTTGTCTTGTGTTGTTCTATATCTATCTCCTGCTCCTGCTATCATTGGTATCAGAGCGGATGCCTTCTCAGCGCAGTCTCCATTGCAATCACGGTGGATGAAGGAGTTTAAACGTGGTTTAAATTTTGGAGACATGCATGTCTATTAGCGCCCAGAATCTGCAGAGCCATGGCGATTGGATACACATTTTTGTTTAGCATCGTGACGTGATGTTGTTTCCATTGGCATTTATTAAAGAGATTTGTCTTGAAGTGGGAGGAGCGTTTGAGAAGCAAAGGAATCTTGCGACCTATTTTATCTTAGCATTGGAGAAGTGGAAGAGTGGATGACTCAAGGTGGGACATTCTGTTTGCTAGTCATTTTGTGTGCTGCCTTGAGATCTGCGTGGAAGACTCAAACAATTGAAATTTTGATTTCAACCATCTTGTAACTGTCTCCAACCATTTTCTGCAGAGACTGATCAAGAGGAGGATTTTATAGTTTTGTTACATGGTCAGCATCTGTGGATTTTTTAGAGTCTTCCTATAACTCAGTGGTCAAGCATTTGTTTCTTCGATTTGTGCCCATCGAACACAAATACTATGCATGGAGACCTTTTTACCGTTAAAGTAGAGCAGATAAACTTGCTGCGTGAAGGAGGACTGTGGATAGAGAAGACAAGTCCAAGGCCAAATAAAATCAATTATGCCCTTTTTGGCATATGTATGCATCGTTTGTGCTTCTCTCGAATCTGCTTTTTTTGTGTATTGATTGGCATCGTGTGCCATTGCTCTGGCAGTGATATTTGCAATTTGAGGTCTGACGTCAAACAACAAAGGATATTGAAACCCGCGTATGCATCTCAGACTTTTAGAATTAGGAGATAAGATTGCTCGATCACCACTCATCATTTCATGGATAGTATGGAATGTTGTGTGAATTCTCCTTTAATTATCAATTATTACTACACAAAGGGCTCAAAAGGATTTTCATACAACTACTATGAGGATGTTACACCTAAGCACGTTATTGAGATTGTTTAGATGCATAGGCGTGGTGAAACTCTTCGAGTTGGAACACAAAATCCAGATTGTATTATGTCAAGTCCAATTGGCAACAATACCAGTTTTCTTGGTAAACCAAAGCCTCCACCTTGGCATGATTTAGATGCTTGTTGATATAATGTAACAGGAGGACGGAGGATAACGGAGGCTGGAGGAAATCTAGCGACCTCTTGCAAGCCGCAAGCGATGAGGCCGCCAATAGAGATTGTGGCGTATAGGTATTGAGGACCTATTCCTCAATTTTTGGCTTGTTTATTTCAGTTTCAGTTTTGTGTCGTGTTCATGTTGTTTTGTTATTCAATAAAGTTTAAATGATACGAAGTTTCCTATTTGGGACCTTCTAATCAAGAGCATCGTGGGGAACAAAAAAGCACTAAAAGCAGGCGCATGGTACTCGCCCAGGTTCGTGGTAATCCTGTAAAACCACCGAGGTATCATCCTCTTGGGTTCATGGTATGCCTGTAAAACCACCAAGGTAAAATCCTCTTGGTTCGTGGTAATCCTGTAAAACCACCGAGGTGAACAGTGGAAAGTGTTCCTGTCCTCTAGGTTTCGGGTAGCAACCGTAGAAAACCCATGTGAGACCATGTAGGCACATGCTCGTGTGAAGACCCTCTTTGCGGTGTTCTCTTTAAGGGGGGGACCTATTATAAGGAAATGTATGTTTGTAGGAACAATGTATTAAGGGGGGGAATGTTAGCATTAGTTTAATATTGTTTAATATTTAATACATTGTTATGGTGGACAGTTATAAGTCACCCTCCACCCGTAGCCTTTATAAGGCTCAAAGACTCTTCTTTGTAATCACAAAAACATTGAATACATTCGAATATTATTCTGTCTTGTGTTGTTCTATACCTATCTCCTACTCCCGCTATTAGTTTTCATGATTATAGGAGTTGTTTCTCCTATATATGTAATATATAATGTTGAATTAAAATCAATGAAGAATTTCTTGTGTGAAACTCAACCTCTAATTTAAAATCTTTTGAAAAAGTAGAATTTTAAACAAAGTTAATAAAAACAAGATAATTGATTTTATTTATATGTATGGGTTATATATCTAGAAGAGGTAATTATTACTTTTACTATGGCTTCCATTAGAGTCTACTTTTAGGTTTTTTCTTTCATCTATTACCTCAAACTTGGATGTAATCCTCATGCGGACATTAAATTGTTTGAAATTTGCATCAGGGGCTCTCATTTTGTGTATATCCTATTTGTAAACCAAGCAGAGAAGAATATATTTCTTGAAAATTCATCCAATACAAATAGATGCATGTATACATGCAAGAAAACCAAACGCCGAAAGGAATGTGAATCAAATCGTCGTCAGTCGTTGGTAGAAGGTCATGTCTCCAATATAATATATAATGCCCACATTCCCCCTTATTACATTATTTTTACAAATGTACCCCGAAATAACTCAAATTTCACCTTTCTAAGAGACTTGGTGAGTATTTTAGCTATCAAGAATTTTTTTGAGTAAGTCTTTAGAGATGGATATGGTGGTTCAAAACTTGTTCTTAAATGTAATAACATTCAACCTCAATGTGCTTTTTTCGTTCATGAAAAATTAGATTCTTCACAAACATCAACACACCTTGATACATCACAATGAAAGATAGGTGGTTTTTCTTCAAGAATGTCTATATCATCTAGAATGTGATGTTACCAAATCTCTTCGCACACAACTCTAGTCTCCTCATGCAATGTGATACTCTACCTCAGTGGATGAGAGATAAACAACATTTTTCTTCCTACTAATCCATGAGATAGGTCTAAATTTAAGATGAAAATATATCCTAAAGTTGATTTCCTTTCATCAACACATCCGACATAGTCGATTTAGTATATCCTTATAAGAAGAACCAAGAGTTATTCTTATATTCCATACCATAATCAATTGTACCTCGGACATATCTCAAAACATGTTTTTCATCTACCCAAGTGAAATTTCTGTTAGCAATATCTAATACATTGTTTAGTATTAGTAGTTATGCATACGTGGCGCTTAGGTGTTGTAACTATTCTCCTTCCTGCGGGACTATTCTCCTTCACGAATCGTTTCAGCATTGTATTTATTGTGGTGCTTGCATACACATATTAAACACATTGAATACATTTGAATATTATTCTGCTTTGTGTTGTGCTATATCTATCTCCCCGCTCCCGCTATCATTGGTATCGAGCGGATGCCTTCTCGCAAGGCGCTCCATTGCAATCACGGTGGATGAAGGAGTTTAAACGTGGTTTAAATTTTGAGACATGCATGTCTATTAGCACCTGAATATGCAAAGCCATGGCAATTGGATACACATTTTTGTTTAGCATCGTGACGTGATGTTGTTTCCATTGGCATTTATTAGAGAGATTTGTCTTGAAGTGGGAGGAGCATTTGAGAAGCAAGAGGAATCCTGCGACCTATTTTATCTTAGCATTGGAGACATGGAAGAGTGGATGACCCGTGGGACATTTTGCTTGCTAGTCATTTTGTTTCTTCGCCTTGAGATCTCGCGTGGAAGACTCAAACAATTGAAATTTTGATTTTAACCATCTCAGAATCGTCTCCAATCGTTTTCACAGAGACCGATCAAGAGGAGGATTTTATAGTTTTGTTACATGGCTGTCTTGTGGATTTTTTAGAGTCTTCCTATAACTCAGTGGTCGAGTATTTGTTTCTTCGATTTGTGCCCATTGAACACAAATACATGCATGGAGACCTTTTTACCGTTAAAGTAGAGTAGATAAACTTGCTGCGTGAAGGAGGACTGTGGATAGAGAAGACAAGTCCAAGGCCAAATAAAATCAATTATGCCCTTTTTGGCATATGTGTGCAACCGTTTGACAGTTCTCTTAAACTGTTTTTTTTGTGTATTGATTGGCATCGTGTGCCATTGCTCTGGCGGTGATATTTGCAATTTGAGGTCTGACGTCAAACAACAAAGGATATTGAAACCCGCGTATGCTTCTGTAGACTTTTTAGAATTAGGAGATAAGTTTGCTCTGATCACCACTCATCATTTCATGGATAGTATGGAATGTTGTGTGAATTCTCCTTTAATTACTGTTGTTGACTACACAAAGGGCTCAGAAGGATTTTCATACAACTACTATGAGGATGTTACACCTAAGCACATTATTGAGATTGTTGAGATGCATAGGCGTGGTGAAACTCTTCGAGTTGGAACACAAAATCCAGATTGTATTATGTCAAGTCCAATTGGCAACAATACCACTTTTCTTGGTAAACCAAAGCCTCCACCTTGGCATGATTTAGATGCTTGTTGATATAATGTAATAGGAGGATGGAGGATAACGGAGGCTGGAGGAAATCCAGCGACCTCTTGCAAGCCACAAGCGATGAGGCCGCCAACAGAGATTGTGGCAGAAGTAGGTATTGAGGACCTATTCCTCAATTTTTGGCTTGTTTATTTCAGTTTCAGTTTTGTGTCGTGTTCATGTTGTTTTGTTATTCAATAAAGTACAAATGATACGAAGTTTCCTATTTGGGACCTTCTAATTGAAGAGCGTCGTGGGGAACAGAAAAGCACTAAAAGCAGCGCATGGTACTCACCCTGGGTTCGTGGTAATCCTGTAAAACCACCGAGGTATCATCCTCTTGGGTTCGTGGTATGCCTGTAAAACCACCAAGGTAAAATCCTCTTGGTTCGTGGTAATCCTGTAAAACCACCGAGGTGAATAGTCGGAAAGTGTTCTCTGTCCCTCTAGGTTTCTGGTTAACCTTAGAAAAACCATGTGAGACCATGTAGGCACATGCTCGTGTGAAGACCCTCTTTGTGGTGTTCTCTTTAAGGGGGGGACCTATTATAAGGAAATGTATGTTTGTAGGAACAATGTATTAAGGGGGGGAATGTTAGCATTAGTTTAATATTGTTTAATATTTAATACATTGTTATGGTGGACAGTTATAACTGTCACCCTCCACCCGTAGCCTTTATAAGGCTCAACACTCTTCTTTGTAATCACAAAAACATTGGAATACATTGAATATTATTCTTGTGTTGTTCTGTATCTATCTCCTACTCTTGCTATCGGTTTTCATGATTATAGGAGTTGTTTCTCCTATATATGTAATATATAATGTTGAATTAAAATTGAATGAAGAATTTCTTGTGTGAAACTCAACCTCTAATTTAAAATCTTTTGAAAAGTAGAATTTTAAACAAAGTTAATAAAAACAAGATAATTGATTTTATTTATATTTATGGGTTATATATCTAGAAGAGGTAATTATTACTTTTACCGTGGCTTCCATTAGAGTCTACTTTTAGGTTTTTTCTTTCATCTATTACCTCAAACTTGGATGTAATCCTCTTTGGGGACATTAAATTGTTTGAAATTTGCATCGGGCTCTCATTTTGTGTATATCCTATTTGTAAACCAAGCGAGAAGAATATATTTCTTGAATATTCATCCAATACAAATAGATGCATATATACATGCAAGAAAACCAAACGTTAGAAAGGAATGTGAATCAAATCGTCATGGTGGTAGGTAGAAGGTCATGTCTCCAATATAATATATAACGCCCACATTCCCCCTTATTACATTATTTTTACAAATGTACCCCTAAAAAACTTAAATTTCACCTTTCTAAGAGACTTGGTGAGTAGTTTAGCTACCTAAGAATTTTTTGAGTAGTACTAGAGATGGATATGGTGGTTCAAAACTTGTTCTTAAATGTAATAATATTCAACCTCAATGTGATTTTTTCGTTCATGAAAAATTAGATTCTTCACAAACATCAACACACCTTAATACATCACAATGAAAGATAGGTGGGTTTTCTTCAAGAATGTCTATATCATCTAGAATGTGATGTTACCAAATATCTTCGCACACAACTCTAGTCTCCTCATGCAACATGATACTCTTCCTCGGTGGATGAGAGATAAACAACATTTTTCTTCCTACTAATCCACGAGATAGGTCTAAATTTAAGATGAAAAATATATCCTAAAGTTGATTTCCTTTCATCAACACATCCGACATAGTCCGATTTAGTATATCCTTATAAGAAGAACCAAGAGCTATTCTTATATTCCATACCATAATCAAATGTACCTCGGACATATCTCAATGCATGTTTTTCTTCTACCCAGTGAAATTTACATTAGCAATATCTAATACATTATTTAGTATTAGTAGTTATGCATACGTGGCGCTTAGGTGTCAGAATCGTTTCTCCTTCCCGCAGACTATTCTCCTTCACGAATCATTTGAGCATTGTATTTATTTTGGTGCTTGTTACACATATTAAACACATTGAATACATTCGAATATTATTCTGTCTTGTGTTGTTCTATATCTATCTCCTGCTCCTGCTATCATTGGTATCAGAGCAGATGCCTTCTCAGCGCAGTCTCCATTGCAATCACGGTGGATGAAGGAGTTTAAACGTGGTTTAAATTTTGGAGACATGCATGTCTATTAGCGCCCAGAATCTGCAGAGCCATGGCGATTGGATACACATTTTTGTTTAGCATCGTGACGTGATGTTGTTTCCATTGGCATTTATTAGAGAGATTTGTCTTGAAGTGGGAGGAGCGTTTGAGAAGCAAGAGGAATCCTGCGACCTATTTTATCTTAGCATTGGAGACGTGGAAGAGTGGATGACCTGCGTGGGACATTCTGTTTGCTGGTCATTTTGTTTGCTGCCTTGAGATCTGCGTGGAAGACTCAAACAATTGAAATTTTGATTTCAACCATCTTGTAACTGTCTCCAACCATTTTCTGCAGAGACTGATCAAGAGGAGGATTTTATAGTTTTGTTACATGGTTGTACTGTGGATTTTTTAGAGTCTTCCTATAACTCAGTGGTCGAGCATTTGTTTCTTCGATTTGTGCCCATTGAACACAAATACTGTGCATGGAGACCTTTTTACCGTTAAAGTAGAGCAGATAAACTTGCTGCGTGAAGGAGGACCGTGGATAGAGAAGACAAGTCCAAGGCCAAATAAAATCAATTATGCCCTTTTTGGCATATGTGTGCAACCGTTTGATAGTTCTCTCGAACTGTTTCTTTTGTGTATTGATTGGCATCGTGTGCCATTGCTCTGGCAGTGATATTTGCAATTTGAGGTCTGACGTCAAACAACAAAGGATATTGAAACCCATGTATGCTTCTGTAGACTTTTTAGAATTAGGAGATAAGTTTGCTCTGATCACCACTCATCATTTCATGGATAGTATGGAATGTTGTGTGAATTCTCCTTTAATTACTGTTGCTGACTACACAAAGGGCTCAAAAGGATTTTCATACAACTACTATGAGGATGTTACACCTAAGCACGTTATTGAGATTGTTGAGATGCATAGGTGTGGTGAAACTCTTTGAGTTGGAACACAAAATCTAGATTGTATTATGTCAAGTCCAATTGGCAACAATACCACTTTTCTTGGTAAACCAAAGCCTCCACCTTGGCATGATTTAGATGCTTGTTGATATAAAGTAACAGGAGGACGGAGGATAATGGAGGCTGTAGGAAATCTAGCGAACTCTTGCAAGCCACAAGCGATGAGGCCGCTAACAGAGATTGTATGGCAAAAGTAGGTATTGAGGACCTATTCCTCAATTTTTGGATTTTTATTTCACTTTCAATTTTGTGTCGTGTTCCCGTTGTTTTTTATTCAATAAAGTACAAATGATACGAAGTTTTCTATTTGGGACCTTCTAATTGAAGAGCATCGTGGGAATAGAAAAGCACTAAAAGCGGCGCATGGTACTCACCCCCAGGTTTGTGGTAATCTCAGCAAACCATAGAGGTATCATCCTCTTGGGTTCGTGGTATGCCCGTAAAACCACCAAGGTAAAATCCTCTTGGTTCGTGGTAATCCCAAAACCACCGAGGTGAACAATGGGAAAGTGTTCCCGTCCCTCTAGGTTTCTTGTCAACAACCTTAGAAAAACCATGTGAGACCATGTAGGCACATGCTCGTGTGAAGACCCTCTTTGCGGTGTTCTCTTTAAGGGGGACCTATTATCGAAATTTATGTTTGTAGGAACAAAGCAGTGTGTTAAGGGGGAGTGTTAGCAATATCTAATACATTGTTTAGTATTAGTAGTTATGCATACGTGGCAGTTAGGTGCTGTAACTGTTCTCCTTCCTGCGGGACTATTCTCCTTCACGAACCGTTTCAGCATTGTATTTATTGTGGTGCTTGTTACACATATTAAACACATTGAATACATTCGAATATTATTCTGTCTTGTGTTGTTCTGTATCTATCTCCCGCTTCACATTATCAATTTCTTTGGCTCTGCATGAATATTAAAAGATAAATGACAACAAGGATAAGTCTAGTCTAGTATAAGTCAAGTAAATGAGACTCCCAACAAGCTTCCTATAGTGAGTAGCATCTACTTGAGGTGAATCCTAGAATCTAGAAAGTTGCAAACCTTTCTCCATTGGAGTGGACACAAGTTTACAATCAAACATTCCATACTTTTCCAGAGTGTCTTGGCATATTTCATCTATGAGATAAAAATGTGATTCTTCTTCGCCATATTTCCAAGCCAAGATAGTAATGAAGTAGCCCAAATCTGTCATGTTGAAGAATTTATTCATATCATTCTTTACATATTCGATGAGATTGTTTAAGATCCATGTGATCACAAGATCATCCACATATAAAACAAGAATGAAAATCTTTGTGCCTACCTTCTTAATATACAAATTTTAATATGAGGGGCTATAGGTGAATCCATGCTACAATAGGTGATCATCTATTTTAATGTACCATGCCCTGGGTGCTTGTTTAAGTCCATAAAGAGACTTAATTAGATGACATACCTTATTAGGATGTTGCTCATTGACAAATCCTTCTAGATGGGTCATGTATACTTCTTCTTTGAGATCACCATTCAAGAAAGCACTTTTTATGTCCATTTGTTGAATTTTCCATCCTTTTTGTGCTACTAGTGCACATATAACTCTATAGTCTTGATCTTTAATTAGGTGCAAAGGTCTCTTTGTAGTCGTACCTTCTTGCCCAACTTATCCATTTACAACTAGTCATGCTTTTTACTTGTTGATACATCCACATGCACTATATTTTGTTTTGAAATTCCATTTACAGCTAATGGATTTATTTGCCTTATGTATATTGACAAACTCCCCGTGCATTTACACTTTGAATCAGGGAATCATATTGTGCATCTATATTTTTCTCCCACTCTAGTTAATTGAGTGCCTCTCAAACTATATCAAGTTTGATGATGTCAACCAATGAACTCATGAGTGTGATATTTACCTCATTTCTCATATGTCTTCTCATTCTGACTCCTGATGAAGCATCTGGGAGAGAGTTCAAGTGGGATTCCTTAACAGTGCTTTGAACCCATTTAAGATGTTACCGCTTACACTGATGTGAAGAAAGAGTTTCCAAAGTACCAAGATCAACAAAAAAATTCTTCGCACATCTCATTTTTATTATGTGAATATTTTCTTTACTCATCATTTGATTGTGATAGCAATCTATGAGAGGAGGTCAGAATTGACTCTTCTTTGTGTGGGAATGAGTCAAATGATGACTCATCACAAACCACATCTCGAATCTCATATATATTATGTGTCTCAGGATCAATGAGATGATATGCCTTTGAGGTAGTATAAAAATACAACAGATTGTCTTTGGATCTATCTCTTTCATCTTTTTTTCTAGGACATGCATGTATGTTGTACAACCAAATACTCTAAGATGAGAGATCAAAGGTTTGTGACTACTCCATACCTCTTTCAATGTTTTTTCCTACAAGATATTTGTAGGTGATCTGTTAAGGAGGTACACAACTATCTAGATTGCTTCTTCCCAAAATGTTTTCTCTAACTTGGCATTGGAAACAATACATCAATTTTTTTTCGTGAAAGTTTGATTACAATGTTTTGCAATGCCATTTTGCTGGGGCGTATTGTTGAGAATTGTGTATATGTGGTTGGCATTAATGTCAAGTGGAACATTAATTTCAAAGGGTGTCAAGGTGGTTTAGGTGTCTCCATGAGGTGTCATCCATGAGTTAAGATGAAGGTTGATTGGTAGTGTCCTAATTTGGTCAAGTTGTTATGATGTGTTGGCATGGTCTAGGGCATGGTGTAAGCTAGTATGGTCATGATGTGAGATAATGGGTTTTTTGAAGGATGTTATGAGGTATACCATGTTTATTCTAATATTTCAAGAGGTGTTAGTGAGTTAATAAGGTCGATCATGAGAGTCGGTCATTCTAGGTCTTGTTCTTGACCTAGTCCAAGTAGTTGAGTGAATAACATGATAAATGAAGTAGGGAAGACATTTTGAATCAATTGGAGTGTATGTTGAGGTTGTATAACATGTGTAGAAGGTGCATCAAGTCATTTTTCAGGCATATAGTGTATGTACAAGGTCATTTAAAAGCATAAGCATGAAGACAAGGCTAGAAAGGCAAGGAAAGTCATGGTAGTAGGAGAGATTTAGAGGCGTGAAGATAAAAATGAGAGTAAGAAATAATTAAGAAGGTTTTTCAAGTGCTTCATGTCAATTTTTAGGTCAAGGTTTCGAAGTAATTGCAAGATAAGCCACTTTTGGTCATATCGAGTTTCTAGAAGTGATTTTTCCAGCTCAAGGTCATGGTTTGAGTTCTCATTTTATCATAAAATCATTGCCATGGGGTCATGTGATTTTCACCATAGTTGGGGAATGAAAATAAGAGTGTCTCAAAGTTTTAATGGAGTTAAATAATTCACTATCATTTATGAACGATTGCTAAGAAGCAGAGCTAGTCAAAACCCTCATAAAGTCCTAGCAACAGAGTGATAGGAGAGATTTTATTGTTTTGGTATTAAAATTATTTGTAAATGATAATGTGATGATTTTGGGTTGTAGATAATTCCTTTGTGGTCATTTTGGTGGTGGTTTCATGATCCAATTATTCTGTAAGGCGAGTAAAACCCTTTGTTTTATGGATATTTGTAGTCTCATGGATGAGATGGAGGTCTCATGAAAAGAAGTTAATTATTAGAGATGCCTTGGTGGGTGTGCTAAGTAGCCATGAGAAATTTTAGATAGATTTAGTGAAGAAATTTTGATCTAAAGGTCTCAAAAGTTTCCCTACCTCTTTTTGCCTAGAAGACTAAAACTAGTCATATGGTTTGAAGTAATTCGATTGTTTTACATCATGGATCAATGTTTTATGGTCATATATAGTTGATATAAGTATGGTATGATGTGTTATATCTCTTGGTTTAATTTGAATATGTGATTTCTTGCCTAATCCCTAATGGCCTACTTAGCCCTACTAGGCTTGTCAAAAAGGCTTGTTAGATCGGTATGGTAGTGGTTTTGTATCCATGTGACCTATTTTTGTGAATTCTTGGAGAGATTTTGAAGGTTTCCCTTGATGTGTTACAGGTGGTGGAAGAGTTTGGAAGGTGTTTTGGAGGTGTTAGAGCATATTTATCTCAAGATTGGTTCTTGGGTGCTTGAGGCAAGATTGAGTAGTTTTGGAGATTAGTTTTTTTGGATTCCTTATGCCTAGTTTTGAAGGATGAAATGAGTCATTTAAGTTAGTATAAATAGAGACATTTCCAATGGTATAATTCATGAGCCTTTATGATGTATTTTTCTATGTGAACTCATTCACTTTTCAAGACTGATTTATGTGTGTATGAGACCTTGTTGAAATTGCTTGCTTCTTGGAGTGTGTCATGGATAATTTTGATGTTACAGATGTTCTTGAGCATGCTAAGAGTTTTGGGAGGTTATACCTGAGGTTTTTGAATCTTTTGGAGACTTGAAAAATATGTTTTATGCCCTTGAAGTTCATAATGCATTCGTTGGAGCTAGAAGGCATTGATTAGGGCCTAAAAGAAAAGTGTGTGCTTGTTCATGATTTTGTGACCTTTTTGACCTACTTGGTCCGTATAAGGTATTTATATGATTTTTAGATATGTTGTTTAATTGGAATGATTGACCTAATTGGTCTTGGATGACCTATTTGGTTGTGTAAGCTAGAATCATTGAATAAAAATATTTGATGAGTCTTGATGTATAAGACTTGGGAAGGTGAGATCTAATTCAATTGAGTGAATCAAAATATTTAATGCTTTATGATATATAGGACTTTGGTAGATGAGATCCAAGTCAATGGAGTGAATCCTAAGATTCAATGAGTCTTGATTTACGAGAATTAGGAGGATGAGGTTCAATTTAATGGAGTGAATCCTAAGATTTGATGAGTACTATTGTACAAGAATTGGGATCTAACAAGGTCCAAGTAAATGGAGTGAATCAAAATATTTGATGAGTCTTGATGTATGAGACTTGGGTGGATGAGGTCCAAGTCAATGGAGTGAATTGAAATATTTGATGAGTCCTAATTTACGAGACTTGGATGGATGAGATCCAAGTTAATGGAGTGAATCAAAATACTCGATGAGTTCTGATGTATGAGACTTGGGTAGATGAGATCTAAGTCAATGCAATGAATCCTAAGATTTAGTGAGTCCGGATTTACAAGACTTGGATGAATGAGGTACAAGTCAACAGAGTGAATCCTAAGATTTGATGAGTCATGTTGTATGAGACTTGGGTGGATGAGGTGCAAGTCAACAAAGTGAATCCAAAGATCCAATGAGTTCTATTATACGTGAATTTGGTGGATGAGGTTCAAATTAATGAAGAGAATCAAAATATTCAATGAGTCTTGATTTATGAGACTTTGGAAGACAAGGTCCAAGTCAATAGATTGAATCGAAAGATTCAATGAGTCTGATTTACAAGACTTGGGCGGATGAGGTCCAAGTCAATGAAGATGTGATTGGATAAGTTTTTGATGAGATCGAAAAACCTATGTGATGTTAGAGGTAATTTGTTGATGTGGAGAATATGTTGAAATTCATATTCACTTGTGAGTGGAATGATGCAAGGAGTGAAGGATTGATCCCTAAATGTACATCTAAGGCACCTTGTAGGCTTTATAGAACAAATATTCAATGTTGTTCCTTTTAGGCATTGGATTAATTCATTTGACGAAAAACTTGCGATTATATCTTGAAATAGTTGTGTGAGGATATTCCTAGGTATACACACATCATGGAGTGCAAAAATATGGATGTCTTAACACGTAGGAATCTTTGTTGATTGTTTAATAATGTTATGTAAAATACAAGAAGACATCAGCATCGTATAACCATTCTAAAAAATATTTAATTCATGATTGACCATTTGAGGTATCATGGACATTGAAGGATGTGTTGTTGCAAGTTTTGAAACTTGTTGTTGGTGTGTCTCTATACGATGAGACTAGGGATGTCAGGTGTAGGATCTAGCATTGAAACGATAGAATCAAGCTCAACAGTGCTTGATGATTGAACCTCTTCTTTAGAATCTTCATTTATATCATGGGTTGGAAAGGAGTCTTGAAGCAAGTTCAAGTTCTCATTGGACGTTTGAAGATAGTTGTCTGAAACATGTTCAATTTATAATTGAACTAACGAAAGAACATCCGGAGGAGAGATTGATTGGTTTATAGATCCTTGACCCTTTTCATCTTGATCTTGTTGATTTTTATCATGTAAATAATATTGGACAACATTCAAATATTCATTAGAAGTTGTGGTAGCTAATGTGTTTTCAATTTCAAGAGCTTCATTGTTGATTTCTATAGAAATGACTATTTTGTCAATTAAGTCTACTGACGTAATGGAAAATATTTAAACAATGATCCGTAGAGTGCAATTCGATGTGGTGGTATTCACAATATTCCGATTCTTTATACCACTTAGGCTTAGGTTCTCCTTTAAAAAGGGTATTGTGATAGGATATTTTATCATTTTAGCCTTTGCTAATTGATGAAAGGCACCAAAGAGACTTTCTCTGAGGGGTGTAAACTAACGTTTGAATTTTCATGTCAAAGTGTTAGGAATCTTTTCAAAAAGTGAGAACAAAAAATGCTTTGAACACAAAAAAACTAGATATAAGTGGACGATAAAAAACACAATAGTAAACATTTCCTCGAAGTTTCTCTTACAAACCTCAGATAAAATTGTGGAAGTATTTTAACTTGTATAATGTTTTTAAAGTTGGGTTGAGGATGCTCTTCAATTGATCTCCAAATGAAGAAATGAAAATGTTACTTGAAGATTTTGGACACAAGGAAAGCTTCCAATATGTAAATATTGAATGAAAAATTAACAGAAGTTGGCTACAAAATATTCCCCGTATTCCAAGAGGAGAGAGGAATCCCAAAGGATTTACAAAGGATAAGACCTAATTTTAACAAATGCTTTGTAGTGGTTGAAAGTGATTAAATGAAGTTATCAATGCATATGCTTAAAATAACACTAGAGGAAGTTGAAACAATTCAAATGGATTAAATATCCACTAAGGGGCAATAAATTTTCAGTTGGCGCTCAGTTTGTATCCATGAAGGTGGATGTATATGCAATTTTACTGCTTCCACCTTTCTTGGAATTTTGGAAGTAGAGTGGAAGTTGAGTGACTAAGACAATGAAGTGGAGTCCAAGTGGAGGTTGAATAGGAAAATAATTTTATTTTCCAATTTTAATAACTAATTTAATTAGCTATAAAGTGTGAGAGGATAACTAACCATTTAATTAAATAATTGTTTAATTAAGTTAGCTAAAAGGTATAGGAATTAATTTAATTAATTCCAAAGGGTATGCTATTCAAAGTATGAATTAATTAATTTAATTAATCAATTATAAAGGGATGTGAATAACTAAGGATAAGCAAGAGATAAGTATGTATTTTTGACGTGTCTCTTGTGATAAATTATATGCGCCTTAGTTTATAACATTGATCAATAGATAAAATCTACTTATCACTCAAATGACCAACCAATAGTGGGGATAAATTATTGATGATTACTTGCATATTACTTATTATTAAAAATAAAAATGTCAATATAAAGTGCTACAACAAGCGAGCATTGTGGTTGGATTTCAAAACATGGAACATATTAGATTTTCCCCTTTTTTTTATTTTGGCTTAAGAAAATATTACTTTACAACTAACACAACTACAACTAATAATGAGAGTGAGATGGAGATTATAAAGTGGAACATAAATATCAAATATTCGTAGAATCGGATTTCAAACCTATATCCTATTGGATTTCACTTTTTTAATCATGAATCCGAAAGGGTAGGTATTAAAGGAGTCTTTTAACGGGTAAAAAGACAGATACAATGGCTTGAACATGAGTCCATGTTCTCCCCAAACCCAATATTGATTAAAGATTAAATCCATGTCCTCAAGGGTTTCAAAAACAACAATAAAATAGGCTTTAGCACAGGGGTAGAGTTCAATCTTACCCGTAATCTTTTCCCTCCATATTTGTGTAATCCAATCATGGAGCTGAGAAAGCTTAGGAAAAACTTATGAAACCTACAAATGAGACCAAGTTGGGATAGGTTTTCCTCTTCCTTTAGGACCTTCATTGTAGATCCTCTTCTATCTTCAACACAGGAGTCATCTGTGATGGTGTTAAAGGCTTGTCAATATTTCGGCATTCTCCTTCTTCTTAGAGACTAAGATAGCATAGGATTTAGCTCCATGTGCGGCTTTTCCCCTAGTTGAAATGCCTAGATCTAGAAGTCCCTCAATCATATTTTCCATTACCATATTTAGAGTTTTATCCAATCTGGGTGTTAGGGCTTAGATTCCCCTGATTGGGATGCCCTAATCTAGAAGCATCACCCAGATCTAATGACGTAACAACCTATGCAAGAGGGGAATGGGCATTTTTAGAACCTCCATTCCCGAGATTAGGGTTCCTTTATTTTCTCCTTCTAGGTGTATTCCATTATTCTCTCCTTCTATTTTGTAACCTCTCCATTCATTTAGGGGAGTCTTGTTCAATTCCTTTCCTATAAATAATGTACGTGAGTTCTATGTTTAATAGAATAATATGAGATATTCAATCTCTATTCTTTCTCCTCCATTTCTGCCTCACAGTTTGGTATCGAGCTTCAAGATCTCTAACCCTCCATTTGTGTGCTTGTCTCTAACTTGGCTAAAGATCTTCCTCATGTGTAATGAGAGAAAAGAAATAGAGTGGTCTTGAGAAGGCCCAAGGAGGAGTGCATTTTTTTCCGAAAGCGTATATGTGGGCACCGAACTCGTGTGAGCCATAGTGCATTCAGGAAATCTTGAAATGGAAAGTCATAATCGGGGAGATTTTTGCAAGTGTGGAAAAGAAGCATAAAATTTTTTGATTTTTTTTTTTTTCCTCGTGCACCTTTTTTTTTTTTTCTGAGCAAAAAAAGATACCAGACGACCAATGCAAGGGGATGGTCCCTTGGCTCTTTTCGAATTTTTGAGCCACCAGATTGTGTCAAGCTTCTTTTGAGCATTTAGAAGAAGAGAGAAAATGTTGTGAGAAAGAACGTGAAATAACTTTTGTGGAAAATAGTGAAGAAAACTTTTTTTTTAAAAAACGTGGACAATTTGCTGTTTTTTTTCCTGCGCATATTCTTTGTTGTTTTCTACGCTAAAAAAAGGTGGAAACATACCTGCGCGTGTGGAGGAGAGAGGATGTTGTGAATTGACGTCTCTATTTTTTGAGTATGAAAGTTTCTGATTGCTACGTGGTCCCCAGGACATTGGCACAAGCAGTCTAGATTTGTCTTATCAACAAGTTTTCTACTGCATGGTGGAGATACTGAGCAACCAAATTGACTGCTAGTGATGAAATACAACGGTTTTTTCTTGTTGAACGTCTAGCCAAAATTGGAGCAATAAATAAATATATATATATATATATATTTCTTAGTCTGTCTACTACATAGAAGTTTTTTTAATTGTTGTGTGGTGCATTTTGAATGATATTTTACAACAGCATCTTGTGCAAATGATGATGGCTGGAACAACAAATGGAAATGCAAATAATGGTCAACTATTTTGATCTGCTTTACTGCATAAAAGGCATGTGCATAGGGAATAGAAGAAATACGTGGAGGAGTGTTCAGGAGAGAATTGGAGTTGAAATCTTGTGTGGAAGTTTTGATACTGATACTCTACCAAGACAATGAGGAAGTAGAAACTACAAATACTACACCGAATGTCGAGTGTAGACAACTCGATTGAGAGCGTCAATAACACGGTCACCACAGCTGAAAGCTAGAATATCAACTCACCAGCCAGAGAACACCATGGAGAAGCTCCTGAGAGCTCTGGGTTCTACTTTGCTTTGCTGAACGAGCTTCAAATACCGGAAATCTTGCATTCGACAAGCTAGTTCGAGAAGGACTTCTTGAATACTTTCTTTTCGACGTCAGCTGCCAAGCAAAAGTGAGTACGGGAAGAATTAGAAGCCGGATATGACGCCGATTGTGATGATGAAGAAGAACACCCTACAAAGCGTCACTCATCTCACAAAGCACGTGAATATCGCGAGCATCTACGAGCCAAGTAATTCTCGTCAGTGAGTCAAAATTGTAATAACTTTTCAAATAAATAAATATTTTTTTATTACGATGTCTGCTCCAAAGTTACTTCTGTCTGACACTCAGTTGCTCAAAGGGTCTAATTTTGTGGCCTGGAAGACAAAAATGAAGACAATCCTTCAGTTTGAAGGATTATGGGGAATTGTCACAGGGTCTGTGCCTCGCTCCCACAACCCCCGATGAACTAATAAAATATGAAATGGCTAGTGCTAAAGCCTTGATGCTGATAATGCTCAGTATCAGTGATGATGTGCAACCGCATGTTTGAATGCGGAGAAACCCAAGGAGGCCTGGGACAAGTTGGCAACCATTTATGAAGCCAAAAATCAGATGAAGATACTTCATCTTCAGTCAAAGCTGCACACCCTCTCTATGGGGTCAGACGAGAAAGTGGAGGAATTCTTGCATCACGTGGCTGAGCTGAGATCGAGTTATTAGCGCTCGGTGAAATGGTGGATGATAAAATTCTCATCACAATCACCTTGAGAGCACTTCCTTCTCAATTCCGAGTGTTCATTACAACACTTGAATGTGTCTAAACAAACAGTGACATTCAAGAGCTTGTGAATTTTCTGCAGCAGGAAGAGGCCATCACTTCATCGCATGAGGAGTCTCAGGACAAAGCCTTGTTCTCAAAGCCTTACCATGGCCAGAAGAATCGGAAAGGTCCCCCAGAGAAGCCAAATCCAACGCAACCCAAATAGAAAGATCAAAATTCAAAGAGATGGTGTCACATTTGCAGAACCAATACTCACGACACTGATCACTACTGGCACAACAGCTTGAAACAGGGGTCTTCAAGCCATACAAGCACATCCGGCATGAAGATTTTCAAAAGTCCAAATGACGTCCCCACTGGAGAAAGCACAAGGGACATCTCGCAGCCCAACAAGAAGATGATGACTCTGATGAGGAGACATCAGAAGGAGCCCATTGTAGTAAGAATCTTGTACTCATCTCTCAAACTTCTCAGCCCACGAAGAAAGTTTGGTTGATAGACTCTGGTGCAAGCAAGCATATGTCAGGTGACAAGAAGTTGTTTGATTCACTACACAAAGAACCAACTAGAGATCGAGTTCGGATAGCGGATGACAAAGAGTACATTGCAGAAGGAATAGGGAATGTCACCATTCCTCTGGGACCACGAAAATGTACACTTACAAAGGTACTATATGTTCCTGGCTTGACTAAAAACCTCTTGTCAGTTACTCAGCTCTTGAATCATCACCTTAAGGTAGAATTTCTTGTTCAAAATGGCATTAAATCATGCTTAATCTCCCGACAAGGTACGGTTCTTGCTAAAGCTTTTGTAAAAGATAAGTTATTTGCTTTAGATATTGTTTCATCTTCTGCAGTAGCTTTATCTGCTTCAACAATAGAATCAACTGCCTTATGGCATTTTAGATATGGACACTTGTCGGTCAGTTCATTGCACTAGATGAGTTCAAAAGCAATGGTCCGTGGACTACCCAAATTGTCCAGTTCCTTGCCTATTTTCCCTAGCTGTCTTGTAGGAAAACAACACAGAGATCCATTTCAAGCGAGCACCTTCCATGCCAAGAAGTGTCTGGAGGTAGTTCATACCGATCTGAATGGCCCATTGCCTACTTCATTTTCAGGATACAAGTACTTCCAGTTGTTCGTGGATGACCACTCTCAAGATGTGGGTATATTTCCTAAAGAAGAAAAGTGAGGCTCTTCAACACTTGCAGAACTTCTATCATCGTGTTGTCAAAGAGTCCGACAACCACTTCTTCTACTCCACTCAGATCGAGGGGGGGAATTCACATCAAAGAAGTTCTTGGCCTTCCTGAACCATCACGGCATTAAGCAAAGACTCCGACTCGCTCCCTACACGCCCCAAAAAATGGCATTGTTGAGCATCGCAATCACACAATGATGGAGATGGCTCGCTGCATGCTATCAACTGTAAAGCTAGGAGAATGCTATTGGGCTGAAGCAGTACAAATGGCTGTATATCTTCTCAACAGGGCACCGACAAAGATTCTACAGAACAAGACGCCAGAAGAGGTATGGAGTGGTAAAAAGCCATCAATTTCTCATTTGTGAGTATTTGGTTACACAACATACATGCATGTCCCAGCTCATAAGAGAAAGAAGGTAGAGCCAAAAACACTCCCGTGTATCCTTCTTGGCTACAATACTACCTCGAAGGCGTATCATCTCATGGATCCTGAGACAAAGAAAATATACGAGAGTCGGGATGTGGTTTGTGATGAGTCATCCTTTGACTCAATAGTATCAACAAAAGATCCACTTCCAAACACATCTCACCGATTAGTCTCTGAATCAGATGATGAGCCAGAGGAGACTACTCAGAGAAAAGAAATGCTGCAGAGAACTATTTGTTGACCTTGGAGAACTGGAGAATGTGACTCCACATCAATCCTCACGGAAATGACATAGTTCTTCTCAAAAGCAGCCAAGTTCTCATCCGAAGTGGGTACAAAGCACTATCAAGGACTCACATTTGCAACAACTCCCAGATACATCATCCGAGTCAAAACAAGGAGTCAAACAAGAAATGAGGTAAACTTTGCACTCATGAGTTCACTGATGAATAGCTCCGAGCCATAATGTTCATGAAGCACTCACCAAACTCAAAGGGAAGGAAGCCATGGATACAGAATATGACTCGCTCATGAAAAATCAGACATGGGAACTTGTCGATCTGCTCCTAGAAAGAAACCCATAGGCTGCAAATGGGTTTTCAAGACAAAATATAAGGCAGATGGATCCATCGACAAACATAAAGCATGACTTGTAGCAAAAGGATATGCTCAGAAAGAAGGCATCGACTATGAAGAAACCTTTGCACCCACTGCAAAGATGAAGACCATCAGAGTAGTTTGCACACTTGCAACACAAAAAGGATGGAGACTTCAGCAGATGGACGTCAAGAGTGCTTTCCTAAATGGTGATCTGAAAGAAGAAGTATACATGACCCAACCTGAAGGATTTGTTGATGAAAAGCAGCCTAAGAAGGTATGTCATCTCATCAAATCACTTTACGGACTGAAACAAGCTCCTAGGGCATGGTATATCAAGATCAACGATCACCTTTTACAACATGGGTTCACTCGTAGCCCCTCAGATTCAAATTTGTATATAAAGAAGGTAGGCAAAGAAATTGTCATTCTGGTTGTTTATGTAGATGATCTTGTGATCACTGGTAGTTCAGAAGATCAGGTTGATATTGTAAAGAATGATCTCAAAAGAACCTTCGACATGACAGATTTGGGGCTACTACATTACTGTCTTGGCTTGGAGATATGGCAAAAGGAGCATCACATTTTTGTCTCCCAAAAAAGTACGCCAAGACACTCCTAGAAAAGTATAGAATGTCTGACTGTAAACCTATATCCACTCCCATGGAAAAAGGCTTGCAACTTTCAAGATTCCAGACTCACCTCAAGTAGATGCTACTCTCTATAGGAAATTTGTTGAGGGGCTCATCTATTTGACATATACCATGCACTGATCTCTGCTATGTCACCACTATCTTTCCAGTTCATGCAGAGCCAAAGAAATGTCACTAAAATGCAACAAAGCATGTTTTGAGATATGTCCGAGGAACAACTAATTATGGTCTGGAATATAAGAAGAATGATCAATTCTTCTTACAGGGATATGTCGACTTGACCACGCTGGATCTGTTGATGACAGAAGTCAACTACAGGATACATATTTCATCTCGGATCTGGACCTATCTCATGGATAAGCAAGAAGAAATGTTGTTTCTATCTCATCCACAGAGGTAGAATATCACGCCGCACGAGGAGTTATGTGCGAAGTGATATGGATACGTCACATTTTGGATGACCTGGGAATTCCTGAAAAATAGTCACCTATTCTCTATTGCGACAATCAGAGTGTGTTGAAGCTCATGCAGAATCCAGTCTTTCATGAACGAACAAAGCATATTGAAATTGACTGCCATTTCATTCGAGAGCACATCTTGAACCATCAAATTCAGCTCCAGTACTATCCTACTGAAGCACAAGTTGCTGACATTCTCACTAAATCCCTTGGCAAAGTGAAATTTGAATTTTTCAGGGGTCACATTTGCAAGAATAATGTAATAAGGGGGGGAATGTTAGCATACGTTGAATAATCTATATTTTTAGGAGTATATATTTTGTTCTATCCCTTTATCTTCTCCTTCTAGGTGTATTCCATTATTCTCTCCTTCTATTTTGTAACCTCTCCATTCATTTAGGGGAGTCTTGTTCAATTCCTTTCCTATAAATAATGTACGTGAGTTCTATGTTTAATAGAATAATATGAGATATTCAATCTCTACCCATTTCTCTTGCTTATGACTGTATATTCCTTTAATTGGAATTTTAAAAACATGATGTGCTTTAATTGGAACATTCTCCCATCCACTTTAGTTTGGCCCACATATCCTCTTCTCGCTTAATCAAATGACCATCTCTAGAGTCCATAGCGTCCATGTACGTATATTTTCTCCTCTCTTTCCAAAAACTCTCCAAAATGACTCTTCTCCATAGATTCAAATCAAGATAAAAAAAAGGGGTTGACTATGTCAAATGACAATCCCATACCCTCATCATAAATTTATGTCAACTTCCACCGCATCCTTTTTCTTCCCTCTCTTCCCTTGCTCCTCCCCTATCGTCACACCCATTGCACTATTTTTTGATTACTAATATTTTTATTATCATATTCCACCACTAGTTACGCCAAAAGGCGTGTTCTCTATGGGAAAAGGCTCCCCCTCTCTGACATCGACAGCGATAGCGATGGCTGCGATGATTTGGTCGATGATGCACGACAGTTTTCCAGCCTTACACTTGGCGCTTTTCCAAGGATGCAACAGTGAGCCGGTTAGAAATGGCAGGTCCGGGGTCATATAAGTATTAAATCATCAATATACTTACAAAGATGTATCTGCAGCTTGAAAATCTGGATGCAGGTAACAATATAACCAACAAATCCCAACATAAAAACATGCTATATGCAACACAGCCTTAGTTCAAAACATTCTACAGTAAACCCCCATTGAATCTTTTTCCTTCACAAGGCCGATCTTCTCCGCAGCTTTACGCAAATCTTTCTTGGTAGCCTTGCAAGTGTGAGCCCGCCAAATATTTAAGTTCCTCTCATTGCTCTGTTTCACCTTTTCAGGCATGTCTTTCACCATTTCCTTGGTCGTTTTGATCTCCTTCTCCAAATGCTTCTTGGCACCTTCCAACACTGAAGACCCCTCTTCTTTTTGCTTTGCATTCTTATTATTTTCAGGCTTGGCCACCTGCTTGATATCGCTTGTTCCTCACTGCTGCACAAACCCTAATCGATATATATATATATATACATATATACATATTACATATTACAAACCCTAATTACAAACAAACGTAGGAAATTGATACTGGGTAATCGAAGTAGTTTCTTGTTAATGAAAGATGAGCAGGTGGCTGAGTTGCTCTACGGAGTAGTGTTTTTAACGATAGAGTAGCTGGATTCATGCTTCTTCGCTATGGATAATTTAAAGGTGATGGATGTGTGGCACTGTTGGGACTACGTGAAAAGCCCGTTGAGATGCCAAGTGGACACTACAATAAAACTGCCACGTACACGGCGCACAAAATTTCAAATTGACGGAACACGTTATCCCCATAAATGGTGTTTTATCCAAGTATTATTGTTGTCACCCAAAACAAATAATATTATAAATCATTTATTTTCCCGATGTGAAGATATTTACGATTGAATGAATAAAATCAAAATGGATCACGAAACATTGGAACATCAGAAATGTGGATATTTTAAGATGGTGTGGCACCGCTCTAATATACAAATTTAACACGACGTACTTTGGATGGTTGACTTTGATTAAAAAAAAGTTTTAATGTGGAAGCTAAGAATTGGATATACCTCACTACAATTTTTACGCTGAAAGGCGTGTTCTCTATGGGAAAAGGCTCCCCCTCTCTGACATCGACAATGACAGCGATGGCTGCGATGATTTGGTCGACGACGCATGACAGTTTTCTAGCCTTATACTTGGCAACAACATATTACTGCTCCTGCACATTCTTCCATCTCTTCACGGGACGCCCGTTCTCACGACACTAGACGGACCTTTCAATTCCGTCACTGTTCCGTTTCATGACGGCCACAGGGCGCACACCCATCTGCA
This sequence comes from Taxus wallichiana var. yunnanensis, assembly GCA_018340775.1. Lineage (NCBI taxonomy): Eukaryota > Viridiplantae > Streptophyta > Pinopsida > Cupressales > Taxaceae > Taxus > Taxus wallichiana. The sequence continues at coordinate 727,000,091 of CM031239.1, read as the reverse complement.
GATTTGCCATCTGACGACCCCGCCTCAAGAGACGGGTCACCAAAATCTTCCCCGAGCAGATTTCTCTGTCCCTCTCCACTCCCCATTCCATTTGGATCTCCTGGATCACAGGTAATAATCAATTTTACAGACTGTTAATTTATCTTGTGTGTCCAAAATAGCGCCTTGCCTAAATTTGGCGGCATGTATTAATACGGCTAGGAGAGTTCCAAATTGGCACTGATGTGAAGCCGTTGAATGCTTCAGAAGACAATTTGAGAAATGCAGCGAGTGGGTATTCATTGGTTTACTCCCAACTTTATCCCTTCGCTGGTTTGCAGAACTACACCTCTGGCATAATCCATCACGTTCGTCTTACTGGTAATTTTGCTCTGTTATTTTTTACATTACTAAATTCTTATTTTGACCAACTTGAATACTATCAATTGTGTTCTAAATTTGAATCCACCGGCAGCCCAAGTTTTTAAGTGCAAATTTTGTAAACAAAATACATGGTTTTTATGATTGCACCTGGTTTTTACCTATTGCTATTTGTGGGACTCATACCTCTGTTTTTATCCTTATACCTAACAATACCTATTGCAACTATGTAACTGAGTTACACAGCTCATTCTGGCAATCACTTTTTGTATATGTGTTAAGTTGTATACATGGACTTCTGATTAACAGAGGTGTATCTGGTCTGTATTCGAGCTCGTGTGTTCTAATTTCATGTCTTGCATAGCCATGAGCTTAGTTTTGCATACCCACATACCGAATTTCTGAATTTTTGTGTTTTTTCAGGGCTGAGGGAGAGTACAAGGTACTATTACAAATGTCGATGATAGATCCGGTAACGCCATTGACAAGACCTATATCCACCCATAAGTTAGCAGAAAGCATGACTTTCTGGTTCTTGCAGAAAAAAATTGTGTTGCAATTTATCGTCATCAAGCACTCCTGAGTCAGCATGCATGGTGTTTTGAGAAATTGATCTGATAATGGGCGAGTAAAGGGACTTCAACATTTGAAGGTTGTGGTTGTTGACCAGGTCGTTTTTAGCAAAAATATGGGGACATCTTTAAACTCAATGATTTCTTGTTTAGAAAGTCAAGTATTTGTTCTTGACATGAGGAGCTCACAATCTTGCAATAGAGGGACAAAATTACGAATGTTGAGAAGAAAGTTCCGAAATGATACCTTTACAGGAGTGGAACCATGTTCCCTGAAGATAGCATTTAAGGAGATGGAAATGGTGAATTCTTTCCAGAGGTTAACCTCATAGGAGTTACTGACATATAGAGGAATGTCCATGACAGGAGGAAGTTGACCAAGGTCCCCAACAAGGATGACAGATCTGTTTCCAAATTCAGATGTATTGGAGTATGGGAAAGTTTCACAAAGGTGGTAGTCAATATTGTTGAGCAACTTTGGGCCGATGAAACTCATTTAATCAATTAGAATATATTGGATATGTTTAAGGAAGTCTTGAAAAGATGAAAAATCTTGACCCTCAAAGAGATTGAGTTCTTTGGTAGGCATGCGTAGGTTGGCATGTATATTAGAAGTAAAAATGTTGAAAGCTACAACTCCATTTGGGGTGAGTAAAGGGAGAGGTGAAAGGCCTAGGGGCGACGTAGAGGAAAATGAGTACTTGATATTGTTAGTGAGGTATGATTTTCTAGTACCAATAGTGCCTTGAATAAGAAGCATCAGTAGAGGAAGGCTAGATTTGTATGCAAAGTGGTGGAGAATAGTATCCAAAGCCAATTGTTGTTCTAGAGATAAAGAAGAAGAGGCAAGGACACACTTCCTTGCATGCAAAATGAAACATGTGTGCCATTACTGTCCTCAATAAAATTTGGTGCAAGAGGTTGTAAAGAAGGCAAAAAGGATGGGCATTGCAATTGTGCAGGGTGTCAAATGCATGGAGTCCCAACATATGCAGGATGTCTAGCCTTGTTGTGTTGCCGAGCCGAAGGAAAGACAATAGATGTCATTCATTTAACATTGAATCCTGCCATCATAGAAGGAACATGCCCAAATGGGCCCAGTGCATTTTGGAAAGCAGAAGAAAGTTTTCTCTGTGTTTTATGCTTCACTATTGGAGATGCCATACACAAAAAAGGAAAATTACAGCTGATGTCAAAGCAATAACTGGAAGGAAACAAATAAATAGGATCTTAAATATAACAAAGTTGAGAATAATTTGAAGACATCATTTTCAAGATGTGAAAGAAATGCATAAAGAAAACATTAATGTGGGGAGCTACAAGATTTCAAAGACGTCCATTACACATTTTATTACCATTCAAAAGCTTGCATGTATTCTAACTTTTGCAGTAAGTTTACAACAAATGACCAAAATACTTGGGGTAGGTTATCACATAATACAATTTCACTGCAACAAGCTCCTGTTTATATAGACGTCAACGCCCTCTTTCTTAACATCTGGACGAAGGTCTATTTTTTTATGGTAGTCAGATATTTCCAACTTGGACAATTTGATTAATATGGTTGGGAATATGTTTATGCAGTTATGGGCTGAGGGTTCCCTAGAAGAAACAGTTGAAAACCTGGTGAAAATGTGGGAAATGGAGCTTTCTCACAAGACGCGAGTTCATGATTTTAAAACAATTGATCCAGACAATAACTCACTTAAAGTAAACGGTAATCCTCACTCCCACCCTCCTTCTTCTTCTTCTCTAAGTCATTCGGCATTGAACTGCTTGATATTCGTTTCAGGTAGAGGTCCTGTAAATGTAAGCTTTCACAGTGTGTCTCTGGTCAAACAAATCAGGACTTTTGAGTATGAGACGCAAGCCTAATGACCCATGAATTTGTGACAGTTATATCCATTTTTCCTTGGGTTCTTCCTTATTCTGCAGAAGAAAAATAGTAACGGAAAGCGGCAAAATCCAAGGAATGAAACCAAGTGTAAAATGAATGAAGTGGGGCATGAATTTATATAATACACAGGTTGCAAGTTTTGCGAGAATAAGTGTGGCCATGTATGCCACTCCCTCCAACTGAGCGTGTGGAAAACCGATGATAAGGAACATAATGCTAGCCGTGGAAGTTTTGATGGGTACACGTAATCGTAGCTGTGGGTATTGCAATTTTCTACTTTTGGAATGAAAAATCACCAAAAATAATATTACAATTCGAGCTACAAATCATTAATGAATTGCAGGTATTACAAATCGGAGATGACTTTTGGTCATTTCTACAAATTTGTAAAGCTCTTGACACTACCAAAATCCATCGGCCATGGCGCTTATTGGAGCCTTCAGTCCCAGACTCTCATCTGCCATTTTTTGCCCTCCTTCTTTGAGCTTCAAGTTCAGGCACTTGGGTGTCATGGAAGATCCGTTGAATTTGGAAACACTTACCAAGCTTATGAGATTCTGTTGATGGAAAATAATATAACGAATCTTAGAGAATGGAAAAGATGTGAAAGCTCTTTATGTGATAATTTGAAAGAACCTTGCCTTATATGCCTTTACTTTAGCAATGATGGTACAACTAGACAACTGCTAGAATGAAAAACTAAAATGAACCATAATAACCAACATGCTTAGTTATCAAGTTGGGTTGCTTATCCCACTTCTTATTATATGTGACACTATTGTGCATAGTCAGTATTAATTTTTACTATATGGAGCTAAGTTCTAGGAAATTATTCCGAAGTGATTTACCGGTTCGAAATGCATTGTTAATGTTTTGGTAGTGCCGAAACGACTTAGACGCCTATTAGAAATGTCCCGAAAATAACACACCCATTAGTGGGGTGTTTTTGGAAGGAATACAAGCATTATTGCAGGCATTTGGGCGTTTTCAATGCTTGAAAAACTAAAAAAATTAGAAGCAAAGAAAAACTAAAAGTAAACTAAACTTCCATAAACTCCACCCCCTCATTAGTCAAATCAAGTCAAAAACATATCAAAAAGTGTATTCGATTTTAATGAATGCCATGAATTATAAGTGTATATTTTATGGACTTAAAAGGACTATTATGCATTTTTGTATGTATTTCTATTCTTAATAATTTATTGTATAGATGTTTTTGTATGTATTTCTATTCTTAATAATTTATTGTATATATGTGTTTGTGTGGTTTTGTCTCCAAGGGTTCTTGGGAAATTGATGTTTCAAGTTTTCTTATCCATTTTTGAATAATGTTGAAATAGCATAATTTGTTTCCAAGGATTGCTTAAAGATTGACTTTTCAACTTTTTTGATCCGTTTTTGTGTAGCGGAGATATAGATTAACAGTAACATTTTTTTCAAATCAATTGGTGCACCTATAGTTCAAAATTTCATATTCAACAAAAAATCAACAAGGAAAATTTTACTTGGGTTCATGTTCATTGAAAACTCGACAAAAAAAAGAGAAATAAGCTATATATTCAATCATAATAACCTTAAATAACATGTAAAATATTGTCAAAACATAAGAAATGAACTTCAATAACACAAGCCTATTTTCTGTTAGATTTATGGAAAAAATTAGAGTGCATATCTTATTATCATATGATGATTGATTATCATCACTAAAAATTAATAATCACACAAAAATTAACATTTTATTCCCCTTCCCCATCTCCGTCAAATTGAAAGTGGATGGTAAACCATTCTCATGATAACAACCATCATCAAGTATGTCATCCCCCATCACTCTTGCTACATTAAATGTTGTTTCTACTCTCTCCATTTTCCGACCTCCCCATTGGTAAACATGGGTTCCACATTGGTGGAAATCTAGTCAACATATGGGTCAATATCATCCAAGTCAATTGCGCCATTAGGCTCCTTTCCCTACACTTGTTTGATGTGAAGGCAAAAATGAATTGTGCAAAGACAAGGTTATTGACGCACTCTTGCATCAACTTGTTGTGCTTCTTGGTGTAAATGGTCTCAAACAAGTTTCAAATTTCAATTGCACTCATGCCCAAAAATGCTACAAAATGACACAAGACACAGATGACTAGCCTTTGAAGAGTTATGTTGAGCACCATAATATTCCCATCAAGAATCTATAAATAGGGTAGTTATAATTTGTAAGTAAACTAAAATTGCATTTATTAAGAAGTATACGGATAAATGACCCTAATTTTGTCACATGTATGTTGGGTTATTCTCTGTCAAATACATAAAGCCTAAGAAAAAGTCTTTCTTTGCACCCTTGTAAACTTGGAAGCTGCAACTCATCTTGAATTTCATCTTTAAGAAGTTTGTCAGATGTCGTCCTCTCTATGCATGGGTTGAGACCGGCCATAACCTCCTTATCAACAAAGAAGAATAATGAGAATTTTATTTGTCAAGTAGTACCTTGTTGCATGTATTGGTTAGGTGGAGTGATTAAGCCATCTCTAATCAAGTATACGCCAAATGGGCTCCTATTTTCTTGTAGTCATCCCATAATAATGTTTGATGGTCTCATAGAGAGAAGCCTTTGACATGTTATCTTAGACAACCAACCAATAGAATTGGAACAATTGTTTTGTCATAAAACAAAAGTATGAATGTTGAAAATTGAAAATAAGCAAAATTTGAAAAAATAACAAAAAAGGAAAAGAAAATCAAAGAATTACAGATCTCTTTTGTGCTAACCAAAAACAAATCATCAAAAACTACCCTCATGACCTTTTCCCACAGTAAGCTATGTCTTGGGGATGGGGGCAACAAAATGGAGGGGGACGAGGTTGTTGAGATGGTGACAAATACCAATATTTTGGGGAAAGCGGGGGAATGACTATTATAATAATATAAAAATAATTAATATTTAAATATTTTAACTTTATTCACTGAAATTTATGGGTTTAAACTTTGTCTATTGTTTTTTTGGGTACATTTGGGATTAGGGTTCCATGTTTATGGTTAAAAAATAGTTTTTTGAAATTTAAAATGTTAGAAATTTTAAAAATTATTTAATCTTTTTGGGAATGACCCCTCCAACATATAGAGGTCGTAAGCACATCAATAACACAAGACACAACAATTTTCGAACCGCATGGGGTCGAGCCATGTAAGACCACTAGCATCAAGTATTTGCATCTTTATGGACTAGCAGAACAACACATAGGATTCAATCTCTTGGCACATTTCCAACGTAAGATATCAGTGCCAATCCAAAGTAATCCAAGGCCTTTCCTTTACCACCACTTCCACTGGTATGTTGATGCACGACCTCAGCCTTAAATTGAAAAGTCTATCATGTGACGTGACTGAGTATTCCTGCTCATGCTATAATGAAAATATCTATTAAGTTGGGGGACTTAAGTCATCAGTCCATCTCTGTTAAAATAAATATCTTCTTCGCTCACAAAGTTATGAAGAATGTCAACTTCTTTTTTCCTATCGATTGCCCACCTCGTCATTATGGTTCTGCTAGACAAAAATTATCAAGTTTATCTTGTTGGAACTAGGTTTCCAAGCTCTTCAATGTCGTACTACATTTTCTGAAAGGCGCTCTTGGAATACAAACTAACAATACAAATTGTTTGTATGCCATACATTTAGTGCAGCTTTTGTGCATAGATTTAATCCTCCTAGGTCATTGACTCCAGTAAAACAACATATGGTTTTTCCTGCTATTACCATGACAACATAGAGGCCTGCAAGATGAACCAAAACATAATTAATTGACTGTCCTATTTCATTGATCCATCTTTCATAAAATACCATCGTGTTTCTTTATATTTAGCTACAAAAGATTCTTAATACTGATTCATTATTATTTCTTACTCCAGATGTAGGATTCCTTTGTGAATCCCCTATTTTTACACCTCGAAATGGTTTGGACAACCATGGTATATGTAATTTATCAACCATAAGATATCTATTAATTCACAATATATTATGATTTAACCTCAAACCATTATTCTACGTACTTGTTTATAGGGTAATATACCATAATTTAAATGCATATTTTTGTTATTGTTATTCACATTAAATTGGAGTAAGTACATCTTGGTTTACGATATTATTTTGAAAGTAAACAAATATATATCTCCATGAATACCATCCATTATATGTGACAACTCTATACTTAATACTTGAATGGAAATATTATTTTTCTCGCTCTCTAATTCTTAGCCTTATCTTGATGATTATGTTATTTTATTAAAGAGAAATATATATAATATCCAACTCTTCCTCCTTTAGATTCTTATTAATATTTTTTCAAAAGGTAAAATTAATTCCATGTCAGTGTTTATGTTGACCCATTAAATGAAAGGTTTCAAGGATACTATGAACAAGGAATGCAAATATATTAAATCCACAAATATCATTATATGTAGTTATTCTATTTTTACGTGTTAAAGAAAGAATGATTTTTTTATTTATACGAACTTCCAAATATGACTAGTACAAATGAAAGCATCTACAACATAGCATACATCAAAAGACAATCTTGTAGGAGCTTGTTGCAGTGAAATTGTATTATGTGATAACTTACCCCAAGTATTTTGGTCATTTCCTGTAAACTTACTGCAAAAGTTAGAATACATGCAAGCTTTTGAATGGTAATAAAATATGTAATGGACGTACTGAAATCTTGTAGCTCCCCACATTAATGTTTTCTCTATGCATTTCTTTCACATCTTGAAAATGATGTCTTCAAATTATTTTCACTGTTATATTTAAGATCCTATTTATTTGTTTCCTTCCTGGTTATTGCTTTGACATTTATGTGTCGGCTGCAATTTTCCTTTTTGTGTCTGGCATCTCCAATAGTGAAGCATAAAACACAGAGAAAACTTTCTTCTACTTTCCAAAATGCACTGGGCATGTTCCTTCTACGATGGCAGGATTCAATGCTAAATGAATGACATCTATTGTCTTTCCTTCGGCTCAGCAACACAACAAGGCTAGACATCCTGCATATGTTGGGACTCCATGCATTTGACACCCTGCACAATTGCAATGCCCATCCTTTTTTGCCTTCTTTACAACCTCTTGCACCAAATTTTATTGAGGACAATAATGGCGCACATGTTTCATTTTGCATGCAAGGAAGTGTGTCCTTGCCTCTTCTTATTTATCTCTAGAACAACAATTGGCTTTGGATACTATTCTCCACCACTTCGCATACAAATCTAGCCTTCCTCTACTGATGCTTCTTATTCAAGGCACTATTGGTACTAGAAAATCATACCTCACTAACAATATCAAGTACTCATTTTCCTCTGCGTCGCCCCTAGGCCTTTCACCTCTCCCTTTACTCACCCCAAATGGAGTTGTAGCTTTCAACATTTTTGCTTCTAATATACATGCCAACCTACGCATGCCTACCAAAGAACTCAATCTCTTTGAGGGTCAAGATTTTTCATCTTTTCAAGACTTCCTTAAACATATCCAATATATTCTAATTGATTAAATGAGTTTCATCGGCCCAAAGTTGCTCAACAATATTGACTACCACCTTCGTGAAACTTTCCCATACTCCAATACATCTGAATTTGGAAACAGATCTGTCATCCTTGTTGGGGACCTTGGTCAACTTCCTCCTATCATGGACATTCCTCTGTATGTCAGTAACTCCTATGAGGTTAACCTTTAGAAAGAATTCACCATTGCCATCTCCTTAAATGCTATCTTCAGGGAACATGGTTCCACTCCTGTAAAGGTATCATTTCGGAACTTTCTTCTCAACATTCATAATTTTGTCCCTCTATTGCAAGATTGTGAGCTCCTCATGTCAAGAACAAATACTTGACTTTCTAAACAAGAAATCATTGAGTTTAAAGATGTCCCCCATATTTTTGCTAAAAACGACCTGGTCAACAACCACAACCTTCAAATGTTGAAGTCCCTTTACTTGCCCATTATCAAATCAATTTCTCAAAACACCACGCATGCTGACTCAGGAGTGCCTGATGACGATAAATTGCAACACAATTTTTTTCTCTACAAGAACCAAAAAGTCATGCTTTCTGCTAACTTATGGGTGGATATAGGTCTTGTCAATGGCGTTACCAGATCTATCGTCGACATTGTTTACGAGTACTCCTCTGCTCCACCTTCTCTGACTCTCTTCTTTGTCATCAAGTTTGATCGATACACGGGCCCTCATTGGGATGCAATAATTCCCTCCATGTTCCTATTCCACCAATTTCTAGAGGAAACCGAAGAAAAATTACGCTCAAAATGGCTTGGGTATTTCCAATCCACAAATCTCAAGGGCTAACTCTGCAATGGGAAACTATTGACATTGCAGGCACATAAAAACAATGACTGTCCTTTACAGATATATCGAGAGATCCCTCACTCTCTCCCCTTAGAATGTCCGCTCCATTTTCATTCTGCCGCTGCTTTGTTGCTTTTCATCTCGTAATTTTTTCTCCTCCTCCTGCAAATACATTTTCAATATAATTCCTCCCATACTCCCTTAATTTTTTTCACCACCTACAGTGTATTTACATTTCTGTAGTTTATTATATGTTTCAGTTTCCTCCATCTCCATACTCACTGTACACACGAAAATTTTATAAACAAAACTGAGGGAGTAGAGATTCCAAATCCCAAGCTAATTGCCCGACCTGAAATTCTGGGAATTATTCGATCAACTAATTTTTTATTGGAATTATAGTCGTGTTGGATTCGAGTGTTGGATTCGACAATTGAGAGTATGATATAATCTCCAACAAAAGTAAGTACGGCTTTCAAATTATATGAACATGGATTCCACAAAATGGTGTGACAGTGAGACAACATTTATCAATATTAATTCTTTGTTGTTTATATAAAACACACAGATTCCTTAGGAAACTTCTCTTCTGCAATTTCTGGAAATAAAAATTGATATCACGAATTGCATTGGACAAGATCCGCTCCAACAAGTGGGTCCTTTTCAATCCTACAACACCCACTTCCACATTATTAGTTTAATGTCAAATGTTTAGTTTTAAAACAATCCTTGTTGGCGGCCTATTTTTAAACAAAGGTTATTCCAAAGACGATATTTTTTAAAACCCAAAGTGCAGACAGAGAGTTTCCCTCATGCACCCTGCATATTGTATAATCCACGTCTTATTTTCTGATGACACGTCTTATAAGGTTCATGGTATAATATATGATGCACATGTTATTACAATTAAATTTTGGAATTGTCTCTCTCGATTGTAATTTTTTAATTTTTTCTATTGTTTATTAGATTTATTTAATATTTCCTCAAACGCTATAACAACAATCAGGCAGAATAGAACAATAATGACCAACCGTGAGTTCAGAAAACCATTCAAAGAATAGGACAGGAATTGGCTACCATACTAACGAGTTAAAATGTATTGGGATAGACATAACGTGCAATATACTTCATAACAATTCAAAGAATCATGATGATATGTTTGGTTGTCCCTCAAGAAATGCATACTTATTTCATAATTCGCCACCTGTTGCCTCACTATATTTCATTTGTTTTCACAATCACTCCTCCCGAACGTAAATTTGAGCTCAGAACCATTCACTTTCTTAGTGAAGTTTATTCATCATAATGTGGTGTATGACTATGCTGTTTTGGATTTTTTTACAAACATGCAAGCAATAAATTAAATTAAAATATATAAACATAAATTAATATAAAATAAATTAGAACATACAAAGAATATTGATACACTCGACTTTGTATTAACTTGAAATATATACAAAAAGTCAATATAAAATAAACTAGAACATACAAAGAATATTGACACACTCAATTTTATATTAACTTGAAAGACATGTAAATCCAATAACCAACATCCATAATTCTAGCTTCTAATAATTTAGTTTTTTTACATACATCTCACAATGAAAGCATATACTTAAATATAACCAAAGCAAATCTTATAATGAACCTTGTTTGATAAAAAAAACTAAAGTATTAAAATAATACTATTAAGTAGAGTCATTGCTTTTATAATGAACTCAAGTTACAAAGCTAGGTTAGCTTTACTATTATTAGGCACAACCATTTCTTTAAATCAAGGAACCTAAAATATAGCCAAACACCCTTGCACGAGAGGTGCATGGGTGGGTGACTACCAACAATCTCCCGCTTATTGCCTAATCCATCAAGGAGAACACTAACTCATTCCTCAACGGCTTGTGGGCTATTAAGCCCATTACTTTCCTATACTAAGTAAACTTCTTATCACTCACTTGCCTAAGTCAATGATCCACCACATTCACCTTTGTCTCAACTTTTACCAACGTCACCTTCTTCTCTTCTACCATTTCTCTGACAAAATGATATTGCATATTAATGCACTTTATTCAAATGTGATGCACGGGTTCTTTGCCAAAGTAATTACACTATGTGAGTCACATAGCCTTTGACACTAGACCGCTTCTTTGCAAGCATGTGTTGTCGCCAAGTATTCAACATCTGTTGTATAAATAACAATACTTGCTTGAAATTTGCTCATCCAACTTACCGCTCCATCCAACAAGTTGAAAATGTAACCATTGGTGGATCTTCCCAATCAAGATCACCACCCTAATTAGAATCCACAAAACCATTTAGAGTCAAATATTTACTTGCATCAAGGGCCTTCACTTAATAGCAAATAGTATGATCACTAGTTCCCTATAAATAAATGAAATCTACTTTACCACAATTCAATTCTCTTTCCCCATTTTTTCATATGTCAACTTACTAATCCTACTACATGTGCAATGTTAGATCTTCTACAAACCATTGCATACATCATACGTCCCACCGCACTCTAATATGACACTTATGTCACATCCTCCAACTCCTTTTGTGTCTTTGGACATTGTTTAATAGAGTTTATGAGAAATTAGAAAGAGTGTGTTTATTGGCTTGTTATCCTGGATCATGTACCTTTCCAACACCATCTTCACATACTTACTCTAATTTAGCTAAATATTTTTTCACATGATCCCTTTTCATTTCCATGTCAAAAATTAGCTTTCCAACACAAAGATCATTCTTGTCAAATTACACATAAAATTGAGCTTTCACATGTTTGATCATTTCCATGTTATTTCCAACCAATAACATATCATCCACATGGAACACTATGATGATAAAATTATTCCCTTCATCTTTGAAATACACACAAGGATCCTCCTTGCTTTTGTCAAGGACAAATTTGTGAGCACAACCATCACACTTATGATTCCACATCCTTAGCAATTGTTTCGGGCCATATAAGGACTTCTTCAATGTTAGCATAAAGATACATAGGATTTATTTTATATAATTAGGAGATTTTGTTTTTTTATTATTCCATTATTTTCTCTTATATCTTTATCGCCCTTACATTGTGGAGAGTTTTGTTAGCTTTCCTTCCTATAAATAATGTATCCGCTTCTTGAATAATATAGAATAATAAGAGATAACTAATCTCTATTCTCTCTCCTCTATTTTTGCCTCACAATCTGGTATCAGAGCACCAAATTCTCTTGCCTGTGCGTGGAAGGAGTTGTGTGAACTATGGCTTTATCTTCAGTAAATGTTTTTAACTTGGAGATTTGATGGAAGAATCTTTGTCTTACTACTGCGTGGAAGAATTGTAGAGGAGTGGCCTGCATGTAATTGCATGAAGACTTGCATGCAAATAGCATGAATTTTGGTGTGTGTCACTTGTTTTTGCGTGAAGTAATAGACCAGCTACTTGCGTGAATGTTTAAAAGCCCCTCAACATAAAAAATGTGGCATCTTGAATGACTGCAATAAAAGTTCTTGATTATTCACTTGCATGGAGTTCTGCACACCTGTGTGGAAGGGGATTAGACTAGAAGTTACATGGAGGTAAATTTACTTTGGATCTGTGTTGAAGAGACTTCTGCATTGAAATATCCATTTTTTTTTGTCTTTATTAAGACTTGCGTTGAGATATATACTTGCGTGGAGATTTGCTCCACATGCAGCCATCAAAATCTTCCTTCCCTTTCCACATAAAGCCAACAACAAAGTCTGCATGGAGAAATAAAGGTATATGCTCAGAAGAAACAAATTCTGTATGAAAAAAGTAACCTGTACTGCGTGGGAAGAACTGCGCCAACATCATTTAAGGTGAAATGTTGAGGTGGAGACCAATCGATGCATGGGAGTGTATGCTGAGGAGTCTTTCACCAATTGCTGGATGTGTTGTTCTTGTAGACCACGTGGAGGAGCAACAAATCATTCTTTCCTACAAGATATCCATTTATATTTACGTGAGGACCATTCTTTCTTGCGTATAATCGATTCCTTGCTGGGTAAAGTTAAAATATACCTGTGTGGAAATAAAAAAAGAAGGCTATATATATTGCTTTGCAAAGAAGCCTTTAAAACGGGATCAAAGCATCTCTGTAATAGCAAACGCTGAATGACGAGCGTGTCTGACACAATCGAGACCGCTGAAAGCTGGAACATCAACTCACAAGTCACAGAACACCATCCAGAAGCTCCTGAGAGCTCTAGGTTCTACTTTTCCTTGCTCAATGAGCTTCAAACACCGACAACCTTGTCTTCGACGAACTAGTTTGCAAAAGGACTCTTGAATATTTCCTTTTCAATGTCAGCTGCCAAGCAAAGTGAGTGTGGGAAGAATTAGAAGCCGGTATGACACCAACTATGAAGATGAAGAAGAACACCCCATAAAGTGTCATTGTCTCTCAAAGACACGAGTATCGAGAGCATCTATGAGCTAGTACTTCTCATCAGTGAGTAAAAGTTGTAATAACTCTTGAAATAAATAAATAAATTTTTTTTTTTTTATTATGATGTATGCTCAAAGTTTCTTCTTTCTAATGCTCAGTTACTTAAAGGGCCCAATTTTGTGGCTTGGAAAACAAAAATGAGGACAATCCTTCAGTTTGAAGGATTATGGGGCATTATCACAGGGTCTGTGACTACTCCCATAGCCCCTGATGAATTAATAAAGTATGAGATGGCTAGTGCCAAAGCCTTGATGTTGATAATGCTCAGTATCAGTGATGATGTGCAAACGCATGTTCGAATGTGGAGAAACCAAAGGAGGCCTGGGATAAGCTGGCAATAATTTATGAAGCCAAAAATCAGACTAAGATCCTCCATCTTCAGTCAAAGCTACACACCCTCTCTATGGGGTCAGATGAGAAAGTTGAGGAGTTCTTACATCATGTGGCTGAGCTGCGATCGGAGTTATTAGCGCTCGGTGAAATGGTGGATGAAAAAATTCTCATACCGATCACCTTGAGAGCACTCCCTTCTCAATTCCAAGTGTTTGTTACGACACTTGAATGTATCTAAACAAATAATGGCATTCAAAGAACTTGTGAATTTGCTTTACAGTAGAAGAGGCCATCAATTCATCCCAAGAGGAGACTCAGGATAAAGCCCTGTTCTCAAAGCCATACCATGGCCAAAAGAATTGGAAGGGTCCCCCAGAGAAGCCAAATCAAGCACAACCAAAATAACAAAAAAGATCAAAAGTCAAAGAGGTGGTGTCACATTTGCAGAACCAACACTCACGAAACTGATCACTACTAGTACAATAGCTTGAAACAAGGGTCTTCAAGTCAAACAAGCACATCAAGGTGTGAATATTTTCAAAATTCCAAATGATGTCCCCACTGGAGAAAGCACAAGGGACATCTCACAACCCAAAAAGATAATGAATCTGATGAGGAGACCTCAGAAGGAGCCCATTCTGGTAAGAACCTTGTGCTCGTCTCTCGACTTCATAGCCCATGAAGAGAGTCTGGCTGATAGACTTTGGTGCAAGTAAGCACATGTCAGGTGACAAGGAGTTGTTTGATTCACTCGATGAACAACCCACCGGAGATCGTGTTCGAGATAGTAGATGACAAAGAGTACGTTGCAGAAGGAATAGGTAGAGTCACCATCCCTCTGGGACCACAAAAATGTATGCTTACAAAGGTACTATATGTTCCTGGATTGACTAGCAACCTCTATGTCAGTAACTCAACTATTGAATCATCACTTGAAGGTAGAATTTCTTGTCCAAAATGACATCAAATCATGTTTGATCTCATGACAAGGTAAGATTATTGCTAGAGATTTATAAAAGATAAGTTATTTGCTTTAGATACTATTTCATCTTCTACAATAGCTTTATCTGCATCAATAGTACAATCTACTTACACTCTAGCATTTTAGATATGGACACTTATCGACTAGTTCATTACATCAGATGAGTTCAAAATCAATGGTTCATGGACTACCCAAATTGTCCAGTTCCTTTCCTATTTTCCCTGGCTTTCTTGCAGAAAACAACATAGGGATCCATTTCAGTCAAGCACCTTCCATGCCAAGAAGCTTCGGAGGTAGTTCATACCGATCTGAATGACCCACTTCCTACTTTTTTTCAGGATACAAGTACTTCCAACTGTTCATGGATGACCACTCCCACAAGATGTGGGTGTTTTTCTAAAGAAGAAAAGTGAGGCTCTTCAACATTTCCATAATTTCTATCATTGTGTTGTGAAAGAGACTAGACAACCACTTCTTCTACTTCGCTCAAATCGAGGGGGGAATTCACATCAAACAAGTTCTTGGCATTCCTAAACCAACAAGGCATAAAGTAGAACCTGACTACTCCCTACACACCCCAACAAAATGACATTGTTGAGCGTTGCAATCGCACAGTGATGGAGATGGCTCACTGCATGCTATCAACAACAAAGCTAGAAGAACACTATTGGGCTAAAGTAGTATAGATAGTTATATATCTTCTCAATAGGGCACCGAAAAAAGATTCTACAAAATAAAATGCCAGAAGAGGTATGGAGTGGTAGAAAGCCATCAATTTCTCATTTGCGAGTATTTGGTTGCACAACATACATGCATGTCCTAGCTCAAAAGAGAAAGAAGGTTGAGCCAAAGACACTCCCGTGTATCCTACTTGGCTACAACACTACCTTGAAGGCATACCATCTCATGGATCCTGAGACAAAGAAAATATATGAGATTCAAGACATGGTTTGTGATGAGTCATCCTTTGACTCAACAGTATCAACAGAAAGTCCACTTTCAACCACCTCTCACCAACTAGTCTCTGAATCAAATAATGAGCTAGAGGAGACTACTCAAGAAAAGAAATGTTGCAAGGAGAGCTATTTGTTGACCTTGGAGAATTAGAGAATGTGACTCCACATCAATCCATATGGAAACGACATAGTTCTTCTCAAAATCAGCCAAGTTCTCGTCCAAAGTGGGTACAAAGCACCATCAAGGACTCACATTTGCAACAAATCCCAGATACATCATCTAGAGTCAAACAAGAAATGAGGTAAAATTTGCACTCATGAGTTCACTGATTAATAGCTTCGAGCCTAATAATGTTCGTGATGCACTCAAACAATCTCAGTGGAAAGAAGTCCATGGATGCAGAATATGACTCACTCATGCAAAATCAAACATGGGAACTTGTCGATCTACCTACAGGAAAGAAACCCATAGGCTAAAAATGGGTTTTCAAAACTAAATATAAGGCATATGGATCCATCGAAAAATATAAATAATGTCTTGTAGAAAAAGGATATGCTTAGAAAGAGGGCATCAACTATGAAGAAACCTTTGCACCCACTGTGAAGATCAAGACCATCAAAGTTGTTTGTGCACTGGTAGCATAGAAAGGATGGAGACTTCAACAGATGGACATCAAGAGTGCTTTCCTAAATGGTGATCTAAAAGAAGAAGTGTACATGACCCAACCTAAAGGATTTTTTGATGAAGAGCATCCTAAGAAGGTATGTCATCTCATCAAATCATTGTATGGACTAAAACAAGCTCCAAGGGCATGGTATATCAAGATCGATGATCACCTTTTGTAGCATGGGTTCACTCATAGCCCCTTAGATTCAAATTTATATATAAAGAAGGTAGGAAAATAAATTGTCATTCTTGTTGTGTATGTAGATGATCTTGTGATCACTGGCAGTTTAGAAGATCAAGTTGATATTGTGAAGAATGATCTCAAAAGAACCTTTGACATGATAGATTTGGGGCTACTACATTACTGTCTTGGCTTGGAAATATGGAAAAAGGAGCATCACATTTTTGTCTCCCAGATAAAGTACACCAAGACACTCCTGAAAAGTATAGAATGTCTAATTGTAAACCTATATCCACTCCCATGGAGAAAGGCTTGCAACTTTCAAGATTCCAGTCTCACCTCAAGTAGATGCTACTCTCTACAGGAAATTTGTTGGAGGACTCATCTACTTGACATATACCAGACAAATTTATGCTATGCTTGTCAGTTATCTTTCCAGATTCATGCAGGAATTGAAGAAATGTCACTGGAATGCAGAAAAGCATGTTTTGAGGTATGTCCGAGGTATAGTTGATTATGGTCTAGAATATAAGAAGAATGATCAATTCTTCTTACGGGATATGTCGACTCGGACCACGCCAGATCTGATTGATGACAGGAAGTCAACTATAGGATACATATTTCATCTTGGATCTGGACCTATCTCGTGGATAAGAAAGAAGTAGAATGTTGTTTCTATCTCATCCACAGAGGTAGAATATTGCGCCGCATGAGGAGCTATGTGCAAAGTGATATGGTTACGTCATATTTTGGATGACCTGGGATTCCTAAAAATAATCACCTATTCTCTATTACAACAATCAAAGTGTGTTGAAGCTTGTGCAGAATCCAATTTTTCATGAATGAACAAAGCATATTGAGATTGATTGTCATTTCATTCAAGAGCATGTCTTGAACCATCACATTCAGCTCTAGTATTATCCTACATAAGCACAAGTTGCCGACATTCTCACAAAATCTCTTGGAAAAGTGAAATTTGAACTTTTCAGGGGTCACATTTGCAAGAATAATGTAATAAGGGGGAATGTTAGCATAAAGATACGTAGGATTTATTTTATATAATTAGGAGAGTTTGTTTTTTGATTATTCCATTATTCTCTCCTAGATCTTTATCTCCCCTTACATTGTGGAGAGTTTTGTTAGCTTTCCTTCCTATAAATAATGTATCCGCTTCTTGAATAATATAGAATAATAAGAGATAACTAATCTCTATTCTCTCTCCTCTATTTTTACCTCACATTCAAGGGACAACCATGTCATCTTTACCCTTGACTCTGAAACTATCATGTTACTTCATGTAGATTTCTTCCTCAAGTTCCCCATGTAAAAAAATTGTTTTGACATCCATCCAATTTTTCTCCGTATCATATGTAGTAGTAATAGCTAAAATAAATTTTTTAGAATTCAATTTTACAATAGGAGAAAATATCTCAAAGATGTCAATTCCTTCGAATTAAGAGAACCCTTTCACAACTAATTGAACCTTGTATTTCTCCAAGTTTCCTTACACATTAAACTTCTTCTTGAATACCCATTTGCAACCTACCAATTTTCTTCCAAGAGATAGATGTACCAAGTTCCATGTATCATTCTCCTTTAGAGAATGTTTCCTCCTTCATATCCATCATCCAAGACTTACTCTCATCCAAAGAAAGATATTCCTTCATTTTTGTTAGATCCTCATTATCTCTTATTTGTATTAGAAATTTGAATGGTAAAAAGACGAGATAAATTTTTGAGGTGCTCTTTGGACTCTTACTGACCTTCTAATTCTAGAAGTAGCAATTCATCCAAATCAGCTTCCATATTTCACTTCGGCATGATTTTAAAATCATCCATGATCTCATGATTTTATTATTCCAGTCGGTGCTCTTAAGTCCCTTGTATCACTTTATTACCTTTGAGTTTCCACTAGGTGACACCTCTTGATCGACATGATTCTCATCTCTTCTAGCCTCTCCTTGATCTTTTAGTGGGACCACCTCCAAAGATTCTTCCTTTGGTTTCTTCACCTCTTGATATTTATTTTCCAAATATTCCTCTACCATGAATTGTTTGCCTTTTAATTCCTTGAAGACAACATTTAGGTTATAAAATACCTTTTGGATTGATGGAATCCAAAACTTGTAACCATTGAAACTATTCCCATACCCAACAAAGGTGCAATTCTTAGACATAAAGTCAAGTTTCATTCTCTTTTCCTTTAGGACATGTTTTTATGCTTCACAACCAAATAATGTTAGGTGTTCAACATATGGTTTCTTTCTCACCCAAACTTCATGTGGGGTCTTATCTACCAACACTTATGTAGGCGATCTATTTACCAAATAAAATGTATTAGCCACTGCTTCAGCCCAATACTTATGATCTAATATGAAACTACTTTTCCTACTTAGGGTAGTATCTAATAAGGATATGTTCACGTGATCTGCCACTTCATTCTTATATAGATTATAAAGAATTGTATTTTTCCTAATTATTCTACAATTTTCACAGAATATTTGAAAAATACTCTTTTGCGAGAGAATGTAAGAATAAGGATCAACTGGGATGACATGAAAATCAACCAATTTTCACTTGAATGACAACATGCCAAAGTTCTATGTAGTTAGCAAGAATTCAACCATGAAATGTGCATGCAAAAGAAAAGGGTCTACTCATATTCATAGATAAGAAAAAAGGGGGGTAAAAATAAGAGTGTTATTTAAATCCTAATGTAAGACCAATCATACCTCCATAAGGGAGAAGAGGAGTTACACTCAAAAATGAAAAATAACTCATGTATGATGCATAGAGATGCACATGAAAAAATCTATGATGGAATCTATCATACCCCCAACGACACCTAAGACCTATGATCTCACCTAAGTGAGATGACTCACCAAGTGATGTGGACAATTCCCTAAGATGACAAGGAAAGTACCTCACACCAACACCCCCGTTCATTGTAACTTAGGATGAGGTAGAATAGTTTGAAATGAGAAATGGGTTTCAACAACTATGTTTGATTAGGTAACCATGTATAAAAAGGATCTTAAGTAATGGAGGAAAACCCAAGAGGAAAAACATCCACTACAAGAGATATAAGAATCCCCTAAAAACCTAAGAAAGATGTGTCAAATGGTTTCGGAAACTAAATGCCTTGATAAGGTACCTATGTAAAAAATGCAATATTTATAAAAGGAAAAGAAAATAAGAGAGGAAGGAGACTAGAGAGAATGAAGAATATATGAATTCAAAATGGACCTCACCAAAGAAGACAAGAGCACAAGTAAGGGTACTTGGCCTCAGTGAAGGGTTCATTAAAGAAGCTGCAACATATATGAAATCAAGTAACTCTATGATGTCTCCAAGAATATTTTTGATGATGTGGTCTTCCACTTGAAGATTGAAGAAGGTCCATCTACATTGAACAATGTTTCTACCCTTAGGAAGAACATAAATGGAGTACTAGGAATTCTACCCACTCTGTGAAGGAAACTAAAGAAAGCAATACGAAGAACTTTGAATCGATCCACTAAAATGTAACATAGGTCTAGAAAACATATAAAATGGAACCAAAGGCAATGCCACATAATTAGAAAAATCAAAGTGATAGAAAGGAACATCCATCGAAAGGATACCCAAGTGAAGTGAAGGAAAAGTAACAACCCCCAAAATAGTAGAAAGAGGATCCACAAGAGGAGGTGGATTAGTGATGGTCTCCAAAATAGTGGAAGTGGAAAAGGTTTGAGAAGGGGCAAATCCAAAAAAAGGAGATGAAGGACTCCTTTAACACACCTACGAAGGAAGAGAAACTTCGTGTAATGCGTAACAAAAATAGGAGCTGCGAATAGATGACAAATGTCTCATATAGACTCATCCCAAAAAGGTTACTCGACAAAAAAAGAGAGAGAAATGTATGATGATTATGAATCAACACAAGGAGGAAGAGTGGAAGAGGCATCACACACTAGAAGTGGAACAGAGGAAGATGCAATGAGAGTATGAGGTTGGTAAAATAACTCTTGATGTTTGATGGGAAAGGAGCAGGTTCAACATTCTCTGAAAGGTGTCCAAGAGAAGGAGGAGAGGAGTCCTTATCAATAATCTTTTCATCATAACTAAAAGAAAAACTTCATCATTAGAGATAGGAACAAGAAAATATGTGTCAACGAAATAGCATTACATGAAGAAGGTGAGGAAACAAGTGTATTATAATAATTAACAATGGAAATTTCTAAAGCGTCTCTAAACAAGGATGGAGAATGCTCTAAATAGTGCAAGGACACTTCATGCGCACCACATGATGGTGGAGAGGCCTAGAAATGTATGTCAATAAATTACCTATTGCCATGCTACAAGAGTCAAATTAGTCTTCAAGATGATAAGGATCAGTGGGTATAGGAGCTTGCCTATACAAAAAAGGATAAATTTCTTCGCAAGTGAGTTAACGTTCCATGCAAGCATTCCATGATGTATAATTCTCTCTACTAAGAAGAAGAAGATAGAGTCCGAGAATAAATCATGTGAAGCTTAAGTATGAATATATATATATATATATATATATATATATATATATATATATATATATATGGTGTATCCATGAAAAGATAAATAAGTGCAGAAGAGTCACAAGAAAAACACAATCAAGTGGATGTCCGACTCAGCTGAAAATGTACCCATAATGAAAGAAAATAAGGGTGCAAGAATATACATAAGGTTGCAAGATGTTGGGCTAAGTAGGGTGTGTTGCCATGTTGAGTTATAGGTGTTTTCATTGATGTAAATGCTCACTAATGAAAAATATAATGATGAAGTAGTTTATGACCATGATTAGTATGATGATGACATGGAGACTCGTGGTTTCATGATGACATGAGGTGTTTCAGTGAGATTGGCTTGTCCTACAAGCCTAGTCAAGTGACCTAGCTTGCCTAGGTGATGGAGAGTTTTTGTTTGAGTTTATTTTTGGATTTAGGATCTTGGTAGTGGAATGGAGAGAATGTTTGTATTTTTTTTTGACTCACATGAGTTTCAGGGTGTAGGTACAGGTTGAAGACCCAATTTCAAGTACTCATCTAGACCTAGTCTAGGTGCTTGGAGGCATGAGGATGAGTTATAGAGCCATGTGAGATCATGGAGGAATGAATGGATGTGAGACATCACATATTAAGGTTGTGTAGGCCTTTTGGAGAGGTTTCTTGATGAGTTACAATGTTGGTTCAATTGACCCTAGCCTAAACCATGCAAAAACCCCAAGGGCTAGTCATGTAAATGAGATTGGTTGAGAAGGTGAAAATATATTTTAGACATGATGATTATTGGAGATAGTGTATAGAGGTTTCCTAGAGGTGTGAGAAATTTTTTAGGTCATTCTAAAGAATATTTTGCAAGTTATGATGTTTTATGTGAAATAAGGTCCAAGAAAGAACATTTTCCAGTTCAAATTGCTACTTCGATGTTCACCATGACTTTTTGTTTTTCATGATACCTTTTGGATTTTAGGGATGATTTTAAATTTATTTAAGATCATTTCAAAAAAATAATGGAGTGGTTTCATCATCATATTTTTATAAATGAATGTCAATAAGGTAAACAAATTTTTGTGTGCTTGAAACCCTAGCTCAAAAGAGATAGGAGAAATATTGATGATAAGTTCCCATAATTGATTGATTGTGCTAGTATGATTATTAAATGTTGTAGAATACTCATCCATATTTCTAGTTCAAGATAAGATAGAGCATGTGGTGATGAGTGGACCCCACTAAAACATGAAAGTTTCAAAATAAGTTCGGTTGTGAAAATTTTGTCCAAACGATTTGTGAAATAAATTGACATTTTTTAAACCTAGGAGTTGTAATTTATGGTTTGAGATCATGGTGGAGATTGTACAGGGAAAAGTGTGCCCTATTTATGAATACTAGTCTTAAGGTAGTTGCGAGATGGACCTATTTGAAGACCTTCCACATGGAGTTGTAAGGAAATGTAAGATGTTATGGAAAAAATATTCAAAGGGATTTCAAATGGTATAACATTTTTTTCTTGATGATGAGTTTTTATAGTTCAACCAACTCAATTTGTGGAGAAGAATGTTGTTTGTTTCTCATGACAAAATTTATTTCGTTGAAAGATTGAGGTAGATGATGCATGAGATGGATTATTTGATGCTTTATATTAGTTGGAGAGTGAATAGAGATTAATTTTGTTCATATTGAAGGACTTTGGAGGTCTTGAAAGTGACAACAAGGGTGAAAACCAGTTGTGTTTCTAAAACTAATTTTTGGGTAGCTTAGTTTGGTGAAGAGGAAAGTTGGTGTGGTTTGCACATATGGATGTTTCATGAGCTATAGAAAGCATGGATGTTATATACATGTCAATTGGATTCCAATGAGTGGTTACATGCCATAGTTGATATTTTCTTGGGTGTTCTTGAGGCCCAAAGGTGAAGATTGGTTCTGGAAGTAATCTGTTTTGAGAAGGATATGAGCCTTCTTGAGTGAGTTATGATAAATTTGATTAGTGAAAGATAATTTACGACCATGGATGGTGTTTTTATATCATATTTTACATGTGTGATGAATTTGGGATCTTGAATAAACATGGTGATGTGGTTTATAGTCTTTGGCTATCCATGTGATGGGGTTTTTAGTTGTTTTTGAGCTTTTCTAGTGCATTTGAGCATGACGAACCTAAATGGGTCCATTATGAATGTATTGGGATGTGTTTATGATTTAGTTTTTGAAATAAAGGAGGGATACTTACTTGTTTCATGTTTGAGAGAAGAGAAGAGTATAAAGTGCATGTTTTAGACTCTTTTCTATGTTTCTTGTTTTCTATTTGGTATTTTACACCCTACATCCCAGTTAGTACTTTACTTATTAATCTCTTATGGCTCAAAACACCAATGCCAAACCAGGATAAGAATTCCTAGGTGTCAATGTCCTCCGATATGAAAGTCGGTTTTAACTAGCAATTGTTCACACAACAAAATTTGCTTTGTATTGAATTTTGATTTTTGATTAAATAATTAAATATTATAACCTTTTTTATTTTTAATAAAGGAAATAAAACTGAAAGTACTATGTAAAATCAGAAAATATAGAGATGAATCACCAACAAATTGACACAGGAATTGATAACAAAGTTTGACACTTGTGGCCTACATCTCTCGAGTCTAGTTGAATGGGACCGATCTATTAAAATATTGAAAATAAATATTTACAAATATTTCTACAAGAATATGATATTCTCATCATGTTCCTTTGCCAAAAATAATAGTAGTCACTTTTTACATCACCTCAAAATTCCTTCTCTAGCTCAAGTTATGAGCAAAACAATATTTCACACAAATCCCCGAGATGCTATTCAAATAAAATAATGCTCCTTTTATATTGTTTGCCACCTCCATGGTATAGCAAAAAGAGCTTATCCTTTTAGCTTGGAGACCACGGTTCAAATCCCTCCAAGCACATTTGGTGGCTAAGTAAAGGGATTTAATCCCACATTTGTAGGGTGATGGCATGGAAATGGTTTTAAAACTGTTGGCAAATGATAGGTAAGTGGCTTAGAGCCACACGATTCCTCCATGTTTGGGTGGTGGGACTATTTTTCTACATTCTTTGAATAGGATATGTGTGGATTTTACTTGATACATGGAATGTTTATTTTGAAAACTTTAATACATAGAATTGATAGATGATTATGTGTTGGATTTAACCAAGTTTAGTGGGATAAGATAAGGTTTAGTTAGCAATATTTAATTACACTAATAGATTAGTCCCACATGTATGGTGTATAGAACATTATCAATACATATATCCAAGAGCTTTGATATGCAATGTGAAGTGAAGGATGCCAAGACACCCCTCCATAATTGAGTTTGTAGAACCAGTGAGGGCCCCTAGCTAGAAAAATGTGTCCAAGACTAGAGTCCAAAGACATAGTTTTGCTCTATCACACATATTGTCCACGTGTTGCAATCCCATTGGTCCACTTGTGCACATGTCCAACCTACATTCAGTCCCAAAATTTTCCATTTCCAAAAAAATTTAGTGGGCTATAACTTTTACAAACGAGCTTTATTTCCTGCAAACAAGATATCGTTGGAATCGTTTAATTTTTCTCCACAATATGAAACTGATCGCAACCGATCTTGAGAATATCTTAGATTGGTGTTTCTCAGTGAATATCCTTTGGATCATTCTTCCCCATTGAGAAAATTTTAGACACCAAAATTTAACTTAACTGGTGAATAGGTGAGGGAACTTCTCCTTACCTTTCCAATTTCCATCCGTTTTCCTTGTTCGGATGCATGCCTTTGAACCCAACATGAAGATACTTAATGTCACCCTTTCATGATGTTATTAATTTCCTATCCAAAATTATGTCTTCTTAACTCATCAAGATACTCGGGAGAAAATATCAATGGAATGAATTATGTTAGCATCATCATGATCAAAAATCATAGGTGGTTCATACAATCTTAAATTCTCAACATTTACAATTGAGTAGATTTGCATATATTGAGGTAAATCTAACCGAAAAGTGTTGTTACAATTTTTTCGATATTTGGATTCGACCATACCATATAGGTTTCAATTTTTATCTTCACCTATCAACCTTTTCTTGCTGATGTGAAGCCAAATGAATCACCAACTTTGAACTTGTGATCAACTCTATGTTTATCATGTCCGGCTTTATACTTAGCCTGAATTTTCTCCGATTGTTCATGGAAATATCGATGAACTTGTTGTATTCTCTGCAAAATAGTTTATCCTTGTCAAAATCATTTGAACCATTAACAACGATTTCATGCCCAAAATGTACATCTAGAGGAGAATTAGGTAGATATCCATAACAAGTCTCAAATGGATACTTCAAAGTAGAAGAATGTAAGGCACGATTATAAGCATGTTGCACATAATAAATATGTTCATCCCACAATTTAGGATGTTTACCATAATAGCCCCTAAGAAAATGTACCACTATGTGGTTTACAACCTTTGTTTGACCATCGGTCTATGGATGAAAAGAAGTGCTCTTTTTCAGTTTTGTGTCCATTAACCCCCACAAAGTTGACCAAAATTCCCCAAGAAATCTAGAATCCCAATCAGATATAATTGAAGTAGGAAAACCAAAGTGAACCCAAACAAACTGAAAAAACAAATGTGTAGTTCCTTCACTAGTTTTCTGTTTAGTACATGGAACCAACACACACGTCTTTCCAAATCATCCCACTACCACATATAAGTAATCATGTTTCTTTCATGTCATGGGCAAGCCTCCTACAGAGTCCATGGAATTACTTTCCCGAGGCCTTGTTAGAATAGGAAGAGGAGTGTAAAGTCTTAATTTCATGTTGCTTGGCTTGCTTGTGGCACAAAGAACACATCCCTTAATATACCTAGTTACATGTTCATGCATTCTAGGCCAATAACAATATTTCTATAAATGTGCAATTGTTTTACTAACACCAAAATTCCTATAAATAAGAGAAGTATGTGCTTCCCTAATCATATGCACATGTTCATTTTCTAGAATGCAAATTTTACCAGAATGATATAACAATCCATCATGCAAATGATAATATTTTTCTCCTACTTGTTTCCCACTTATTAGATCCTCATACACTTCTTTAAAGTCTACATCATCAATATTGTTCCTTATAACTAAGATGAGCCAAAGAACTATGTTGTAAAAGAATAGATGCAACTACTACTGGAGGTCTAGATAACATGTCTACAACCTTGTTTTGTATACCTTTTTTATACCTGATCATGAGATGAAACTGCTACAAGAATCCCATCCAATGAAATGTCTAGACTGTTGTAGCTTTGTTTGTGTTTACAAATATTGAAGGGGTTGATGATCGGTATGTATGATTGTTTCCTTGCCCATTAAGTAATGCTTCCATTTTTTACACTTTGCACCAAAGCATACAACTCTTTATCATAAGTTGGATAATTTCTTACCGCACTTGTGAAGGTTTCTGAATGGTAACACATTGGTCATTTGTTCTGCATCAAAACTTCCCCCATTGCATAGTCACTAGCATCTATCTCAATTTCAAATGAATGTTGAAAATCTGGAAGTGCCAAGATCAAAGTGGTACTTATTTTCTCTTTCAAGGTATCAAAGGCTTTCTGTTGTTTTCCTCCCCACTGAAATACCTATTTAATACTTTTAAAAGCATGTAATGGAGATGTAATATATGAGAAGTTAGAAATGAATTTCTTCCAGAGCTCGAACCGCAACTAGAAAAATCCTAACTTCCATCACATTAGTGGGTCTAGGACATTTTACAATAACCTCTATTTTTGTAGGATCAATTTTAATTTTCCATTTCCTACGACATAACCCAAGTAAATTAAAGTTGTTTTACCAAAGTCACATTTTGACATCTTCAAATATAATTTATCTTTTTTATTGCATCTTAGACTTTATGGATGTGTTTAACATGTTCATCTCATGATTTCTTTTAAAAACAATAATATCATCTAAGTAGATAATAATGAAAATCATCAATGAATGGTATAAAAATATCATTCATAACTCTCATGAATGTTTCGGTGAATCGCACAATCCAAAAGGAATTATTAACCATTCAAACAATCCTTGTTTTGTTTTAAAAGCAGTTTTCCAAACATCACCTTATGCAATTCTTACTGGTGATAACCACTTCTTAAATCTAACTTAGTGAAATAAATTACTTTCTTTAATTGATCCGGTAAATCATCTATTCTAGGAAGAGGGTAATGATTCTTTACTATAATCTTGTTTAAAGCACAAAATCAACACACATTCACCAAGTGCCATCTTTCTTAGGAACCAATATAATTGGTGAACCACATGGGGATGTACTTGAATGAATTATACCTTGAGCCAAAAGTTCCATTACCCATCTCTTGATTTCCTCATTCTCTACTACTGACAATCTATACATTCCGATATTGGGAAGAGGTGCATCCTGAAGCAATTGTATCTCATACTGAACCCCTCTTTTAGGAGGTAGATCTTATGGATCCTAAAAAACATCATCAAAATTAGAAACCTTTTTTACCAATTCATTCTTATGTTTCAGATCACAATCCTCAAAATCCATCTCATGTTCTTTCTCTTTGGCTTTGACCACCATGAGTACAAAAA
Organism: Taxus wallichiana var. yunnanensis; assembly: GCA_018340775.1. Taxonomy (NCBI): domain Eukaryota; kingdom Viridiplantae; phylum Streptophyta; class Pinopsida; order Cupressales; family Taxaceae; genus Taxus; species Taxus wallichiana. The sequence continues at coordinate 726,972,210 of CM031239.1, read as the reverse complement.
AATTTCTTCAGTTTACGAGCATTTTCATTTGACATACAATAATTCAAGGATAGATTGCTCTTATCACTGCGAGCTCTAACAATAAATTCAATTTCATCCTTTATAATAAAATATTTAATTTCTCCCCTATAGAAGCTCGCTTTACAATCATATAAATAAGGACTTCTCAAAACTACTTGACAAATATCCAAAGGAACTACATCCAATTCAACCTCATCTATAAACTTGTCAATGGAAAACTTGAAAGTATAAGTTTTAGTTACCTACAGTAGCTTTGCATCATCACAAACCCAACCCAAAGGATAAGGCTTAGGATGTGGTTTAGTTTTAAGTCCTAATTTCTTAACAACCTCCTTAGAAATTAGATTAGCTTAAGATCCACTATCAAAAAGAGTATCAATTTTCGTATGATTTGAAATTACTCTAATGTGTAAAAGCTCATTCATTTTATTATCATCATGTATAGTTTTTTTACTAGAAGAAGATGCAAAATTTTGAGTACTATTGTTAGAAATTAAAAGAGTTGATTTACCTTGAAAACTCATAGCCATGATCTTAGTTTCATCACCGAATCGGACCCAACATCACGAACCACGGTGTTTGTTTCCTTTTCCTTTCCTTTCTTAACCATCCACTTAGGTTTCATTTCGGATGTAATTTCTAACATTTAGAATCATCATGGTTCTTTTTACAATGATTGTAAAATGGTTTTTCATCTTCCTTTTTAACAAAATAGTGTTTTTCTTATGTTTACCCTTTCATTTTGCTTGTTCTTTCGAACCTTTTCATTCAGATTGCTTGTTCTTTTGTTTAAAAGAAGAGGAAGAGGAATCCTTTGTCATTTTACCCGTGGTTCCAAATGGGTTGCTTGAGCACACCCCGCATAAATATTAGTAGGACCTAAAACAAGAATCATATGCCTTAGGTAACAATGCAATCCACCAATATATTTAAGAAGTGTTTCTTCTGTTTAGGGAAATTTTTAGAATTAGAGCCCTTTTCCTAAATTCTTATGTGTAGTCTTGAACAATTTATCCCTTAGCTTGTCTGGATATTTTCCAATCAATCATATCTTGTTGCTTATAAACAAGCAGATAAAATTCTTGCATATGATAAGATTTGAAACAAATTTAGACCAAGAAGTGATTTTTATACCTTTGGTTTCTTCCACTTCTTGAAGCTTACTCTCCCACCAAATGAGTGTTGTGCCACCCATTCAAAGAGTTTCTAAATGATTATTTACTTCATCATTCACAATTCTATGAACCGTAAAATATAATTCTATCTATTTTATCCAGTTATCCAACTTCTTTGCATTTAGCTCTCTAGTATGCATTGGCAATTCAAACTTGATATCTAATTTTGATGAAGGAAAATCATATTTTGATATTCATATTTTAGGAATATCACAACTAGAGATTTATTCTTTCTTACCTCCTCTAGTTCCCTTTTCTCTTTGTCTATCTTGGTACATTTCCTCCAACATTTCCTTCATCTATAGGAATGATTGACGAAAGTCTTCTTCCTCTCGATCCGCCATTATAGGACTTCAAGATCATCTTGTACCAATTTCGGGATCCCCTTCTTTAGCTCTCCTTCACCCTTCTTAGACCGGGACCTTGTTAACATCCAACACAACAACTTACAATCCAAAAACCATTAATCTAAACAAAAACCAACTTTGATACCGAAGTTCTCTGAAAGTCAATTTTAACTAGCAATTGTTCACACAACAAAATTTGCTTTGTATTGAATTTCGATTTTTGATTAAATAATTGAATATTATAACCTTTGTATTTTTAATAAAGGAAATAAAACTGAAAGTACTATGTAAAATCAGAAAATACAGAGATGAATCACCAACAAATTGACACAAGAATTGATAATGGAGTTTGACACTTGTGGCCTACATCTCCGGGTCCAGTTGAATGGGACTGATCTATTAAAATATTGAAAATAAATATTTACAAAGATTTATACAATAATATGATCTTCTCATCACGTTCCTCTACCAAAAATAATAGTAGTCACTTTTTACATCACCTCAAAATTCCTTCTCTAGCTCAAGTTATGAGAAAAACAATATTTCACATAGTCCCAGATGCTATTCAAATAAAATAATGCTCCTTTTATATAATTTGCCACCTCTATAGTATATCATTCAAGATATTATCCTTTTATCTTGGAGACCATGGTTCAAATCCTTCCAAGCACATTTGGTGGCTAAGTAAAGGGATTTAATCCCACATTTCTAGGGTGATGGCGTGGAAATGGTTTAAAACCATTGCAATCGATAGCTAAGTGGCTTAGAGCCACGTGATTCCTCCATCTTTGGGCAGTGGGCCTATTTTTTTAGGATGTTTGACTAGGATATGAGTGGATTTTAATTGATACATGGAATGTTTAGTTTGAAAACTTTAATACATAGAATTGATAGATGATTATGCGTCGGATTTAACCAAGTTTAGTGGGATAAGATAAGGTTTAGTTAGCAATATTTAATTACACTAATTGATTAGTCCCACATGTATGGTGTATAGAACATTATTGATACATATATGCAAGAGCTCTGATATGTAATGTGAAGTGAAGGAGGCCAAGACACCCCTCCATAATCGAGTGTGTTGAACCAGGTGAGGGCCTCCGGCTAGAAAACGAGTGTCCAATATTGACGTCCAAAACTAGTTTTGATCCATCACACATACTATCCACGTGTTGCCATCCCATTGGTCCACTTTTTCACACGTCCAACTTGCATGCACGATTGCAAATTTTGCTAGTTACCCAAAAATTTTAGCGGGCTATAACTTTTACAAACAATCTCTGTTTCTTGTAAACAAGATATCATCAAGAATCGTCTAATTCTTCTCCATGCTACGGAACTGTTTGCAACTGATTTTGAGAAGATCTTAGATTGGTGTTTCTTGGCGAGGATCCTCTTGATAATCCCCTCTTGGTGCCCCCGACCCTTTTTCACCTTATTCTCTCCTTTTGGGTTTATTTTATCTTTTGGGAATCTTTTTCACTTATGGGCCGGCCTTCCGAATGTTAATTATGAAATTCAAACACTTGAGAATCATATAAATACATAGTTATGTGTTCAAAATAAAGGACCAAGCACTAAGCATATACTATAATCACCTAAGATTGCATCAAAAGGAACCTAAAGCACTTCAAAGAATTCATATAGCATATATTCAAGGGGCAAGGGAATGCATTTTCTGCATACACAACATAGGAAGGGGAGTTATTTATTCCATCTACACATTCTATTGCATTTTCTACATCTAGTTATAGCCCGATATCAAGTGCACTTGTACAAGGGAATCCTAGGGCACGATTCTTACATACACTCCCCGAACTATATGGAGTTTGAGATGTAGTGCATTGTTTGGTTGTAAGTTCACTATCGAAGTGATCATGTATGGTCATTCTAAATCCTCATTCTCGCATCTTTATTTTTTGATTTTATATGGTTTGTTGGTTTTTACAGGTGATATCTATTTTATAGGTTACAGGTACCCTTGGCAATCAAAGAGCAACACACATGAGATCAACAAGGAATATTTCCACACTTGTGTGACACATTAAAAATTAGGTACCATTTTTGCGATCACATGTGCTAAAAGATGTCTTAAATGCGGCTAGGCACCTGTCTTGCCATGGGCACCCATGTCCGACCTTATTCCTACAAAGATCATAATTTATCCTAGGAATTTACGACACTGCTCAATTTCCTTTTTAACAATTTTCTCGATCTAGACCACTTCCGATCAAGTGTAAATCAAATAATTCATTCTTTCTATACCTCTTTCTTAGGGTTTTATACTCGCTTATTTTCTTACATCATATTATACTTAGTAGTTGTATATCATAGTTTACATTAGTTACTCTGCAATAGGGTTTAATGAAACAAATTATTTTTGTTAAATCAAAATGTTAAATAGCATTTTAATTGCTAAGCATTGGATTTTGAGATGCTCCACTCTATCAATTGAATTGTGAGAAAAATTTCACTTAACTAAATATTGAATTATCTTATTATCATAACAAGTATTGTATGACGATAATTCAAGCACGTTAGTTCTAAAAATTGATGCCTCTATTTTGTTCATTACCCAATTCTTGTTAAAAAGAACTTCTCATAATCATGTTGGATTCGAGAACGACATTGAGAGTATGATAAAATCTCCAAGAAAAGTAATTACAACTTTTAAATATGAAAATGGATTCCAAAAAAGGTGTGAGACAACATTTATAAATATTATTTCTTTGTTCTTTATAAAACAAGCAGATTACTTAGGAAACTTCTCTTCTACAATTTCTGAAAATAAAAATCGATATCACAAATCACATTGGACAAGATCCACTCCAAAAAGTGGGTCATTTTCAATCCTACAACAACCACTTCCGGATATCAGTTTAATGTAAAATGTTTAGTTTTAAAACAATCCTTGTTTGCCTAATTTTAAACAAAGGTTAATCAAAAGATGATATTTTAAAAAACCCAAAGTGCATACAGAGAGTGTCCTCATGCACCACTGTATATTGTATAATCCACGTCTTATAAGGTTCATGGTATAATATATGATGAACATATTACAATTAAATTTTGGAATTGACTCTAGGGATTGTATTTTTTTAATTTATATATATAAATTATTATAATTATTTAATATTTTCTCAACCGCTATAACAACAATCGGGCATAATAGAACAATAATGACCAGACATAATTTCTCTAATGATGAGTTATAAAACCATTCAAAGAATAGGAAAAATATCGATACCATACTAAGAGTTAAATTGTATTGGGAATGACATAATGTCTAATATAATTCATAACAACTTGAAGAATCATGATTCCCTGATAAAGGGTCGAGTACAAAAAGAGGGAAAAGACAATCCAAATGGATTTTCCTCCCAACAACTATGTCAAATTTAACTTTGATGGTGCCTTTAGGGGCAACCCGGGGAAGGCTGTTACTGGTGGCATCTTCAAAGACTCTCATGGAGTTCCCATACTTGGTTTTTGCGAAGCATGGGGTGTATGCACCAACAAGTTTCCCAAAGCCAAAAAATTGTGGAGAGGATTACAAATTGCCAAAGACAAGCAATGGGAAAATCTAATGATAGATGGAGATTCATTAATAATCATTAAGGATGTTAAAATTGGACAGAAACACACTGGAACTTTCACCTCATTTTTGAATACTTCTTTAGACTTCTCAATGGTATGCAAATCTCTCACATCCATGTAGAAGCCAACAAGTTTGCTGACCATATCACCAATTTGGGGGAGGATATAACTTTTAACGAAACCGTTATATTGGGCAAGGCGTAAATAATGGAAAAGATAGGTATAATAATTAAAAAAGATGGGATGAGCTCGGTTGCTCATGTGGCAGATGAGATGGCTTCACTTTCTATTAATGATGGTAGCAAATATTTGCTACAACTCACCTACCTTTAGTGTAATATCTGGGAGATGCATGTGAATGGATTTGGGTAGGTGGTAAGGTAGGTTATTTGAAAGATTTTTAGTAGTTTCCTCTCATATGATTAACACTCTCTCTCCATCAAAAAAGGGAATTATAGTGGTGAAATGGAGAAAAAATTGCATGAGATTAAAGGAAAGGCTACTACTATCAATATAGTTAAAGAGATACAGAAAATATAGTGCATCATTTCAGTCTTGATGATGTGCATTATTACTTCCTTGGCACAGTGAACAATCTCAAGCTTTGTTAGCTCATCGAACATGGTCCATTTGATTGATAGAGGAACTAGAATTACCTCTAAAGGAAACCATGGACTAATGGTAGCAAGTACTAATTGATGGGGTTAAGGATCCTAAACTTCTCAGATGGATGGCTACCAACCTTCTGAGGGAACAACTTTCTAGTGGGTTGGGGGACATGGTTATGGTGGAAGAGGTTGTGAAAGTGATGGATGATCCTAGATAGTCCAACCCGCATCTCGATACACTAAAAGTATCACATATAATCGATATTTAGACGGTTCTTCTTAGTTCCAGAATAACACCTTTTCTATCCATGAGGATCTCGAGAAGTTTGGGTTTGATATGGGTTTGAAAATGGACCAAATGTGTGTAACTAATGAAGGAAATGGTGGTGGAGAGTGTCCAACAGGGAGGAAGATCGATGCTATTTATGTTTACTTGTACACCCCTTTAGAGATTTTCAAGGCTTCCAACCTTGCCAATTCCTTGGCTTCTCTGATGATAGAGGACGAAGCACGAGCCGATACTACCACTATCATGGTTACCAACTCTTCTGATGAGGAGCTTAAATAGTTATAGTCTAAAAGTTATTTTTTTCGAATGTAATATCTACTATGTTATACCATCATTGATGCTTCCTACTATAACTCAAACTCTCCCTATTTATAGGGTTTCTTTGCTAAATTAATTATATTAAACTAGTGAGGCATGGAGCCTCTTTTTGGCAAAAAATAAATTTGAAGAATCATGATGATATATAGGGTTTTCCTTCATAATATTTATGCTTATTTCATAATTCACCACATGTTTCCTCATTGTATTTCATTTGGTTTCACAATCACTCCTCCTGAGCCTAAAATTAAGCTCAGAACCATTCACTCTCTTAGTGAAGTTTATTCATCATAATTAGGTGTATGACTATCTTTGTTAGGATTTTTACAAACATGCAAGTAATAAGTCAGTAGACAAAGAATTATGTACTTTACACATAATTTATCCCGGTCTTATACTACTATTTAGAAGGTTCTCAAGTGAATAAAGTACTAATTAATCCCACCTTTTGTCCATCTTTATTTTATATTTTATTTCATCATTCCCGCATATTTTATTGCACTTATCCACCCATTTTGTAACTACCCCATAGTTCTAGCCCAAAATTAGGGTGCCCTAGCAAGATGTCTTGAGGGCACCTGGTCCCACTTCTGGGTGCCCTGGTCTATGCACATCCTTTCCCACTTCTTTTTGGGGCCTTTCTAGCCATTTTTGTCTTTATCTTTTCGTCATTTAGCCTTGTTGGGATTAATTACGAAAGTAAGCTTGAGAGCGCTATAAATATAGAGCTATAAGACCATAATATAGGGTCCTAGGTCATAACATTACACACTAATATCACTCCATCTAGAGTTGCATCCATTGCATCACTTGCATCCACATAGTGTCATACATCAAGGCTAAGAGATCTGCATCATACACACTTGCATAGGGGGAGGTATTCTATTATATTCCATGCACACATGTTATTTACATTTTCTATAGTTACTATTGCTCACTACTTCACAAAGTGTGATTGACATGAGAGCACCTAGGGAATGAAATGCACACACACTCACCGAACTACATATATGCATCTAAGATGTAGTACAATGCTCGATGATAAGACCACAAGTTTAGCAACCGAGGTCAGTCCAACCCATTCATTTGCATCTTTTATTTTTTTAGGGTTTGATAGTTATCTTTGCATTACAAGTCATTTTCCAGCTCATCCGGAAAATCCAAAATGACAGAGACATGAAGCACTTGAAGGCAACTTACAACCATATCAGATTTAGGTTTTGAGAGTTTATAGTGAGTAGAGCACATAGATTGTAGACCAGGGCACCCCTGGGCACGCGCCAAGATTTCTCTCAGTGCCCCAATCATCTCATATCTTCTAGATTTGTCATTCACATAGTCTCTAGGTGTTCATCCACACTTCTTGATTTCATTTCCAGAATCTGTGACAACTACGATAGTCACTTCCAATCAGCTAAGCTATTTCTCTTCCTTCCCTTACATATTTAAGTTTTTATTTCACTTAGAGTAATTAATTGCATTTTTTCTTTACTATTTTAGTCTTTTATGACAACGTTTTAGTCCCTCCTAATTAGATCAACATTAATAGCCTAGATTCCCTTTTGGGCCAACTACCTTCCCATTTTTCTAATCATTTTGGTGAATCCGAGTGTCTCCTTCTAACATCTTCTAGGAAATTTATTCTACCATAATGAATATTCTTGTCATTGAATACCTACTTACCCATCCTAATTTGCTTCATTGTGTTCAAACCCTCTTTGCTATAACCGATGTTTCTACTGACATGCATCCGGATTCCCTATATGACACATTTGTCAAGGCCTTTTCTCAAAATATAGCATTAAGAGGAAATATTCCTACTGACATCCACCCCTTTGACAATGACCCACCACTTTATATCATGTCTCGCATCTACAATGTTGTTGTCAAGCACACTCTTATCAATAATGGCTCTAAGCTTAATCTATGCCCTATGACCTTTCTCCAATCCTTAGGTTTGTTTTCCTGTGACCTTAGCCCTTCTTCCATTTCACTTCGTGCTTATGATGGTTATATCCATCCATGTATAGGACACATTACCTTGCCTTTAACCGTAGGTCCTAAGACTCTCCCTACTATTTTCTTTGTTATTGATTTTCATGTCTCATATAACTTGTTAGGAAGACCATGGCTTCATGCCATGCAAGCTATTGCCTTTATAGTCCACCATTGTGTCAAATTATTACATGAGCGTATTGAGTATACTATATTATGAGATCGTGATCCATTCCAATATTATATCCATGACCCTCACACTAGTCTCCCTATTCCCCATATTGATACTATAGATGAACCTCATCCTATGGATGATCAACCTCATTTACCACCACTTGAGGGCATTATTTGTTTACTAGATGCTATCCCTTCTACACTACCTCCTTCTACAACTATCATTCCACATCAGCCACCTATTCCATCCATGGACAATATTATCCCATCCTTGGTTCCATTGTCACTCACCCACCCTTCACTTGTACCCTTTTCATTCATGACTCATATTGGGAACATGTCCCATTTGATCCTACCCATGATGAAACAATATGTTCCCATGCCAACCTAGCTCATCTTGGTTTTAATTTTGAGGACCTTCAGCCTTCTACTCATGCTTCTCACCTATATTATGGTTTTGTCACTATCATTTCCGCTTATGGCTTGCGTGTCTTTGATATTTTAGTCTATCTCCCATGTACCCCTTGTGCTTCTCTACTCACATTAGGAGATTCTTGGCTTACTTACATCAGTGGTACCTTGGACCCTAGTCACACTGATATTTCATTCCTATGCCCTTTGGTTGTGTTTTTTATATGTAATAGTTCCTTTGTTGGCTATTCACCTAACTACACTTGATGGTATGCACACGGTTTCCCACATCCCCATTCATTGATGAAGAATACACTATGGGCATGTATTGTTTACACCTTACCAGTTCATTACATGATCACCTTCATACTATATCATACTCATGGGTGTCGTTATTCCCTTCATTTAATAAACTTCTTGTTGATGTCATATCAAACCAGGGGTGTGTCTAAAGCTATATGCAACAAGAGTAATTTTATCGATCTCGCTCGTTGACTCACATTGTTATTTTTTATTTTCTAGGGGATCTCTTCAATGTCTTAAGGAATTCTTGGTAAAACCTTATTTAAATCAAACTATGAAAACTTGCTGAAAGTAAACACACTGAAAGCTTTGCTGAAAGGAAACACACTTACTTTTGAAAATAAACACACTCAATTTAGAATGCTTGAAAATAATTGCAAGAAATATAAGAATCTATCTAAACACCTGCAGGAACAAGTATACAACAGAGTTTAACTGAAAAAATTAAAACAATACATAATTAACATAGATCTAAGCTATTTGCTGAAGAAATATAAATACCAAATAAACAAATATCCTGGTCCTTGGGGAGTGGGCCCTTGCTCCTCCTCAAATCAAGATTTAACAACTTAGAATTCTCTCAAATAGGAATGGCTATTTTATTGATAAAACATTTGGTATTACAAAACGTACTTAGATCTAAGTACTTAGTCTATATTTATCTTCTCTGTTCTATTTCTATCTCATATCATATTCTATATATTATATATCTATTGTAGGTATGATTTTATATACATTTTACAATCACAACTGTCTCAACGATTATGATGAAATCAAATCATGCCCAGAATAGATGTTGAGTTAGATTGTGGTTGATCAGATAGTTGTAGGATAAATCTCCCTGGATCTGCATTTAGAAATCTTCTCATCCTTTCCTGATTGAAAGGGTCGTAGATGCAAATTCTCTAGATGTGGTTAGAATAGATAACTCCCATCATTTCGGAACTTCAGAGAAGTTCCAGAACCATAGGAAATCATTAAGGTTCAACACCGTGAGAGTTCCGGAGCTATCCCCAAGAGTTCCGGAGCTAAGTCCGAAAATTCTAAACTAAATACTAGAGTTCGAACTAAGTCCAAAAGTTCCGGAACTAGATGATGACTTGTGTGATGGAGTTCCAAAACTATCTTAGAAGTTTTGGAACTAAGCTGTGTAGGAACAGATGCTACCAAAAACATATTGAATGCTACCTACTTCATTTCCTTGACTGATTAGACCTGCTTTATTACAAAACTAAATTTCAAACACACACTTTGTCAGGAATTCTAGAGCTTTTAACATTAGAATCATAATCAATCAAAAGACAAAATTACATCCTAACTCATATTAGATCAACTAAAATTCAAACAATGCAATCAAACTTAATAAAAAGGAGAGTAAGATGAGATCATATATTATACATTAATCGGACATATTCTGGCCTCATCATTTCCCCCAAACTTACTTGTTTGTAAGTCCCTTTACAAAATTCATTCTTCAAAAGTTGGGTTATAAGTTTTGCATTCCATTTGATTGCTCAGATCAAATGGCTGAAACTGGATTTTCCAATGTTTAAACTTAGATGTATTGTACCCTACTCTTGCTTCTATTTTCCTCTCCCACTGTTCAAATTCAGTAGGGTCTTGAGGTTCTCTATTTTGCCAAGGAGACATGGGGGTGAGAAGTAGAGGGGGCCTTGTTCACATTCCCATCCATATTTTCCCGTAGGTTTCATTGACTTGGGGAATTATTGTGCATAACACTTTTTCCCTTTCTAAACTCCAGATCAGATTTGTAGGGGAAATTACTTCCCTTCTTCTCAAGGAAACAGTAAGGAGTTCCCACCTCTTTGAGCATCCTTCATAAATATCTTCAAAATTTTCCTCCTCATAGGAGGTGAAGGCATCAATACTCTTTTGCAGAATGGCAAGATAGTGTGTCTTGAATCTCTCATCAAAGGCATGAGTTCTAAAATGTGTGAGGAAGGCAGAGGGTTTACCATAATGAGCTCTCATACAGAGACCTGTTGAGCTAGCTTTCAATAAAAATTCAGATTCCCTTTCCTTCCATGCAATTTGGTTTTGCATAACAGAGACAAATGCATTGAGCTGGCTCTCCCTACATAAAAATTGATCATAAATCCTGTGTTTTTCTCTAGCATAAAATTACAAAGATAAAATTCACACAAAATATTTTTCTACTCAGGACTAGATAGAGAGTAAGCTGCCATGAATTTAGATTCATCTTTTAGTTCATGTGGAAGCCCACATGCAATCCCCGACAACCACAATGAATGAACTGCTCTTCTAAAACACACTATATGTAGGAGAGGGCCTCCTACATAAGAAATTTTTCTTTCATAATATACATTTTTGTAAGACATTTATATTTCCTTCCTCATAAAAATTTTCTTCCCATTCTTTTCTTGCCTTCATCTCTTCTTCCATCTTGGTCTTCAATTCTTCATTTGATGTTTTGGCTTCTCTGAGTTCCCTGCAAGTGTCATTCCATAGCTGTTTGAGTGGAAAATAGGTTAACTCAATGCTATGTAGAGACTGTGGACACAACACTCTATTTTCTGGAAGTCTGAAATTCTTCCTCTTTTTCTATCAGCTATTTCTTGGTTGCTGATAATTCCTTAGTCCTGGCTGCAAGCTGAGTTGTTATCTCTCCAATGAGAATTTCCCTTTGTTCCAATTTGAGTTTGAGGAAATCCAATTCCTCATCTTTTTCTCTGATAATGAGCTCGCTCTGAACACTCTAGCCATCCTACATGCTCAAAGATGGATGCCACTTCTTCGTCTGTGAGCAGTGGAATCATCCTCTAGTTACTGATTTTGTTTTAATCCCATAACTCGCTTGAGTTCTGTCTCTTTTGATTTTGATCAAATTGGGTGCGAGGACCTCTTGCTTAGCTACGTGAACTGATGACTTTGGTGGGAACCTCATTCTTATCTTTGGAACCTCCATTCTTAGCTATAGAACCTCTATTCTTAGTCCATTCTTCGTTCTTTGCTATGGACACAAACTTACTTCACTGCTCCTTCCTCAAAATATCTCTACAACTTATTTCACTGAGTTTGAAATAATGATTATTAATGATAACCATGCCGCCACTTATTCCATCCAAATCAACTTCATGATTACACACTTGTAATCATAATGTATAAATAGATGACTCATCATACCTACTTTTAAATTAAGTCAAATCACACATGTAAACATTTAATCAACCCTAAATAAGTTAAAAGATATAATTACCATCCTTGATGATGTAACCCTTTTGCTATGATGACTCGTCATTCCTACAAGTGGAACAAAACATGATTAGATAAGACAACTGGAATTCAAAAGAATTCCCTTATTTGAACTAGCCAAAAAGAGATCAACCACCATTTTCAATTGACTTGGTTTTCATCTTCTTCCCTTTATTCTAGATCTATCATCTGGTTATTTGATCATTTTGGAAGAACTGGGTTCTTCCATATGATCAAATTCTTTGTCTACTTCAATCTTCCTCAAGAATTCATCCTTAGTGGGAGGCTTCCTATAGAGTTTCATCCTATGTCAATTGACCAAGAGTCTTGTCTTTAACTGCCATCAATGGGAAGTAATTAAATAGAACCATTGTCAAATATCTGCTCAATCTGATAGGGTCCCAACCATCTGGTTCTCAATTTGCCCTTAAATTGTTGGTACTTAGAATCGAACAGAAATTCCCAGTCTCCTACTTTGAATTGACTTTTCTTGATATGTGTGTCATGTCATTGCTTCCTTTGCTCTTGAATTATCTCTGTCTATTGAAGTGCTTCCATCCTTAATTCATCCAACTCATTGAGTTGAAGGATTCTTTCTTTTTGAGATGCATTCAACTCAATTCCCACCTTCACTATTGTCCTCAATGTCTGAAGTTCAAACTCTATAGGCAATAAGGGATTTTTCCCATAGACTAATTCATATGGTGAAAACCCTATTGTAGTTTTCCAAGTTGTATTATAAGCCCAAACAACTTCAGGTAGTCTCTTTACCCAATCTTTTCTCCTAGCTTCAACTATTTTGGTAAGGATGTTCTCCAATTCTCTATTTGTTACTTCATCTTGTCCATTTGACTGTGGGTGGTAAGGAGATGACTTCCTATGATTTATTTGGTAATACCTTGTGAAAGCTTGGATCATATTAGACATGAATTGTGGTCCCTGATTTGAAACTATGCTCCTTAGTGCTCAAAAATTTATCATAATTCCATTCGAAAGGAAATCAGCAACTGCTTCCTCGGTGGCATTTGTCATTTCCTGCAGCTTCTACCCATTTTGTCACATAGTCAGTACACACAAGAATATATTCCTTTCCTTGTGAAGGAGGATTAAAGGGACCAACAAAATCCAATCCCCATATCTCAAATGGTTCAACCACAACTTGAGGTTGAAGAGGTATTTCATTGGTGAAAGTTGGTTGTCCCATCCTTTGACAAGGATCACACCACTTGATATATCTCTTCACATCCTTATATAGAGATGGCCAATAATAACCAATGCCAAGTATCTTATGAGTTGTTCTTTTCATTGAATAGTGTCCTCCACTTGGTTCATCATGACATGCTCTGTCAAAGATGTCAAAGAAGATAAAATCAAGACCACATTTAAATAGCATTCCATTTAACCATTTGAATTGTGCACTGGTTTTAATTAACTTCTTTATTTGTTTCTTAGTGAAATAAGGAGGAAACTTCCATGTTGCAAGATAATTTGCCATATCAGCAAACCATGGTGTACTTGTTGAGATTGAAAATAGTTGTTCATCTAGAAAGTTATCCTTAACTAGATCTTGCTCCCCTGTGGTGGTTAGTCTTGACAAAAAATCAGCTACCACATTAGATTTACCTAGAATGTCCATAATGGTAATATAAAATTCTTGCAAAAGTAATAACCATCTAATTATTCTTCCTCCAACCACTAGTTTGTTCATTAAATACTTAATTGTTGAATGATCTGTGTGTACAAATATCTTGTACCCTATAATGTAATGTCTGAATTTATTGATTGCATAAATCACAGCAAGAAATTCCTTTTCAATGGTGGTGTAATTATTTTCAGTGGGAGTAAGATTCTTGCTAAGATAATAAATGGCATACATCTTTCCTTCCTCATCTTTCTGTCCCAATACTGCACCAATGGAATAATTTGAGGCATCTGTTTGGATATGAAATGGATTTTCCCAATTAGGTCCTCTCAATATTGGGGCACTGATTAATTTGTCTTTAATTTCTTCAAAAGCATGTTGAAACTTTTCATCCCAAAGAAAATCACAGTCCTTGGTTAGCAAATTAAACATGGGGCGTAAAATTTCTTCAAATCTTTTATAAAGTGCGTATAGTACCTAACATGTCCTAGAAATGATTTGATATCTATGATGGTCCGAGGAATAGGTAAATCTGAAATGATCCTAATTTTGTTTTGATTCACATGAATTCATTTTTTTGAAATATGGTGTCCTAATACAATCCCCTCATCCACCATCATTAAACGCTTTTCATCACTAAGAGACAGGTTGTGTTGTTCACATCTTATTAACACTCTTATCCAAATTTCTCACAACATATTCAAATGTATCTCCATATACAAAGTGAATTCATCCATATATACCTCAACACAATCATTTGTTAGACCAGAAAAGATTGCAAGTACAACTCTCTGAAAGTTGCAGGAGCATTGCATAAACCAAATGGTAACACCCTATAGGAAAAGGTTCCCCATGGACATGTAAATGTAGTTTTTTCCTGATCTTCAGCAGCAACTCTGATATGATTGTACCCACTAAAGCCATCCAAGAAAGAAAAGTATTATTTACTTGAAAGGTTATCTAGGACTTGATCTATGAATGGTAAGGGAAAATAATCTCTCATTGTGGCTTTGTTCAATTCCCTATAGTCAACACATATTCTCCATTTTCCATTATTTTTGGGAACAATTACAAGAGGAGATACCCACTGGCTATCTGAGATAGGGTAGATGAAACCTACTTGTAATAGTTTTTCAATTTATTGTTTGACTATATCCCTTAAAGCTGGGTTAATCCTTCTTTGAGGCTGCCTAACTGGTTTAATGTTTTCATTATAGATGTGATGAGTGCAGATACTTGGGTGAATTCCCTTCATGTATTTGTAATCCCAAGCAAAAGCTTTAGTATGATTTTTTAGAACATCAAACAATTTGGCTTCTTCATCATCCTTCAACTAGCTATTAATGTTTAAAGTTTTACCCAGTTGAATTTCAACATGCTTGGTTCCAATATGTGATGAATTGATTTTGGGAAGGGTTTTATTAAAGTATTTAATGGAAATGCATGTGGTAACAACATATGATATGTAGCAACATCTCCAAAAGTTCCTTGAGACAAAATATTGGAAAAAGGAAAGTAATGAGAATTATGATACTTATCTCTTTGCAGCCCAATTCTTCGTCATTGCTACTTTTAAAAATTCTTCACCACTTCCTGATGTACTTGAAACTAAAGCTACTAATTCATCCTCTCTCCACGAGAAATATATTCCTTTGGAGCGAAATTATTTTCAATCAAAGAGAACTGTTATTGTCTTGGTTCTAGAACTAAATGTGGTGGTTCCAGAACTATGTTTGCAGGTTCCAGAACTAAGTTTATAGGTTCGGAACTAAGTTCGTAGGTTCCAAAACTAAGTTTGCGGGTTCCGAACTATTTCTGATTGCTTCAAGGATAGCTGGTTCTCCTCCAATGGTGGATTAATCATCTCTTCTACTTCTCTTACATGATCCTGCAATGTGATCATAGCCAAAGAAGACAAATTTTTCTTATTAGTTTTAGGAGAATCAACCCACAATTGTTCATGATTGTCAGTAAAAGGTCGTGCAATAGGATATAAGGAAATTTGTTTAGAGTTCTTACCATTCGAGATTGTCATATCACCTAACCTACAATCAATTAAAGCAACAATTGTAGCTAACCATGGTCTACCCAAAATAATGGGATAACCCAATGTTTTACCTTTTGGCTATAGTATAAGGAAGTCAACTAGATATTCCCACGACTCCACCATAACCGCCACATCTTCAATAATTCCTTCTGGTTTTTCTACAAATGCATGCCATCTGCCATATGAAATATGGTATTAGTAGGTTGTATACCTATTAATGGTAATGTTTTCAGAGTATCCATTGTCATTACATTGATAACCGCTCCCAAATCTACCAAAACATTATGTACATCCTTATTTCCTATAGAGATAGAAATAACAGGACTTCCAGGATCTCCATATTTGGGAAGTAAAAGTTTTCCTGCTAATAAATCAACAAGTTTCCCATCTACTTTGATAGTCTTGGGGTACTATTTCTTCCTTCCAGGGTTTTTCAGACATAATATTTTGATTAATTTGTTCAATTCTAGAATGTCCTTAATTTCTTGTAATAGTGGTATTTCAATATTCAATTTCCTTAATTCTTGTACCAATTCAGACTCCTTGATTTCTATAGCTTCTTTAAATCTTTCTAGAAATGGAGTCTCAGTAGTGTTGTTATCTAGCTCCTTTTCTTTTCTTTCTATATCCTCTTTTAGAACAACAGTACTAGGAATTTAATTTTATTCTGTCACTTTAGTTATTATAAGGGTGGATTTTTAATGATTTTCCCAGATCTAGTTTGAATATCCTTACAATCCATAGCATGTAAATCAACTGATTTTTCTGGTTCTATTCCATAAACAAGAGTTTTTATTTGTTTCTTGGATTTGCTCTTACTGTTATCTTTGGCATTTGCATTTGGACTACATTCTCAGTTTGTGAATTTTGTGCAGGGGATCCCATGATGGCCTGTTGATTCTGATTTGGATATGTTCTTCCTTGAGCATAATTACTAGGGTTCCATCTAGGTTGTGACCAAGCATAAGTATTTCCTTGACCAACCCATGGTTGTTGATGCCCCTGAGCATACTAAGCTTGATTTTCCCAATCTTGAGGGTTCCAAGTTGGTTAAGGTACCCAAGGTGGTTGTCCCCAATTTTGTGGTATTGGTTGATCAACCCATGGCATCGTCCAGGGATTAGGATTTGATCTTGGCATGAATTGCCCTTGGTTAGGTTGTCTCAACAAAATTCAATTCTTCATTTGTAGATGAGGCACTAGTTTGTTTAATCGATTCTTAATAACGGGAAGTAAAGAACAAACATCGATATCATGTTCTTTAGATTCATCGATAAGACACATTTCTTTTTTATCCAAAGGACGGTCTCTTAATGCATGCTTCTTCCTGCATCTAGGACAATACCTAGCCAATGGTTCAGTTTTGGAATTTACTTTAGCTTGTAATACATCCATAGTAGAGTTTAATTGCACTAAAATATCTGTTTTAAAATTTTCTAACTCATCCATTAGGATGTTCATATCTAGATTCGACTTTTCACCAATTTTCATTTTCTAGGTCCACCTCTTGTTTGAGAATAGCTTCTACAAATCTCCTTAATTCCATTCATTCTTATCTGATCAATGTCTCCACATCCTATCAAGTTAAGGAATTCCCTAGATTCGTCATCCAAACCTTTAAGAAAAATGGTTTTACTTAACTCTTCTGAAAGCACAAATCCACATCTTTTGCTAACAAAGAGGAATCTGTCTAAATAGTCTTCTATATTTTCATCTTCCTCCTGCTTGATTTTGAAGAATTCTTCCTTCCTATTTCTCCCTCTATAATAATCTTGGTATTTTCTAGGAAGGTAGTCTCCATTTGTGCCCAAGTGCTAATAGAGTTGGATGGTAATCCCATGAACCACCTCATTGCTGCATCCTTCAAAGTGGATGGAAACAACTTGAGTTTTTGATTATCTATCTTATAATCATAGGTCTAACATAGTACCTTGAACTCAAATAGAAATTGGTCAGGATCTTTAGATGACATCCCTCTAAATGTGGGTAAATGTGCAGGTGAGATATTTTTCATTGATGTATCATCATCTCCTAATTGGATTGGATAAGTAAAGGTCCTATTAGGTGCTCTTTTAACTTCTCGTTCCATTTTAAAAATATTTTCTAAATTTTCCTTCCAATCAATGTGGTAAGTGGTATGCCTTGGGGAAGGTAAAAATCAGGAGTAGGAGGTTGACTACTTAATTGAGAATATAAAATCACCCTAAATGGATCTTGAGTAATAAGTCTTCTCCTAAAAGTTCCACTTCCTTCAGGTGACTGATTTAAGAATTCCAAAAATGGCAATTATGTTTCTTGTTTTACAGGGAATGATGGTGCTTCCAATTATCGATCAATTTCCTTACTTTGAGTAGAGAATGCTATGAATTATTGTGAAGATGTTTTAGGGAGGAATCTACCCTATGAGTCTCTTGGTCTACTCATATATTTTTGTGATATAAGCGGGAAGATCCTTCAACTACTATATGTATGATTTGTTGCTCTTGCTAACACTTAATTAGAAAGTTCCAACTAGTGTCCCCAGAAATGACACCAAAAATGATGAGTGTCGTTATTCCCTTCATTTAATCAACTTCTTGTTGATGTTATATCAAACCAGGGGTGTGTCTAAAGCTATATGCAACAAGATTAATTTTATCGATCTAGTAGTTGACTCATTGCTATTTTTTAATTTTTGGGGGATCTCTTCAATGTCTTAAGGACTTCTTGGTAAAACCTTATTTAAATCAAACTATGAAAACTTGCTGAAAGTAAACACACTGAAAGATTTTCCGAAAGGAAACACATTGTGTAGAATGGAAACACAATTGCTTCTGAAAGTAAACACACTTGCTGTTGGAAATAAACACACTCAATTTAGAATGCTTGAAAACAATTGCAAGAAATATAAGAATCTATCTAAACACCTGCAGGAACAAGTATACAATAGAGTTTAACTTGAAAAATTAAAAAATAAAGAATTAAAAAATCTAAGCTATTTCTTTTGAAGAAATATAAATACCAAATAAATGAATATCCTGGTCCTTGGGGGAGTGAGCCCTTTCTCCTCCTTCAATCAAGATTTAACAACTTAGAATTCTCTCAATAGAATGGATATTTTATTGATAAAACATTCGGTATTACAAAATGTATTAGATCTGAGTACTTAGTCTATATTTCTCTTCTCTGTTCTATTTCTATCTCATATCATATTCTATATATTATCTATCTACTACAGGTATGCTTTTATATACATTTTACAATCACAATGTCTCAACGATTTTGATGAAATCGAATCATGCCTAGAATAGATGCTGAGTCGGATTGTGGTTGATCAGATAGTTGTAGGATAAATATCCCTAGATCTATGTTTAGAAATCTTCTCATCCTTTCTGATTGAAAGGGTCATAGATGCAAATTCTTTGGATGTGGTTAGAATAGATAACTCCCATCAGTTCCAAAACTTCAGAGAAGTTCTAGAACAATAGGAAATTGTTAAGGTTCAACACCGTGAGATTTCGGAGCTATCCCTAGGAGTTCCAGAGCTAAGTCTGAAAATTCTGGAACTAAATACTGGAGTTCCAGAACTAAGTCTGAAAGTTTTGGAACTAGATGATGACTATGTGATGGAGTTCCGGAACTAGCTTGGAAGTTTCACAACTAAGCTTGGAAGTTCCTATTGTTGTAAATCATGCAGCACTTCACGGATGTTGATCGATTTCTAGTTTGATCTTTTAGACATCTAGTGTGATTGCACAACATTGAATCCTCTCCCCAAGTGTGGGACTTGTAACATGGGAAAGGAATCTCCAGTTAGAGGCAGGTTCCTCAACTCCTCTAATCAAATTTATCACTTACAAGAGTTGCAGAGGTTTAAATTCCTAATCCTACCCTAAATTCCAAAGGAGACAGAGATAGAGAATGCAAAAAAGAAAGAACTAATGCTAATAGGTGATGCACCAAAGGAGTTGTAGACACACGATCTTGAAAATACACAATCCACAAGGAAACACATAAAAAAATGCACAAATGCTCAAAATGTAATGAAAGATCAAGAAAGCAATGATAGATATATGAAAGGATTGAGGGATTTTAATCACGGAACATATATCAACATCTCGGATCCAATACAAGTTTACATACATTACGGTGATGCGAGGCAAGAAAAGGTGCTGCATTACATGGAAAGGTAAAATTTCTTCACAAATTCTACGGAGGAAGAAAGGAAGTTGCAGAGCTGAAAAAGTGTCTCCCTTCGCAAAAATTAACTCATTAAAGCACTTTACAATGCAAACTTGACACCCGGGGAGAGAGAAATGCGGGGAAAACATGCAAGGGTTCAACCATTGACCAAAATGCCCTCAAAAATATCAGCATGGGTGACTTTGATGGACCCATTCCCGACATTTTAACCATGCTCGGAGAAATGCGAGCCATTCTTCATTAAAATCGGTGGTTGAAATGTCATTTCTGTTCATGACCACGTCTATGCGAGCATTTTTGATTTTCTCTCTCCAAACTCCACCAAAATGCAAAATTAACCCCAGAATCTTGTAGAGAATTTCACCAGCTTTCCATTGATATAAAGAACGTGAAAAACTGAGCTCTGGATCGAAAGATATGGTGATTTGAAGTTTTAGGTCAAAACAGGACCAAATCGGGTCGGTGAGCTGAGGACACGTGGCACGTCCTGATTGGCTGCGGGCCTTCTAGGGGAAAATTTCCCACAAAAACTCCGCCGAGCCATAACTTGAAAAATACATGGAGTTAGGAGGAAAACTTTACCTTTCTGGAAAGCTGAGAAAGAGCTCTATCCAATGGTGTCATTTCCAGAAGGTTTTGAGTGCCTGAAAAGCAAAATTTTGTGACTGAGGCACAAGAGAAGGAAAGATGAAAGGGAGTTAGCCACAAAATCAGCAGGGGCACATTCTAGATAATAGTTCCAAACTAAGCTGCATAGGAACATATGCTACCAAAACATACTAAACAATACTTTCTTCATTTCCTCGACTAATTAGACCTATTTTATTACAAAATGAATTTCAAACACACACTTCGTCAGAATTCTAGAGATTGTAACATTAGAATCACAATCAATCAAAATATATACAATTACATCCTAACTCATATCGATAAAATAAAAGTCACACAATGTAATCAAACTTAATAAAAAGGAGAGTAAGATGAGATCATATATTATACGTTAATCGACATATTCGCCTCATCACATACCATGTTGTAATTTTTGATCCATTTGACTTTGACCTAGAGGAACACGACCTCCTTTACAAGTACACATAGTCTCTTCCCACACTACTACTAGGGAAATATCACATGGCATACTCCCCCACTTAGCATTGTTATACCCCTTTTACATCCTACGCTCCATCTCTATCACTTATTGCCATCTAATATCCACTTCTTGTATTACAACACACCCTCATTACCTGATGACGCACTCTTGTGCTTCGGTTCACACTAGATTGTTGAGGGATTACCATTACACTAAACCCCACACACTACACTCTAGGTTCTACACATTTACATTCTATCATCATTTCTATACATAGCCTACATCTTACATTATCTTATACATCCCTCATCTATTAGTCATTTATACATCATTTATCTTATACATACTACACTAGTTGTCATCTCACTTGCATCTAGTTTTGCATCCCGTCCTTACATCCTATATTTACACTAGGTCACATTATATATGGGTTTATCTTTACATATCATCACTACATATTGTATCTACAATTACCAACATAGCTCACATCATTTTTACACCCTACATTTCCTAGATCCTATATATTCTCCATGCTACACTAGATTCCCTTACACATCAATCTAGTTCTACTTCTCATTATTACATATTCCATTTCTATATACATTACATATCCTATATACATTACACATCCTATATTGCATTACACTGCATCATGCATTTACATCCCATATTCATCACTTGTTCGTTTCTACTACATTGTCTTCTACGTCCTACACTCACCACCCTATGACACACTTTAGTTCCTCGGTCCATACTCGATGCACCAAGAGTTTACCTATAAAATTGACATCCCTTTAATCATGCAACATTTTTCTTGTCCAACATTTCTAGTGTTAGTGACATACACCTTAGGTTAAATTGTCACCCATTATATCATCTTGTAGTGGTATACGCTTTAGGCTAAATCACCACCCCATTATCATCTTGTAGTGGCATACACTTTAGGGTACCTCACTGCTTCCTTCTTGTTCATCCCATAATGACATACGATTTTAGTTAAATCATCACCCATTTTCACTCCTTCATCTCATAGTGATGTAGGCTTAGGGATAAATCATCACTCATCCATTCAACAAGTTGTGGTATACACTTAGGTTATAGGGTCCACACATATATTTCATTGAGTCACCTCACCATCCACTCATTCTATAGTGATATATACTTAGGGATAAATAATCACTCACACATTCCACAAGTCATGGTATACACTTAGGATATAGGGTCCACACATATATTTCCATATATCTCATTCCCATACACTCATTCTATAGTGATATATGCTTAGGGATAAATCATCACTCCTTCGTTCAACAAATTCATGATATACGCTTTGGATATAGGGTTCACGCACATCTTCTTCCCATGTCGCATTTCATCACCACTACACATACACATTCATCACATCCCACTAGACATAACCTACACTACTCGGCCATTTCCTGATGAAAAATTCTCATATACGGTTCATTCTTGACTACTAAGGGGAAAAAAAATGAACCTCATTGCATACACATTCCATCCACTCGGGGCACGTTGCTCCTATCATTCCATTCCATCCATCCACATCATATTGCATTGTCTTGGTAGCATTTACTCTTGCTTACTAGTGTTTTGCATGATCACTTTACTACACATCTTAGATTTCTTTCATATATTTCATTATCATACACACATGCACATTCATGCCTTTGTTTAGTGTGATCATAGGTAAATGAGTTTACATGTGGAATGGATGCTCGCCTTCTACTCTTCCTATATCGGTTGGTGGGGGCATCCCCATTCATCCTATCCAAGTGATATTGTTTCATTTATTACTTAACATCTTATACTACTTACTCATACACACTTTGACATATTTTTATCACTCTAACATGCTAATGGGTGTTCCATGTGCAACACTTGTTTTGCAGGATTACATGTTTCTATGATTACTTGTTTTTTCTACTTGTCTGCTTTGTTTGCCATTATATGTGGGCTTTTCCCTTTGCTTGTGTGCACACTTGTCTTTTGTTTGTGGCCATGATGGACTTATGTGTCTTGTGACATTGTGAGTGATGTCCCATGTTTGAAACCCTCTTTGTTTATTTTTTTGTTTTCTTGCTTGTTTACACTACTTTGTTTGGTAGTTACTACAATGTCTGCATATTTTACATTTGTCTTATTGCATGCATGTGCTTTCGGAATAACACTTGTTTTGGCTAGCCACCCCCTTTTGCTTACCTTGGTATATACCAAGTGTTTCCCCTTTCCCCATAGGGCGAGTGTGGTTGGATCTTATTTTGGGGATGCATTCTCCTTTCTATGACGTCAATGCAACCCTAAAGAGGGGGAGAATCATTGAGATTTTTATACTAACACAACATATTTACATTGGTTCAGACACAACAAGTGAGTTCAAACCAGTCTACAAATTCCATACATAATGCAACATAATAGGACATGGTGTCCTTTAGAAATTTTATGAAGTAGTTACATGCTTGAGGGTTATAGTGGGTGTGCCTCTCTACACTTCTTCATCTAGTGGCATTGGATCACCCAAAAAACTAGGACAATATAGATATATCTTCACAAAATTCCACAGAAGCTGTTAAATTCAAAGGACACAACACATTTCCTCCTTATACTTCTTCAGCCAGGGTGGAGTGAGATTTCCCAAAAAACTCACGATAATACATGATATCCTTCTACACCCTTTTTATCGACATGTATCAGGTGCACATGTTGCATTTACAAATTTTCTAGTGTATTTTACATTTGTGTACTTTACACATGCATATTTTACACAACATTTTAACATACATACATATTTGACTACTTGATCGTTTTCTCCTTGCAAGTCTACCGTATGAGAAACAAGTAGTCAAATTAGGGACAACAATAAACATAACAATGAAAACACACCGCTACAGAATTTTCCTTTGCTAACCATGTACATCTACATGCACATTTTTCACTAGGTTCATTCTCATCACTATTTATGCACATTTTTCATCTTTAGAATCCACGCTCCTTCACATTTTTATTTTTTTCATTCCATGTTTGAGTCTAGTCCATCAAAACATCTTCGTATAAACTCTACATGGATATTAGGTATGCATCTCCATCTACTTTATGTTAATGAGTGTTTCGATCACCAAAATAAAGTGGGGAAAAAAATAGACACAAAATTATGCACTTTACACATAATTTAGCTCGGTTTTATACTACTATCTAGAAGGTTCTCAAGTGAATAAAGTACTAATTAGTCCCACCTTTTGGCCATCTTTATTTTATATTTTATTTCATCATTCCCGCATATTTTATTGCACTTATCCACCCATTTCGTAATGCTCCCATCATTCTAGCCAAAAATTAGGGTTCCCTAGCCTTTATCTTACCGGGTGCCCCATGGCACCCCAGTCCCACTTCTAGGTGCCCCGGTTTATGCACATACTTTCCCACTTCTTTTTGGGGCATTTCTAGCCATTTTTATCTTTATATTATCCTCATCTGACCTTTTTAGGATTAATTACAAAATTAAGCTTGAGAACCCTATAAATATAAAGCTATAAAACCATAATATAGGTCCTAGGTCATAACATTACACATTATTATCACTCCATCTAGAGTTTCATCCATTGCATCACTTACATCCACATAGTTCCATGCATCAAGGCTAGGAAATCTGCATCACAAAAACTACATAGGGGAGAGGGATTATATTCTATCCATGCACGCATGTTATTTACATTTTCTATAGTTACTATTTCTCACTACTTCACAAAGTGTGACTAAAACAAGAGAACCTAGGGCATGACATTCACACACACACTCACCAGAAGTACATCCAGGTCCAAAATATAGTGCAATGCTTAATGATAAGACCATAAGTTTGGCGATGAGGTCATCGACCCATTCATTTACATCTTTTATTTTCTAGGGTTTGATAGCTCTCTTTACATCAAGTCATTTTCCATATCTTCCAAGTAGATCCAATGCGAAAAATAGGAAGCACTTGAAGACAACTTGTGACCATATAAAATTTAGGTTTTGAGCATTTACAATGATTAGAGCGCCTGATTGCAGAAACCAGGGGCACCCAGAAAACTCCCAGTGCCCCAGTCATCTCAAATCCTCTAGATCTGTCCTTCGTAGAGTCTCCAAGTGTTCATCTACACTTCTTGATTTCATTTCCAAACCTATGATAACTCGTAATAGATCACTACCAATCAGCTAAGCTATTTCTCTTCCTTCCTTGCACATTTAGGGTTTTATTTCACTTAGAGTAATTAATTACATTTGCTCTTTACTGTTTTAGTATTTTATTACATTGTTTTAGTCCTCCTAATTAGATTAACATTAATACCCTAGTGTCCCCTTTTAGGCCAACTACATACCCATTTTTGTTAATCATAAACTATATCAACATATACAAAAATAAGTGAATATAAAATAAACTAGAACATACAAAGAATATTGACACACTCAACTTTGTATTAACTTGAATTACATGTAAATACTATAACCAACATCCATAATTCTATCTTCCAACAATTAAATATTTTCTGCATACCTCTTATAATGAAAACATATACTTAAATATAACCAAAGTACTTCTTATAATTAACCTTTCTTGAAAAAAACTAAAGTATTAAAATAATAGTTTTGAGCGAGTCATTGCTTTTATAATGAATTGAAGTTACAAAGCTAGGTTAACTATAATATTATTAGGAAAAACTAATTCTTTATATCAAAGAACGTAAAAATGGCCTAAAACCCTTGCATGAGAGTTGTATAGGTGGGTGGCTACCAAAATCTCCCCTTATTGCCTACTCCATCGGGAGAACAAAAACTCATTCCTTAGTAGTTGTGGGATATTAAGCCTATTGTTTTCCTACACCAAGTAAAATTCTTATCACTCACTTCCTAAGTCAATGAACCCACCATATTCACCTTTGTCTCAACTTTTACTAGTGTCACATTCTTATCTTCTACCATTTATCTAATAAAATTATATTGCACATCAATGTGCTTTATTTGAACGTGATATTCAAGGTTATTTTCCACAACAATTACATAATGTGGGTCACAACTTATCCTCACTACCTTCTGTATGAACTATTTGAGGCACATAGCCTTTGGCACTAGACAAATTCCTTGCAAGCATGTGTTGTCACCATGTATTCAACCTCTATTGTACAAATAACACTACTTGATTGGTATTTTCTCATCCAACTTATCACTCCACCAAAGAAGTTGAGAACGTAACCATTGGTATATCTTCCTAGATCAATATCACACCCCCATTCAAAATCCATAAAACCATGCGAGTAAAATATTGACTTGCATGAATGGCCTTCCCTTGATTGAAAGTAACATGATCACTAGTTCCTCTGTAAATAAATAAAAATTTACTTCACTACAATTTAATGCTCTTGCCCCATTTTTCATATATCATCTTACTACTCCTACTACATGTGCAATGCTAGGTATTATGTAGATCATTGCATATATCAAGATACCCACAAACTTTGATATGGAACTTGTTTCATGTCCTCCAAATCCTCTTATGTCTTTGGACATTGTTTAATAGAGTTTATGAGAAACTAGAAAGAGTGTGTTTATTGCATTGTTATCCTTCATCCCGAACCTTTCCAACACCATCTTCACATACTTATATTTATGTAGCCAAATATTTTTGTTCACATGATCCCTTTTGATCTCCATGCCCAAAATTAACTTTGCAACACCAAGATCCTTCATGTCAAATTACTCATAAAGTTGAGCTTTCACTTGTTTGATCATTTCCTAGTATTTCCAACGAATAACATATCATCCACATAAACAATATGATGATAAAATTATTCCCTTATTATTTTATATACATGTAAGGATCCTCCTTACTTCTCGTTATTAAGGAAAAATTTGTGAACACACCCATAAAACTTATGATTCCACATCATTAGCAATTGTTTCAATCCATACAAGGACTTATTTAAGAGAAAAATCATGTCCTCTTTACCCTTGACTCTGAAACTATCAACTTACTTCATGTATATTTATTCTTCAATCTACCCATGTAAAACCATTATTTTGACATCCATCTAATCTATCTCTAGATCATATGCAATAGTAATAGTTAAAATAAATCTTATAGAATTCAATTTTAGAATAGGATAAAATACCTTACCAAAGTCAATTCCTTTGAACTGAGAGAACCCTTTCATAACTAATTGAGCCTTGTATTTCTCCAAGTTCCCTATACATTACAATTATTCTTCATACCCATTTTCAAACATACCAATTTTCTTCCAAGAGATAGATGCACCAAGTTCCATGTATCATTTTCCTTTAGATAATGTTTCCTCCTTCATATCCATAATCCAAGACTTACTCTCATATGAAGAAATAAATTCCTTCATTGTCATTGGATCCTTATTATCTATTATTTGTAATAGAAATTTGAATGGTAATAAGAAGGGCTAAAATTTTGAGGTGCTCTTTGAAATCTTACTTGACCTTTTAAGTCTAGGAAGTAGCTTTTCATCCAAATTAATTTCTAGACTTCATCTTGGCATGATTTTAGAATCAATTATCTCATGATTTCCTTATTCTAGTGAGTTCTCATAACTCCCTATATCACTTTATTACCTCTAAGTTTCCACCGAGGTGACACCATATGATTGGCCTAATTCTCATCTCTTTTAGCCTCTCCTTCATCTTGTAGTGAGACCACCTCCAAAGATTCTACCTTTGGTTTCTTTACCTCTTGATATTTCTTTTCCAAATATTCCTCTACCATGAATTTCATTCCTTTCAATTACTTGAAGACAAGATTTCGGTTGTAAAATACCTTTTCAATTGATGTAATCCATAAATTTTAACCATTGAAACCGTTCCCATACCTAAAAAAGATGCACTTCTCAGACCTAAAGTCAAGTTTTATTCTCTTTTCCTTTGGGATATGTATGTATACTTCATAACCAAAAATCTCAAGTGTTCAACAGATGGTTTATTTCCCACCAACACTTATTTTGGTGACTTGTTTACCAAATAAAATGTATTAACAACTACTTCATACCAAAATTTCTTATCTTAGATGCAACTACTTATCATACTTAGGGAATTATCTTATAATGATATGTTCATGTAATCTACCACTCCATTATGCTATGGAGTATACATAATTGTATTTATCCTAATTATTCTACAAATTTCACATAATTAATCAATTCCTTTGAACAATTCTCTTCTCAATTATCCATGTGCAAAATCCTTTATCCTTTTCTCATACTAGTTCTCAAGTCGTGCCTTAAGCTTTTAAAAGTTTTGAACACTTCTTGATTTTCCTTGAGAAAATATATCCAAGTATTCTAGAATATTAATCTATGAAAGACACATAAACTACCAAATTTCCATGTGAGGAACCTTGACTAGTCTAAATACATCATTGCATATAAACTACAAAATACTAGTTGAATGAATAGAAGTGGAAAAGTTTACTTTGCTCAATTTTCCATGTAAATTTTTTTCACAAAATTCAAATTATGAGGGATAATTCAAAATCCCTTTAAACATGCATTTTTATTATAATACATGTATCTCTTATTTAATAATATGGTCCAACCTTTCATGTCAAAGTATTAATTTCTCCTTTAGAAGTAATTCTTTATTTTTTTGCTAAATATTGTTCTTTGCGATATTTCCCGACATTATTTTTTCTTCCACTAGAACTTGTTATAGTAATATTTTATTGAAATTTTACTTTGAAATTATTTCTTTGATCCAATACTGGGAATCTATTTTAGATTTTTTTCTAATACAACTTATTTGTTACTTGCACCAA
This sequence comes from Taxus wallichiana var. yunnanensis, assembly GCA_018340775.1. Lineage (NCBI taxonomy): Eukaryota > Viridiplantae > Streptophyta > Pinopsida > Cupressales > Taxaceae > Taxus > Taxus wallichiana. Next base: position 726,942,952 of record CM031239.1, on the reverse strand, counting down.
ATGTCATGCTTGCATTAAGTTTAAGAAAAGTTCTTTTACACATTCGTGTTTCCAAAAATAGAGCTCTACACACTATTTCTCACCCATTTTTATAATGAGTGTTACACCCTTGACAGGTTGTTATTTTCCTCCTTTGCATTTCAAGTGTTGACATGTGATTTTCCTTATAAAGATATGTTCTTTTGATTGTTGGAGATCATGCTTGATATGGAAAAATCATTTCTGTTCTTAAGATCCTTTGACTGAATTGGAATGGCTTCCTTGAATCCATTTTTCACTTCTTGTAGGTGAGTTGCAATCTGGTTTAAGAGTTGTAAACTTATGTATTAATTTAATTCATCCTTGGATCAATTTCAGTGATCCAAGGAATGTTTTAAATCTGCTCTGAATGAATGGTAAATTGACATTCCATGAATTAAGAGACATATTGACTAAACTTTGTTGTTACAAGTTCTTTGATTTTTGTGTGAACGTATTTCCATTTAGTTGTATGTTGTGCTTGGGTCCTTAGAGATTGATCATGGTAGGACATTGCTGACGAACACAAAAATACAACCTGTTCACAGCATAGGAAGGATTCAGGATCCTAAAAAGGACTATCCTATGGAATCCTAAGCTAGGTAAGAATATTTGCTACCTAAGCTATGTCACTTAAATAGAATTCTTATTCTAACCTAAAGATTCCTATTCTACTTTGTTGGTTGATTGGCATCCTAACCTAAGCTCGTGCTTAAGGATATGGAAAGATTACTAAGCTATTAAAATTAACCTAGAATCTAATACTATAAGGTTTTATGATGATCTAACCTAATGCCCAAAACTATTATGTTGTGAATTAATCTAACCTATGTGGAAACTACCTAAGGCTATGTGTTAAGACCTATGGTGGAAATTTGTTGTTAGGGTTATATCCTAAGGTATATATTATAAACTACCTAAGGTCTAACCTAAGAAATTTGATCTATCATAAACTAATGGGTATGAAAGGAAGTAGGTGGTCACATGTATTAAGGGTGACGGTTCTATGGCATTTATGTTATTGATAAGGTTTTGAATGCATAGGGTACTACCAGTTTTGGTAGGGGCTAGTTGACTTGGTGGAGGCTTATGTGGAAGTGTCACTAAAATGGAATTTCATGTTAATTTTGATTTGGAATTCACCAGACTTGGAAGGCAGTGAAAAGGAAGGATAGGCGGGAAAATTGGAATTAATGAAACTTATTGTTTTCAGTTTTTGTGCACAAACCATCTTGGAAGGCATGCAAACGGGTTTGTCTAGGGTTGTTTCACTTTGCATGTTTCATGATTTTCACTCTGCATGCTCTCTGGTTTTTCAAACCAGCAAATTGAACTAGCACTTAATGGCTATTTTTGAAGTCTTAGACCTATTTTCGGTTCGTGGGATGTATAAGAGGCATTGTGGAAAAATAATATGGTTGTTTGATCTTTCGTGGAGAAGAGGAGAAGTTGTGAGCTTAGCTAGAGGTCTCCTTCGATTTGGTAGAAGCACTATCAGGCATGATAGGCTCTAATCTTTAAGATCTCTTTCTTTCTTCTAAATGTTTCATTAAAACAAGTCTACTCTTTTGAGATTCTTGGCTTGCATGTTTTATCTAGTTACTTGCTTGCTAGGTTTTATAATCTCTGTTATCTTGGATATGAATCCATGGAAAAAAATAATGTTGGTTTGGAAACTTTCTTTGTGTTAGTTTAATAATGAAACATGCATGCGAAGCTTTTTTTAGTAGCTTTGCTTTCCATTTCTAAATTTGTATTTGAGGTTGTTGTGTTGGGCCGACCTTCATTGCAATATGTGGATTCTGAACTATATGGGAACCTTGAGTTCCGTTTGATCTTCTATCCGGGCTTCGTGTTTTGATATGAACTTGTGCTGGAGCTTCTTGATGTTCTGAACCGGTGTTTGGAATCCTGGGTAGCTTGACTATTGTTCAAAGTTCATATATGGCTTTGTACTCATATTTTATTGCTTATGTTTCTATGAACTATTATTGAAGGTTCATGTTTTACGCCGCACTCATATTTTGTTACTTGTATAGTTTTGAAATCTTGTTTGAAGCTCATGTTTTGCTTTGAGCTAGTAATAAGGCTTCTTGTTTAAAGTATAAACTGGAGTGGGAAGTTCATGTTTCTCTGAACCTGTGATTAGAGACTTGTGTAGCTTTAAATTGTCATTGGAAGTTCATATTTTATACTTCCTCATATTTAAATACTTGTGTCATTTTGAAATTTTGTTGAGACTTCGTGTTCAACTATGTTATGATATTTTGAGTTATTAAAAGTTTAAAAACTTATAACTCTTTTGGTGAACTCTTGCTCAAAGAAAACTAGGAGAATAGTTGACTGAGTTGTTGGGTAAAATCTTTTAGATCTTAACTGAAAACGTCTTTGTTTGATGGATGGATTTGGTATTTATTTTCTGAGAATAGTTTCATCTTTTCTGAGATGGCAATGGCATTTTATCGGGGTATTCTTTTCCCCTCTATTTTTTGGAAACCCGCATCTTCAGATATTTTAAAATAAGCTCTGGGTTTCATTTAAAAGAAGAGTTATTTACTTTAGTGCTCTGAATTGTTATGGTGGGATTACTTTGTCTCTATTCAGATTGTTTTTGTATTATAGTACTTATTGAATCAAGAACTAATTACTCTTTTATAATACAATAATGAAAACTGATAATGGGATTTCATTCTTTGAGTTCATTCATACTTTTGAACATGTTTAGCTTTTGATCTGTTTTTTTTTATCTCTTGTTGGATATAGTAAATAAACCTTGTGTCTTTGTAAAAGAAAGGAATGTGATTCCTTTAGAAAAAATGTTGTTTTTAGGACTGTTATGCATATTTCATTCTGAGAGTAGAATTGAAACTCGTGTTTATTGAAGGTAAAGAATTGTAAGGAAAATGGCAGTGTGCTTTCTTCTTACTATGAGTCGATTTTGTTCTCTCTTCTAGGAACTAGCTTATGAATTTCTATGTTTGAATTAAAAGTGGAAATTCATTTGTTAGTACAATAAAATGAATTATTGATTGGATCATTTTCTAATTAAGATCCCTTTCTTTCTATTGTTGGGATAAGTTCATTGGTTGAACTTTTCTATTTTGATTCTCTTATGAAATGGAGATTTCTTTATGAGTTGTTTGGTCTTCCTTGTTCAAATCATTTGTAGAAATGATGTAGGAAGAGATTAGATGATTCAATTTTGTTGAACAAAAATGTAAGCTTGTTTGGAAGACTATTTGTTTGACAAGGCTTTGCTTTGTTTGAGTTGAGATGAGTAAGTTTTGTCTCTTACACTCTATCTTTTTATGGATCCTCCTTGGATGGACTCGAGTAGAGATTAACTCCTGTATGAGTCTACTTTGATTTGTGAACATTGGTTTCAGATCTTTAAATGTTAACTTCTAACATGTGGAAGTAGATTTAGACTTGTAGGTAGAATGTTTGATTCCCTATTCCTTCTTGGATTGAAACGAGATTCTCTTGATGAATATCTTAAATGTTGAATTTTAAGGTAATTTTCCTTTAAATGAAGCTGTTATTTCATGTTATGAAACAGTTTCTATTTTTTAGATGTTTTGTGTTTGGGCATGGTTTTTATAGTTCTTCTTCTTATTTTACTTAAGAGTTAGATGAATCATCCTAAGTAGAACCACACTATAAATCCTTCTTTTGGCTTAAAACAAAGATAAAGGTTGTATTCTATTATGATAGAATTGGGGAAAATGAGATGTTATGATCTATTGTTTGCTTAAGGATAATTGATAGGATCAATTAAAATTTGATTTTTTTGTAAGAATGATATAGTGGATTATATTCTTTCCTTTTTGGGAGTTAATTCAATTGCTTAAATGTACTTCTTTTCCATTTGATTTTTCTTATATTGATATTTTGATGTAATTATTGTCTCATTAAAGAAAAGTTTTTTAATGGAATAATTATTAGAATGCACTTCATTTTAAGGCTTATCGCTTATCATGCTCGATTCATTGAATCGACCCATGCTAGCAATTTTTGCGAGATGGACTTCGTAAGTGATAAAAGAAGGCAAAACTTATATGATGCATTGGCTAATTTAAGTCTGATTCTTGTGAAGAACTCTAATTCGTTCTTGAGATTGTATTGAAAAAGGAAAAGTAGTATTCTTTTATAATGAAGATGGTTGTTATGTAGTATACCTAAATGCATAAGTCTTGTAAATGTATAAGTTATAAAGATAAATTAAAATTTGAGATTTTACCTGTATTGGTTGTGTAAATTATTTTGTACTTGTATGGAAGGGATGGATTCTATCTTGTTGATATTCTTCATATTATTTATATGTTAATTGGTTATCTTTTAATAAGTTGGATAGAGGAATTTAGTTCAATCTCCCTACTTGTGATGCAGCTTGTTAAGTTACAAAATATGATATTCATTATCTAAACTATATAACATAGTAATGTAACATGTGATGAACATACATTAAGAAAAGTGGACATTGGGTAGGATAAACCCTAACACTTAACATGTAGAGAAAGACTCTTTCTCTTTCTTAATTGCTCATAAACCAAAAAGGTTTGGAAATATGACTACAATTTATCAGACTTCATTTTGTATGAAGTCTACTTTATATTGGATATATTCTAGCGTTGAACCTTTCTAAAAAGTTATTGTACTTTTTAAATAAGACATATTATAATGTTGCACAATTACGGTTAATTGACAGTTTAACTATGTGATCAAATATTAAAAGTGACCATGAAAATAACAAAGTTCTTAATGGGCTCAATGAAGCAATGTTAGGAAGAACTTAACATGTGTTGGACTAGGGTTTGGAAGGGTTGTTGTAAGAAATAAATAATCCAAACTAACAAAGTATTAATAATATCCTTGGGGGTATATACATCTCGATGAGGCAGTTTTGTAGGATTTTGGCACATGCCAACTACAGGGCTATACTTTTGAGAAGGATTGAGTATTCTTGAGAATACAACATTGTGGTTAACATGTGGCATCACCCTTCCGCATTGATCATCTAGATCTACATACATCTGGAACTCAGACTTGAACCTAGTTTCTCTCTAGGTCTTGATAGGAGTATATTTAGGATAGGAATTAGCTTCCAAAGGCTCAGGGTATGTTTGCACATTCGGATGACTTAGGTCAAATGAGTATGCCCATCTACCCTAAGCCTTTGTAAGCGTCTTCCTATAATAGGTTATGTTTCTATCTAGGGCTAGGGTTAAACCCAGAACAAGTGGACTGACGGTAGTCAGTAAAGACCAATCATGATAATTGAGGTGTGAGGTGAAGGATGTATTCCAATATGATGAGTATGCCATCTAGGAATAGTGGCATACACAGTATGTTATAAATCTTTGGCCAAAGTATCACAAACTATTGGTTACGTTGTCCTATGTCACCAAGTTTAAAACAACATGATATTAGATGAATATTGGTAATAAATATTTAGATATGTTCTTTAAAAAGATCACTCAGTACCTGGTATAGGGTAGGATGAAAAAGTATATGAAGTATATAATATGTATTCAATACATAGGATAACATAAATATATTGGTAGCTTATCGAGTTATGGAATGAGTAGATCGGTGAATCACTGAGTCATTATAGTTTCATATGTTTATCCATTGAATTCGATTGACATGGAATGTTTGTTATAAATAATTCTTTATTTTGAACATGGGAATGTTATATCTTGGTGTCATCTTGGTATCGAGTTGAATGTTGTAACTCTTGGACCTATTGTGTCCACAATCTGATGAAAATTAAATTTTCTTGTAACAAAAAATGGTGAGAACAAGAGGAAATGTTGCAAATAACCCTCCACCTGAGGCAGGAGTGGTAAATTCCCAAAAACTTGATGAGATCCTTGCTGCCCTGTTGGACACAAGAGATTGTTTGGTTGTGTTTGAACAACAAGTAATGGGTAATGAGGAGGAAGAAGAAGCTGATAACAATAATCAACCACCTCTAGGGGACAACGCCAATGTGGGTGTTGATAATAACAATGTTAACATACCTGTTCAGCCTAAGAAAAAAAAAGCTAGGCTAGCAGCAGAACTCACTAATGACATAAAAAGGATAAGTCCACCCAAGTTTGATGGTACCACATTAGGATACGGGGCTAAGAACTAGCTTAGTGAGATGGAGAAATACTTGGTAATAAGAAATTTCTCGAAAGAAAAAAGGTGATATGGGGAGCATATAAACTTTCTCATGAAAGCATCTTCGTGGTGGGGCAACCGCAAGGCTGAGTTGAACATTGATGAATCTAATATTACATGGGACCAATTTAAAGGTTACTTTAGGAAACGATGGCTGCCACAACTTTACTATGATAAGAAAATGACTAATTTTAGAACTTAGCTCAAGGAAAGCTAACTGTAATTGAGTATTGGGAGTAATGTACAAAACTTGTTAAGCATGTGCCTCAAGATTTAAACCGACAAGAAGTTTAGGATAAGGAAATTAATCATGGGATTGAATCTCCATTATAGGAGGAGAGGTTGATATTCACAACCCAACCACGATGGAAGGGGTTGTTGAAAAATCCATAAGGCAGAAAATAAACTAAAGGCAATTTCTACTCACAAGGAGGATGTAAGGGAGAAGAATCCTAACTCCTCTTCATCCTCTCTCGGACCCAAGAAAGGACCATGGAAGAAATTTGGAATGAAACATAAGTTTTCATTTGATACAAATAAGAAAGCAGCAACAAACAAGTTTGTTGGTAATGCATGGAACAACTTTTCCAAGAACAATAATAACGGACAAAAGTCCTATGTGGGTCAGAATGATAACTCTAAGGCTACAAATAAACCTGAGCCTAGGAAGGGACTTGTAGGAGGCTATTATAACTATGGCAAAGATCATTATGTAAATCAATGTCCTTTGAAGAAGGATGAACGTAATCGTAACACAAGATACATGCTTCATAGAGTGATATAAGCGAGTTGAGAAACAAGCCACACCCATAGAAGTTCTAGGTAAGTTATTTGGCTTACCAATAACTATTATTTTTGATACCGGAGCTACTGAATGTTTTATTTCTAGTAAATTAACATCAAAATTAAAAAGAAAAGCTGAAACATGGATAAAACATGGACTGCATGCAAAGATGGTAATAATGTTGTTCGTATGGTTAGTATGTGTCTTTTGGAGCAGTCCTAGATTTACCTAACTTTTCCATAGAGGTTGATCTTTATGTTGCACCTTTAGGGTCTTATGATGTAATCATAGGTGTTAATTTCTTAGCTAAACATAAAGATAAAGTGGACTATTTTGAAAAACACATTAGTTGTTTAGACGACCTACAAAAGACAATAGAGATTCAGGGTGTGAAACGTGAGATTTCTTTTAGAAAACTATCAGCTATGCAACTTAAAAAGGCCAAAAATAGAGGATGTACCTTATATGTAGTAAAAATTACTGAATCAACAGAAGAAAGCAATGATATCTATATCGATGTTATGAGACTTCAGTGATGTATTTTCAGAAGAATTGCTAGGTCTTCCACCTAAAAGGGAATTTGATTTCACAATTGAGATCAAGCCTGAAATCCCTGAACCTATTTCTAAGGCACCATATCAAATGACTACTATATAATTAGTAGAGATTAAGGCTCAATTGCAAGAGCTTTTTTCTAAGGGTTTGATTAGACCAAGTGTTTCACCTTGGGAGTACCCATAATTTTTGTGAAAAGAAAGATGAAACACTTAGATTGTGCATTGATTACAAAATGTTAAACAAGGAAACAATCAAGAATAGATATCCAATCCCTAGGATTGATGATTTATTTGATCAGATGCGTGGAGCATCGGTATATTCCAAGATAGATCTTTGATCTGGATATCATTAAATGTAAATTAAGGATAAGGATATTCATAAAACGAACTTTAGAACAAGGTATGGGCATTATGAGTTTACGGTTTTACCTTTTGGATTAACTAATGCACCTATAGCATTTATGAATTTAATGAATAATATATTTCAAGAATACTTGGACAAATTTGTGCTCATATTCTTGGATGACATTCTCATATATTCTAAAAGCATTGAAGAGCATCATGAGCATTTGAAAATAGTTTTGGAAATTTTGAGAAAGAGACGGTTGTTTGGTAAGTTGTCCAAATGTTCTTTCTATGACATAGAAGTCCACTATTTGGGTCATGTAATAAGTAAGGATGGAATTTCTGTAGATCCTTCTAAAATTGTAGCTATAACGGAATGGCCTACACCAAAGAATGTACATGAAGTTAGAAGCTTCATGGGACTTGCTTGACTACTATAGGAAATTTGTAAAAGACTTTTCTAAGATAGTTGCACCAATAACTTCCTTACAGAAGAAAGATAAAAATTTTGTTTGGAGTGAGAAATGTGAAATTACATTTAAAACCTTGAAGGAATAATTACCTTCAAAGACCTATTCTTACAGTACCAAGATCCCGATGGAGATTTTATGGTGGTAACTGATGCATCAGGTGAAGGTCTAAGAGGTATTTTGTTACAAAGTGGTCATGTTATAGCATACGAAAGTAGAAAAATTAAGTTACATGAGTTGAATTATGCTCCACATGATTTAGAGCTTGCTTCCATTGTTCATGCACTTCAAGTTTGGAGGCATTATCTACTTGGTAAACCATTTGAGTTAAAAATTGATCATCTTGGGCTGAAGTACATTTTCACTCAGCCAAATATGAATGCAAGACAACGAAGGTGGTTAGAGTTTTTGTCTCAATATGATTTTGACATAAGTTATATAAAGGGTAAAGAAAATAGAGTGGCTGATGCTCTAAGTCATAGGAAGCACATTTATGCTCTTATAACACTTAGAACTCAGTTTAAGGATGAAGTAAAAAGTGTTATGGAATTTGATTCTTACTTTCAACAAGTAAAAGCAGCACTTGCTGCAGATTCTAATGATTCGAGGTATAAAGGTTTTTGCTTTGATAAGGAAGGAATCTTATGATTTGAAAATAGAGTCTATGTACCTTTGCTTAATAATTTGAGAAAGAAATTGTTAACTGAATTTCACAATTCACCTTTTTCTGGACACCCTGGCATTACTAAGATGTTTGCTGATATAAAACAACAATATTTCTGGAAAGGAATGAAAAAGGATGTTATTGATTTTGTGACACATTGCCTTGAATGTCAACGTGTTAAAGTGGAACATATGCACCCAACTAGTTTGTTGTATCCTCATAGCATACCATAGTACAAATGGTAGGTAATAAGCATGGATTTTGTACAAGGGTTACCTATGTTGAGAAATAAGCATGATGTTATCTTAGTAGTTGTTGATAAACTAACAAAGGTAGCACATTTTATTGCTGAAATCTGAAGGATGATTCTCCTATTTTGGCAAGAAGATTTGTACACGAAATTTTCAGATTACATGGAGTACTTGAGTTAATCATTTTGGATAGAGATCCTAGAATGACATCAAGATTTTGGCAAACACTTAATACAACTCTAGGAACTAAGCTAAATTTCAGTTCTACATATCATCCAAAATATAGGTAGACTGAAAGAGTAAATCAAGTTTTAGAAGATATGTTACGAATGTATTGCATGGATCAACAGTATAAGTGGGAAGAGTATCTTCCATTAGTTTAATTCGCATATAATAATACATATCATGCTTCTCTTAAGATGGCACCTTTTGAGGCATTATACGGAAGAAAATGTAGAACCCTTGTTAGTTGGGATAACATAGAAGATAGAGAGGTAATTGGACCTGAAATTCTTACTGAAATGGAACAACAAGTTAAATTGATTCGTGAACGCTTGAAAGAAGCAACAAATAGGCAAAAGAGTTATGCTGACTTGAAGAGGGTTGATAGAAAATTTGAACTTGGTGAGAAATTCTTTCTTCGGGTTAAACCAAAAAAGAGTTCTATAAATTTTGGCAAGGCTGCCAAGTTATCACCTCGTTATGTGGGACCTTTTGAGATAGTTGAAGTAATCAACCCTGTAGCTTATCGTTTAACATTACCTCCTACTTTGTCACAAATGCATGATGTTTTCCATATTTATTTTCTTAAGAAATACATTTCAGATTTATCACACGTGTTAAATTGGAATTCCTTGCAGGTCTAGGACCCAGGAATAATCATGGTTAAACCCATACGAGTTCTTGAAAATCACCCATTGCATTAGAAAATTGATAAATAAGTCAATGTAAGGTCCAGTGGGACCAGTTTAACGAAGAGAGTGCAACTTGGGAAAATCTAGAGGATATGAAAACTACTTTTCCATATCTATTTGAATAGAATTGATTATGTTGATTGATAAAAATTTATGATTTTATCTTTATATGACAATAAGTATGCCAGTTTTGGGCAGATATTTATTTGATTTGAATAAACAACTATTTAATGCTGATTTCTGGAACTATAAGGTTTTAATATATTTGACTTAGGATAAGAGAAGTGAATGAATTGATTGTCCTTGGTGTAAATTATTAAAAGAGGTAATCATCGGGATGATGATTCTTTTAGGAGGGAAGCATGTAACACCCTTGACAGTTGTTATTTTCCTCCTTTGCATTTCAAGTGTTGACATGTGATTTTCCTTATAAAGATATGTTCTTTTGATTGTTGGAGATCATGCTTGATATGGAAAAATCATTTCTGTTCTTAAGATCCTTTGACTGAATTGGAATGGCTTCCTTGAATCCATTTTTCACTTCTTGTAGGTGAGTTGCAATCTGGTTTAAGAGTTGTAAACTTATCTATTAATCTGACTCATCCTTGGATCAATTTCAGTGATCCAAGGAATGTTTTAAATTTGCTCTGTTGAATGAATGGTAAATTGACATTCCATGAATTAAGAGACATATTGACTAAAATTTGTTGTTACAAGTTCTTTGATTTTTGTGTGAACGTATTTCCATTCAGTTGTATGTTGTGCTTGGGTCCTTGGAGATCGATCATGGTAGGACATTGTTGATGAACATGAAAATACAACCTATTCACGGCATAGGAAGGATTCGGGATCCTAAAAAGGACTATCCTATGGAATCCTAAGCTAGGTAAGAATATTTTCTACCTAAGCTATGTCACTTAATAGAATTCTTATTCTAACCTAAAGCTTCCTATTCTACTTTGTTGGTTGATTGACATCCTAACCTAAGCTCTATGCTAAAGGATATGGAAAGGTTACTAGGCTATTAAAATTAACCTAGAACCTAATACTATAAGGTTTTATGATGATCTAACCTAATGCCTAAAACTATTATGTTGTGAATTAATCTAACCTATGTGGAAACTACCTAAGGCTATGTGTTAAGACCTATGGTGGAAATTTGTTGTTAGGGTTATATCCTAAGGTATATATTATAAACTACCTAAGGTCTAACCTAAGCAATTTGATCTATCCTAAACTAATGGGTATGAAAGGGGAATTAGGTGGTCACATGCATTAAGGGTGACGGTTCCTATGGCATTTATGTTATTGATAAGGTTTTGAATGCATAGGGTACTACCAGTTTTGGCAGGGGCTAGTTGACTTGGCGGAGGCTTATGTGGAAGTGTCACTAAAATGGAATTTCATGTTAATTTTGATTTGGCATTCGCTAGACTTGGAAGGCGGTGGCAAGGAAGGATAGGCGGGAAAATTAGAATTAATGAAACTTATTGTTTTCGGTTTTCATGCACAAACCATCTTGGAAGGCATGCAAGTGGGTTTTTCTAGGGTTGTTTCACTTTGCATGTTTCACAATTTTCACTCTGCATGCTCTCTGGTTTTTGAACCAGCAGATTGAACTACACTTAATGGCTATTTTTGAAGTCTTAGACCTATTTTCGGTTTGTGGGATGTATAAGAGGCATTGTGGAAAAATAATATGGTTGTTTGATCTTTCGTGGAGAAGAGGAGAAGTTGTGAGCTCAGCTAGAGGTCTCCTTTGATTTGGCAGAAGCACTATCAGGCATGATAGGCTCTAATCTTTAAGATCTCTTGCTTTCTTCTAAATGTTTCATTAAAACAAGTCTGCTCTTTTGAGATTCTTGGCTTGCATGTTTTATCTGGTTACTTGCTTACTTGGGTTTTATAATCTCTGTTATCTTGGATATGAATCCATGGCAAAAATAATGTTGGTTTGGAAACTTTCTTTGTGTTAGTTTAATAATGAAACATGCATGCAAAGCTTGTTTTAGTAGCTCTACTTTCCATTTCTAGAAAGTTGTATTTGAGGTTGTTGTGTTGGAACTGACCTTCATTGCAATATGTGAATTCTAAACTATATGGGAACCTTGAGTTCCATTTGAGCTTGTATTTGGGCTTCATGTTTTGATATGAACTTGTGTTGGAGCTTCTTGTTGTTCTGAACTGGTGTTTGGAATCCTGGGTAGCTCTGGACTATTGTTCAAAGTTTGTATATGGCTCTGTACTCATATTTTATTGCTTGTGTTTCTCTGAACTATTATTGAAGGTTCGTGTTTTACACCGCACTCATATTTTGTTACTTGTATAGTTATGAACTCTTGTTTAAAGCTCATGTTTTGTTTTGAGTTGGTAATACGGCTTCTTGTTTAAAGTATAAACTGGAATGGGAACTTCATTTTCCCTGAACCTGTGATTAGAGACTTGTGTAGCTTTAAAATGTCATTGGAAGTTTGTATTTTATACTTCCTCTCGTATTTAAATACTTTTTCATTTTGAAATTTTGTTGAGACTTCATGTTCAACTCTGTTATGGTATTTTGAGTTGGGTTTTACTTGTATTAAAAGTTTAAAAACTTATAACTCTTTTGTTGAACTATTGCTCAAAGAAAACTGGGAGAATAGTTGACTGAGTTGTTGGGTAAACTCTTTGAGATCTTAACTGAAAACATCTTTGTTTGATGGATGGATTTGGTATTTCTTTTCTGAGAAATGTTTCATCTTTTTTAAGATGACTATGGAATTTTGTCGGGGTATTATTTTCCCCTCTATTTTTTAGAAACCCGCCTCTTCAAATATTTTAAAATAAGCTCTAGGTTTCATTTAAAAGAAGAGTTATTTACTTTAGTGCTCTGAATTGTTACAGTGGGATTACTTTGTCTCTGTTTAGATTGTTTTTATATTATAGTACTTATTGAATCGAGAACTAATTACTCTTTTGTAATACAATAATGAAAAATGACAATGGGATTTCAGTCTTTGAGTTCGTTCATACTTCTAAACATGTTTAGCTTCCTGATCAGTTTGTTTTTCTATCTCTTGTTGGATATAGTAAATAAACCTTGTGTCTTTGTAAAAGAAAGGAATGTGATTCCTTTAGAACAAAATGTTGTTTTTAGGACTGTTATGTATTTCATTATGAGATTAGAATTGAAACTCGTGTTTATTGAAGGTAAAGAATTGTAAGGAAAATGGCAGTGTGCTTTCTTCTTACTATGAGTTGATTTTTTTCTCTCTTCTGGGAACTAGCTTATGAATTTCTATGTTTGAATTAAAAGTGGAAATTCATTTGTTAGTACAATAAAATGAATTATTGATTGGATCATTTTCTAATTAAGATCCCTTTCTTTCTATTGTTGGGATAAGTTCATTGGTTGAAATTTTCTGTTTTGATTCTCTTATGAAATGGAGATTTATTTATGAGTTGTTTGGTCTTCCTTGTTCAAATCATTTGTAGAAATGATGTAGGAAGAGATTAGATGATTCAATTTTGTTGAATAGAAAATGTAAGCTTGTTTGGCAGACTATTTGTTTGACAAGGCTTTGCTTTGTTTGATTTGAGATGAGTAAGTTTTGTCTCTTGCACTCTATCTTTTTATGGATCCTCCTTGGATGGACTCGAGTGGAGATTAACTCCTGTATAAGTCTACCTTGATTTGTGAACGTTGGTTTCTGATCTTTAAATGTTAACTTCTAACATGTGGAAGTAGATTTAGACTTGTAGGTAGACTATTTGATTCCCTATTCCTTCTTGGATTGAAATGGGATTCTGTTCTAATGAATATCTTAAATGTTGAATTTTAAGGTAGTTATCCTTTAAATGAAACTATTATTTCATGTTATGAAACTGTTTCTGTTTTTCAGATGTTTTGTGTTTGGGCATGGTTTGTTATAGTTCTTCTTCTTCTTTTTCTTAAGAGTTAGATGAATCATCCTAATGAGAACCATGCTGTAAATCCTTCTTTTGGCTTAAAGCAAAGATAAAGGTTGTATTCTATTATGATAGAATTGGGAACAATGAGATGTTATGATTTGTTTTTTTCTTAAGGATAATTGATAGGATCAATTAAACTTTGATTTTTTTGTAAGACTGATATAGTGGATTATATTATGTTCTTCTTTTGGGAGTGAATTCAATTGGTTAAATGTACTTATTTTTCCATTTTCTTTTTGCTTATATTGATATTTATGATGTAATAATTGTCTCATTAAAGCAGAGTTGTTTTAATGGAACAATTATTAGAATGCACTTTGTTTTAAGGCTTAGTGCTTATCATGCTCAGTTCATTGAACTGACCCATGCTAGAAATTTTTGTAGATGGACTTCATAAGTGATAAAAGAAGGAAAAACTTATATGATGCATTGGCTGATTTAAGTTTGATTCTTGTGAAGAACTCTGATTCGTTCTTGAGATTGTATTGAAAAAGGAAAAGTAGTATTCTTTTATAATGAAGATGGTTGTTATGCAATATACCTAAATGCATAAGGCTTGTAAATGTATAAGTTATAAAGATTAATTGAAAGTTGAGAGTTTACTTGTATTGGTTGTGTAAATTATTTTGTACTTGTATGGAAGGGATGGATTCTATCTTGTTGATATTATTCATATTATTTATATGTTAATTGGTTATCTTTTAATAAGTTGGATAGAGGAATTTAGTTCAATCTCCCTACTTGTGATGCAGACTTGTTAAGTTGCAGTATATGATATTTGTTATCTAAACTATATAACATAGTAATGTAACGTGTGATGAACATACATTAAGAAAATTGGACATTGGGTAGGATAAACCCTAACACTTAACATGTAGAGAAAGACTCTTTCTCTTTCTTAATTGCTCATAAACCAAAAAGGTTTGGAAATATGACTATAATTTATCAGACTTCATTTTGTATGAAGTCTACTTTATATTGGATATATTTTGGCATTGAACCTTTCCAAAAAGTTATTGTACTTTTTAAATAAGACATATTATAACATTGTACAGTTACGGTTAATTGGCAGTTTAACTATGTGTTCAAATATTAAAAGCGACCATGAATATAACAAAGTTATTAATGGGATAAATGAAGCAAATTTAGGAAGAACTTATCATGTGTTGGACTAGGGTTTGGAAGGGTTGATGTAATCAAGAAATAATCCAAACTAACAAAGTATTAACAATCTCCTTAGGGGTATGTACATCTCGATGAGGTAGTTTTTAGGATGTTGGCACATGCCAACTGCAAGGCTATACTTTTAAGAAGGCTTGGGTCTTCTCAAGAATACAACGTTGTAGTTGACATGTGGCATCACCCTTCCACATTAATCCTCTAGATTTACACACATCTAGAAATTGAACTTGAACCTAATTTCTCTCTAGGTCTGGATAGGAGCATATTTAGGATAGGAATTATCTTCCAAAGGATCGGAGTACGTTTGAACATTCGAATGACCTAGGTCAAATGAGTATGCCCTTCTACCCTAGGCCTTTGTAAGCGTCTTCCTATAATAGGTTATGTTTCTATCTAGGGCTAGGGTTAAATCCGGAATAAGTGGACCGACGATAGTCGGTAAAGACCAATCGTGATAATTGGGGTGTGAGGTGAAGGACATATTCCAATATGATGAGTATGCCATCTAGGAATAGTGGCATACACAATATTTATAAATCTTTTGCCAAAGTATCGCAAACTCTTGTTGTTGTCCAATGTCACCAAGTTTAAAACAATGTGATATCGATGAATATTGGTAATAGATATTCATATGTTCTTTAAATGGATCACTCAAGACTTACAGGTGTAGGGTAGGATGAAAAAGTATACAAAGTATACAATATGTATTCAATACATAAGATAACATAAATAGATCTTACCGGTGAATCAATAGATCATGAATCACCGAGTCATTTGCACATGTTTATCCATTGAATTTGATTGGCATGGAATGTTTGTTCTAAATAATGCTTTATTTTGAACAGTGAACATTATTAAATAATAAAAAAAAATCTCTTGAATCTAAAGTCTTAAAATGGTAATGTTACAATGATACTTTTACTCCAAAAGCATTCATATTTCTCACTTTGAAATTATATTTCTAACATGGCCTCATATGTGTGATCACTAAGGATATTCATGGTCCTCCCATATCTTATAGTGCCCACTTCCTTTGACACTTTTAGATATTGATTTTGATACTATTGATTCTATTATGGACACTATTATGTTTTATTTCAGTATGATGATTAGATGTTAGATATTGTATTATTATTGATATGGGTTCAGTTATTATGCATGATGATTACTAGAGACATTTCTTGGATGTGGTTGATGATATACTGTTGTGACATGGATTTATTATATATGTTGATTTGGATTTGTGACAAATGGATACTTTGAGTAGATCTAGTATGGTATATTTTGATGATGATATAGTTGATTTATTTAATTAAAATGATAATTTTGAATTCTTGATATTGTTATTATTCATATGCTTAGATGATCTTGCGATGTTGTTTATATCATTTTTGGATGTTCTGATGCAGCCACGAGGCCGAAGGAGGTATTTGCATTTTGCAGGTTAAAAATCACATCAATGTCGGGGATTGGAGACTAACCATATTGAAATTCTAGGCGAAATATACAAGGTCACCATGACAACCATGTGTTGTTCAGTGTGTTGATTTATATTAGGATTTCCCATGGGGGGATCTCCATTACATGTGACCATGGGATATGTGTTTTATTTATGTGTTCCTTTTTGAATTAATGTTGTATGTATTTTATTTAGTAATGTATTCCTTCTTGTAATTTAATTTAAATATGATTGATTAATGTGATAGTCATATAGTTAAATTTTATTTAAAATAAATTGGGGTATGGAATGTAATTAATAAAGTTGTTGATTTTAAATATTAATGTTGGAAGAGTGTGTAAGAAGTTGTAAGAGACATGTAAGAGTCATGTAAGGCAGATTTTGGAAGGTCAAGCACTCCATCTTTTAGGAAATTCGAAATTGTCCTTGGAGGCCAAATTTGGAGGCTTGTGGGACAAGTTAAACTTGTCCCACACCTCTTAAAATGATCCACCAACCATGCCTATGGTTTAGAGGTAAAAATTAGGCCTTTGAAATGCATTTTGAAGTGACAATTTGTAAGTTTTAATTGCACTTCCCTTACATGTTTTAAATTTGGTCCTTTTTGGAGTATGGGCATTTTGGAGTATGTAAGTCATTTTGTCATTTTTATTTATTGTGATTTGTTGGTTGATGTTGATTTCCTCTTGGGGTTGAGGAAGAATGATGTGGCATCCCACATGGATCCACATCATCCTCTTCTCTTCCCTCTCCTTTATATTGGAACTTCTTGCTCATTTGGAGGTTGTTGAAACTTTGTCCATTTCCTCTTGGGGCATTTTTGGTGTTGTTTTGGAGCTTGTTTGTGGAAGAGCTTGGAGTCTTTTTGCTTGCTTGAACCTTGCTGATTTGGGACTGTTTTTGGCATCTTGGAAAGCTTTTGAGCTTGGAACAAACTCCATTATGGAGAGGTAGGCATCTAGAGCTTGTTTTAAATGTTCTTCCTTCTCTTGAATGCATGTTTAAATGGTGTTTGTGTTTGCATTCTTGGCTAGTTGGGTAGAATTCTTAGGGAATGGTGTAGGAGAAGGCTATGGGGATTTCATATGGGGGCATAAGGGATTGCTAATGGCACTATTTTATTGAGGAGGGAGTTTTGGTTTGGGATCCACCTTGGAAAAGAAACTGCTTGCATTTCTTACTCTTGGGGGCATAAGGGATAAAATTGGGGGCATAAGGAGGGGTTGGGAGATATAAGGTTTATGGGTTTGATATGTTTATTGGCGGTATGAATTTTGGTGGATGCCCAATTCCAAACTTGGGAGGCATAAGGAGTTCCCCATAGTCCTTGCTCTTGTTGGCTTGCTTGATCAAGCCTATGTGTTGTGTGTATGATTTCAAATGTAGTTGGGAACTATTGTCTTGTTGGACTGTGTATTTTATTGTTTGTATGCAATGTGAAGAATGCTTGTTTGTTGTTGATGCAGGAGCATCAATGACCAAGGCATAATAAGGTCATCCAAGGCCATGATAAATGTTGTCTATAGGTGTGTTAGAGTTAAATATGTTGTAATAATGAATATATGCTTGTAAGAAGTTGATAGGGTGACTTGACTTGGCATTTAAAGGGTAATATGGGCTATATAAGGACTTCAAATGCCATGTCATCATGTTTATTAGTCCATGCACGAGTTGGAAGAAGTATGGATTGATATCCATTAATATTCTAGGATTAGAATATTGATTAAGTCTTGTTAGGGTATTGTGGAGTCAGTTTAGGGGCTGTTAGAGTCTATTCTTAGCTAATGAATACCTCAACCATTGTGAAGGGAGGTCTGTTAAGAAAATATGCCACAGAACCAACTAATTATGTATTAAGAGTTTGAGTTGGATGCTTTTAGACTAAGTTCAGCTTGAGGGCAGAGTGTTGAGATTGCACACTAGTAGAGAGATGCTTGAGCATTCATAAAGGAACTTGAAACATTGGGTTGTTGCCTTGGTCATGTTCAATCAAGAAGAAAAGAGCTTGTGACTATATTCAAGAAGAGCTCCATTTGGAGGCAAAGGTGTATGGTAAGAGAACTCAAGAAGGTATGAATGCTAGAGACTTTATGAACAGATTTTGTAGCTTGGGACAATCATGAAGATAAATATAGAAGTTCTTTACATCTATTATATATTGTTTTAGTGATCACAAAGTGATCATCTTTGCTCATCAAGTTAACTCTCCTCCAGTTGTTGTTTTCAATTGGTAGAAGGTACAAGTTCTCATTGGACCTCGGGAGATAAGAACAAATAGATGATGTTGCATGAACATCAATTAATGATCCTCTAGCAGGGTGGATGGAGAAATAGAGCAAGTTCAAGCTCTTGAGTATTACAAAGAAAGATAAATCTAAATGACCCCTGCATCATTTTTGTATCGGAGCGGGTTTGGAGATCAAAGGACAACCATAACAGAAACAAAAGGTAGATCCAATACCAAGGAGTTCAAGGTAACAAACACATGTTTTCAAGCTATTTATTTCTATAATTTTCAGAGAACTCCATATTGTAAAGTTTTTGATTGATTCATCATGGAGGTAGAAGCAACGTGTGAATTGGTTAAGTTCCTAAGCTATTAAAAGGAACAAGAAAAGAAAGAGAAAAAGAGGAAAGAGGAGAAGATGAGAGGAAGATTGGCACTTCAAAAGAAATAGATGAAGTGAAGAGAGATTTGGAGAGAGTGACCACCATGTGGTTACAACATTGTAGGAAGAAGAGAGCCATTAGAAAAAGAGTGGACTAGTATTGAGAGGTAAGATGAAATGGCCTGTGAGGTCATTGGTGAATAGAGATAGAAGGCACATAAAGGATTCCTTGAAAAAGAAAGAAGATTTTCCAAATGAGCAACAAGAAGAAGTGAAAGAAGTTCTCATCAAAGAACAAGAAAGAAGAAAAAGTGCTGAACAAGCACTTAAGGAAGGAAAGGAGAATGAGAGGAAGGTGATAAGGAAAGGAGCACTCATGGAGACACTATGGTCTCTTGTTTTTATATCTAAGCTTGTGTTTATGTTTGCAGGTATGAAGAACTTGTTGATGCGAGTTAAGATTAAGAGCTTGAGAAATATGAACGATGGTGTAAGCCAAGCACCCATGATGAGAAATGAACAAGACAGTACGAGGACCAGCTTGAAGAGGGATATGAAAAGAATGAAGAATTCCATGATGACAAGGGAAGCATGACAGAGAACATGGAGTATTATGATGCATTGGATAGCATCTCAAGTGAAGAAGTCCAAGAAGAGAGTAAAGCGGACAAGAAGCCATTAAGGAGGATATAGGCAAGCTAAAAGCCATTGAACAAGTAAGTATGATGACTGAATATGATGATCAGATTTACTAGAGTGATGTTTTTGACATTAAAGAAGACCTAGAGAAATCTAATGATAAGAGGTTAACACAAGAAGATGTGTGTGATCATGCAATGCCTAAAGGCTCAAGGAAATAGAGAATGAAGATAAATCAGCGAGGTCATCGAAGTATATGCTACCCAAAGAGATCAAGCATAGTTATGTGATGCCTAAATGGCTTGAGAAATCTAAGGACAAGGAGAAGAAGGTAGAGTCCAAGGAAGAGACCATCAAACTGGAGCTCCGTCATGAAGAACCAAGGCAAGGTATAGAGTAAAATTCAATTTACAAGATAAAATCAGTCTAGTATGCAGGGTGCACAAGAGAGTAGAAATGAGTACAAACACAGTCTAACTCATGAATGGAGAAGAAAACATGAAAAAAATGGTGTATCAACCTAAGGTCATCCGAACAAGGTATGGCAAGCTAAGATCTTCAAGGAGCAGCAAGACAAAGTCATCAAACATGAAGTAATGGAAAGTGGAAGGTCCTCAAAAGATGGTGAAGCAAGAGCTGAGTACAATACGTCGGGAAGTCGAGTTCGAGAGAAGGATGAAGACAAAATGGTCCTATATATGATGAAGATGAAATAAAAGTTGATGGAGCTGACTGGAAGAAGAAATGAAGATACTAGAAGAGTTGATGAAGAGAATGACATGGCAAAAAAGAGAGAAATCAGAAATTGAGAGAAGAAGAAGGAGAACAGGTTGAGAAGAAGGAGAGAGAAGAGGTGTTGCCAAGGATAGAGCAGCATGAAAATTTGCAAGAAATGAAACAATTAAGAAAAGAGGAACTAGAGAAGGAGGAAGCAGATCAGGAGAGAGAAAGAATGAAAATGACCAAGTTGAAAATGGTCAATGAAAAAACAAAAAAAAATGGAGAAGAAGAGCACTCTGTAGACATTCAAGAGGCTTCATGGCCTCAACCCTTTACTTCTAATGGTGTTGTTAATATTGTGAATGCAGGTTTGGCAGACAAAGAGATGAATCAAGTGTATGATTCAATGAGAAAGTTCATGAGACAAGAGGAACAAGAAGATATAGAAGACACATGTGATGATGAAGTTGAGGCATTTGAAGGTGAAGAAGCACCAAAATGTGATTTTGAGTACAAAAGTATGGAGCAACTGCAAGAGGAACTAAAGGTATTAGAGGAAGTCATATATCAAGCCAAGGAGGATCATGCAGATAGACATGAAGACCATACAAGTGAAGAGGTGGTAGAATACAATCAGACTTCAGTCGAGAAGGCATATGAACCTTCAAAACAGGTTGAGGAGGAAGATTTTAACATTGAAGACCTTCATTTCATTTCTAAGGTGAAGCAATCCTATCAAGAGGCAAAGGATGAAAGAGAGAAGGAATGGGTGCTAAAAAGCAAGCAAGGAGGCTATCAATTCTTGTGAATTTATCTTTAACAAGGACCAAAAAGTCATGACTATAGGCTGTTATGAACCCAAAATAGATTTCATGTTCATCATGAAGGAGATAGAAGAACTACAAGAAGTAGACTTGAAGACAAAGACCATGAAGAGGAAGATGAAGCAAGGAGCAAGTAAGAAGAGCATAATTGAGGAAACATAATGTAAGGGTGGATGGAGGAGACAAACTATACCAACAAAGTCAATAAGGAAGAATTAGAAGAGAAGAAAGAAGAAGAATCATTTGAGCAAGAGCTCAAATTTTTCTCTCAAGGGCACTCTGATGCAGGAGCATCAATGACCAAGGCATAATAAGGTCATACAAGACCATGATAAATGTTGTCTATAGGTGTGTTAGAGTTAAATATGTTGTAAAAATGAATATATGCTTATAAGAAGTTGATAGGGTGACTTGACTTGGCATTTAAAGGGTAATATGGGCTAAATAAGGACTTCAAATGCCATGTCATCATGTTTGTTAGTCCATGCATGAGTTGGAAGAAGTATTGGATTGATATCCATTAATATTCTAGGATTAGAATATTGATTAAGTCTTGTTAGGGTATTGTGGAGTCAGTTTAGGGGCTGTTAGAGTCTATTCTTAGCTAATGAATACCTATTTCATAGGTGATTCGATGGAGATGAAGTAGAACAGGGGTTCTCAAGGTTTTTAGAAGGTGGAACAGTGAATAACAACATGTGTAGGATGTTTGAAAGAAGAATTATACTCTGGTTTGCATGAAATAGCTTGTTTCAATGGATCATGCACAAGAACCCCCGCGGCAGAAAGCAAGATAGAAACCCTCCATGACCTTCAAATGATGTAAATATCTTGATTGTTAGCATGGAAAGATTCTACAGTGATGTGGATCACATTGGTAATTTTTGTATGTTTTTAAAATGCATAGTTTGGATTTTATAGCAAATTATCGCCTCTCTCGCTGAACTAGGGCTTCGTATATCTTTTTATTCCACGGATAGAATTACTTGAAACTTTTACAATATCTCTATATTGATATGATCAAAATATCATCAAAATTTGGTGAAGAATGGTCTTGTGCCGCTCAAGCTATAGGTGATTGTGTATTCGAGATACAAAAGTGATGCATAGTTCACAAATCAAATAAAGAACATACATAGTTTTTGCATCATAACATGACTAATCATGATGATAGATTGATATGATGGAAAAATAGGGTATATTGATGTATTTGCATGATCTTAGGTCTGAATGCATGAAGCTATTACCTTGTTGGCATACAAAAGATGATCGCACAGATTAGGACTTTATTTGGCAAGAAAGGAGGACTGCAAACATGAAGGAGATGGACACAATATGATGAAAATACACTAATGGGAGGGAACCTATCCAGGTATATTTGTTGAAATGAATGACATTGGGCATATAGGTACAAGGGAAATTCCTTCCCTCTAGTTTATAATTAGATTGTATAGTGGTCTAGGACTATGTTAGTCCACAATAAAATGTTCAAAGGGCTAATGTCAAGGAGAAGTAGAGTTAAGTACCCAATGTGCATGAATGTTGGATGATGACTATCCTAGTACTATTAATGTGTTCCATGATTCTAGAGAGAAATATACCAGTGATTTGGAGTAAATGTAGACCGTGTAGGGGTTCTAGGGTGTATAAGTCACTTCAAAACATACACGGAGGTGATAAAGGAAAAACCTAGATCTAGGACAGTATATGGAACTCATGAATACCTCAACCATTGTGAAGGGAGGTTTGTTAGCTGTTGGTATGCCCTAGGAACCAACTAATTGAGTATTAAGAGTTTGAGTTGGATGCTTTTAGACTAAGTTTAGTCTTGAGGGCAGAGTATTGGGACTGCACACTAGTAGAGAGATGCTTGAGCATCCATAAAGGAACTTGAAACATTGGTTTGTTGTTTTGGTCATGTTCAATCAAGTAGAAAAGAGCTTGTGACTATATTGAATAAGAGCTCCATTTGGAGGCAAAGGTGTATGGTAAGAGAACTCAAGAAGGTATGAATGCTGAGACTTTATGAATGGATTTTGTAGCTTGGGACAGTCATGAAGATTAATATAGAATTTCTTTACATCTATTATATATTGTTTTAGTCATCACAAAGTGATCACCTTTGCTCATCAAGTTAACTCTCCTCCGCTTGTTGTTTTCAAGTGGTAGAAGGTACAAGTTCTCATTGGACCTCAGGGAGATAAGAACAAATAGATGATGTTGCATGATGAACATCAATTAATGATCCTCTGAAGGGGTGGATGGAGAAATAGAGCAAGTTCAAGCTCTTGAGTATTACAGAGAAAGATAAATCTAAATGACCCATGCATCGATTGTCGCCATGTGTTGATGTTCATACTTTATTTCAATATGGTTGCAGCTCGGGGGCAATGAGGAAAGGATGGCTTCTCCTTTCTCATTGGATGTCTTGGTTGGGTGGAGAGCGTTGCCTTTCCCCCTTCCTTGTTGTGATTAGAGTTGAAAAGAAGAAGAAACTAGCATGCTGCTGTTTGGAGCAAGAAGAAAATAGTTTGACAATCATTTTCCCTTGAGTAATTCATTGTAACCTTTCCCCACCTTGCATGGATGAGTGTATAAATGTTTCAGTGCAAATTTTTTTCATTGTAAATGGAATTTGTATTTGAATTGAGAAATGTACAAGAAGAACTATACTTGTCCTCTATTTTGGAGAAGAAATGTAAAGGATATTATAAGCATTGTAACTTGTATTTTGTAATTTGAAACCAATTCAAAATGGAAAAGAGATGAGTTGTAGAGTTTTCAATTGAATGTGAATAAATAATTGCATTAGTTCCTTTAAATTGCAATGTGTACAGGATTTGGATTGCTGTAAAAATGATATCTCTATTTTGGAAAAGAATAAGAAATAGTGTGGTATATTTCATGTATTGTATTTGAAATCAAATAGAAAGGAAAGTTGTAAAATTGTATTGAGGATCAATGAAAGAATGCATTCCCTTCTCCAAAGTGTATTGCACATCTGATTTTGAATTATTGTTGAAATTTGATTGCTTTATTAGAAAAGAAAAGAAAGAAAGAATGCGTGGAAAAGAAAGGCAGTGTGATATGCTTGTAAAATGTATTTTAAATTTGAGATCAGAAATGTATCTAAATTTAGAATTGAATGGATTATTTGACAAACAAATGCATTGGAAAAATTTAGAAAACTATGCATACATCTAATGACCAAATTGATACTCAAATTAAAAGAAACAGTCCACTGTATTAAACCACTTATCTGGCAATGCACATTTTAATAAAAAGAGCAGTTCAGTCTTACACCCAATAATAAGTTATAAAACCTTGAAATCCATACTTAGGAAGACTTAAGAAACTCAAATTCACTAAAACAGTTAAGAAAGAATCTCCAGAACTTAATGAATTTCAAATGGGAACTTGCATAGTTGTTTTTCTGTCAATTGCCGAAAAAATGCAACCTCAAACAAATTGGACAAATTGGCTTCACTAAAACACTCTAAACTCTCCCTAGACTGATCCTCCATGTCCATTTGACATGTTGAGTGAAGGAGGGGTTCTAATTTGATCAAATTGAAAAGTTGAAATCTGCCACTCCACAAATTAAAAGCCTACATATTGTTTTCATTAAAATGACCTAGTAAACTTCATCAATTTCCAAAATTAATAACTCTTGTGCAAAGAGGGCATTGAGATCTTTATGAAAAGTCCTTGTTTTCCCAAATCCAACATTCCTATCAGAATTTATGGCCATTTGAAGTTCTACTTCAAAATGGCATTCAAAAAAATATAATAAATCTAACTGTTAGAAAAAAATTCAAAATTTGACTTTGGAAAAAAAAATTCCCAAAAAGGTCTGTAGCCCCCACCAACCCATAACCTATTAGGGCTTGCCACGTGGCACCCTGGGAGGGGCAGACCAATTTTGAAACTTATCCTTTTGAAATTTTTGGCCATGGGAAACTTTTCCCATTTCACTCGCCAACCTATCGCCCGTGGTCAATCATATGCTGCCATGTGGCACTGAGGAGGGCATACCGAAATTTTAACTTATGTTGTAGAAAATTTTTGCTTGGGAAATTTTGTTATTTTTCCTCTCCTCGGCCCGTAGCCAATCGAGGGTGCCATGTGTCCCCTTATGGCTACGACAGAGGTGCGGTTCTCTTCTAAACTTTACCTTTTAAAAAACAAATTGGAAAATTTTATGTTTTGGCTCCGCCAGCCCGCAACCAATGAAAACATGCCACGTGGCACTTTGGGGGTGGCGGCGGGAAGGGTAGAAGCCCCTCGACCTTTGGTTTTATTTTTTTGGCATTTGGGGAAAAAGTCTTAACTTCTCCCCATGGCCCAATTCCGCCTTCCCCTTCAAACTCTGTCCTTTAGCGGGTGCATGGGCCCATGCACTTCTTTTCCCCTTTTCGTCTTTTCATTGGTGCAAAGTGCTGAAACACATTTTCACTCTGCCAATTTTTCCCTTTCCTCTTCCGCTTAACGTCTGGGATCGACACGTGTCCTCCCAGGGGCCCGCGGGGCGTGAAACACGTTTTGCCTTTGAGCCTGCATTTGGAAAATTTCTCAATGCCACCCCATGACCCACCGGACCACCCTAGGAGCTTTTCCCCTCCTCTTGCCATGTGTCCCTCTAGGGAAATTTTACCCTAGGAACTCCGCTCACTCATAACTGGAGTGTTGTAAGGAGTTAGAAGGACTTCTTTATATCACCGGAAAGGTGAGAAAATTTCCTATCCATTGGGAAGGGTTTAGGGAAATTTTGGAAGTGTTTAATAGGAGAAAAATCTAGTTGAAGTTCTGAGCTTGTTAGAGAGTAGGTATGGGGGTAAATTACTCCCTGAACCTAACTAAAACATGTAACCCTAAAATTGGAACCTTGTGAACTTGATATAAGTAAGTAAAGGAAACTTGTGTTTTGGTAAATAGGTTTTGTTTCGGAACCTGCCAATGGTAGACTATTGTCTTGCAACCTAGTTGTAGATACTTCTAAAAATAAAAAATAAAAAATTATTCCATAATTTTCTAGCTAACCCTAGGTTGTTTCCTTGTTCTCAAGTGGTTGTTGAATGGGTATCACATATCTAAACTAAAAATTTACTCTTCCTCTCCAAAAAAATTTGTAGATTGAATTATCTCATAGAAACACTTGGATACCACTATAAACCTCATATTCAAATAACCATTCCTTTTGAGGGGTATATCGAGTGCACAAGGATTCTGGCTCAACGAATGCACTATGTAGTTGCAAGAATCGATAAATCACAAAGAGGAAGATGTAAATGAATGAATTCCAATACTCAACACATGAAATGAATCAATAACTGAATCAACTGAATTAGCTCTCAAAGGAGGTGTACAAATAGGAGAGTAATGTGTAACTACCCCTAGAATAGTGGTCAAAGATTAAGAATAGGAGTGTAACTCCCATACTCTAATTGTCGATCAAGAGTAATTCTATGACATATGACATTTATGTCACTAAAGTAACTCCTATGATATATATGATATTTAAATGACACATAATAAATATAATCCATAAGTGTAATACAAAATCATGTGTGTAGGAATAACCAAGTAAATACATAAATATAGGGAGAATAATATCCTACACTAACACCCCCTTAAGCGTAGCTTAGGTGGGAGGAATTTTCATCCTAGAAATAAGGATTGATGAGCTACTAAAGTATAATGCGACTCTCAAAAAATGTGGAAAAGGAGAAAATCCACAAGGAAACACCCCCTAAAAAGAGAGAAAGAAGAAATGCATAATAGAATGCCCTTTATAAGATAATGTTGACGTAGATCATACCCCAAAAATATCTTGTAAGTGAAGAATATTTCTCTCAATGAAGGGTTTTGTGAAGATGTCACCAACAACTTGCTATGATGATATTTTCAATATCTCGAGATCAATGACCTACCCATGAATCATATCCATGATTCAATGTATTTGAATCTTGATGTGCTTCATCAGTTGATGCTAGAACAAATTCTTATAAATTTGAATGGTCCTCTAGTTATCACATAAGATGCTTGTGATTTTCCTACATCGAATACCAAAATATGTTAGAATATCCTTAAGACATATGTCGTTAGCGGAAAAATTAATAACTCCTTTTTATTTTTCCTCAATAGATGATAAAGAAATAACATTCTACTTTTTTCTTGACCAACTAATAAAGCCAAAACCTAGTGAGAAACTATAACCTAAAGTAGACTTAGGATTCCGAATATCACTAACCCAGTTTGAATCTATGTATTTAACCAATTCAACATCAATACCATGTCTATAGTGAATTCTAAATATGTGTGTACCCTTACTATGGTGAAGAATCCTCTTAGATGCTTTCAATTGTGTCTCATAAGGCTCTTGCATGAACTTAGAGACTATGCCTACCACATATGAAATGTCAGGTCTAGTGTGAGTTAAATATATAAGGTTGCCTACAAGTTATCGATATAAGGTAACATCAACCAATGGTGAAGTAAAGTAAGCCTCAATATTGAATCCAAATAGAAAGGGAGATGTAGTTGGCTTAAAATCATCCATGTGAAACCATGAAATTAAATCAAAAACATACTTAGGTTGTGTAATGGTTATCCTTGAGTTAGACTGTGAAATTTGAATCCTAGAAAGTAATGCAACAAACCCAATTTAGTCATGAAAAATATTTCATGTAGAAATTATATCACCACTACAATGGAATATGAAGATCTCCATATGATGAAAATGTCATCAACATAAATATATAGAATCAAAAGTGAATCATCCTACCATAAAATGTAGATATTTGGATCAGAGTGACATCTAGTGATCCCTATAGTGAGAATAAAGGAATTCATCTTGGCATACAAATCTTGAGGGGCATATTTGAGTCCATAGATAGATTTTATAAGTTTACATATTAAGGAAGAATCATGAAAAAACCATGTGGCTTCTCCATTTAAATATCCTCTTCTAGGTCATCATGAAAAAATAACTCTTCACATTCATCTAATGAACATCTTAGTGATGAGTTGGGAAATGGTGAGAGTGAGTTTAATAGAATTCATTTTTTCAATTGATGTAAAGGTATCATGTAGTCAATGTCGAACTTGTGAAAATACTTTTGTTACTAATCGTGCTTTGAGCTTATCAATTGACCTATCTATCTACATATTTGGTCCTATTTATCCACCTACATCAAACCATCTTGCTTCCCTTAGGAAGGTGTTTTAAATCACAAGTTTTGTTCCTAATAAAGGAGTTGCACTCCTCCCGGAGTAGTGTCCCACTTAGGATTTCCATCTACCTACCAAAATGTCTATGCATTAGAGGTGGATGAAAATAAATAATGTGGCCTATCCATGAACTCTGAATGAGTTTGGTTGAAATCAGTAGGATCACCTACCCAAGTACCTACATCTTGTAATGTTTTCCTAGCCCAAAGATGACCAAAATTAGGATAGTCGGGACTAGACTCTTCATAGTTAGAGTTGTGGCCATATGCGGAAGGAGAAAAATCACCATCACTACTATCTCTATATAAAATAGGATATTAAGAGTCATCGTAGTAGTAGAGATCTACTCGTGAACATGCTCAAGATCATAAAAAATATCGAATCATCCTCAAATTATCCAAGTAAAGCCGATGAAGGTGGAAAAATGTCAAGGATTGAATTTAGTGGGTCTTCCTAAAATTTGACACTCCTCTCAATGAATAATTCATGTGTGGTGGATGAAGGATCCTATATCCTTTAATACCATTTTGGTATCCCGAAAGATGGCAAGATGAATCTGAGGTTCCATAGCCTTCCATTTATTTTTAGGGATGTGAGCCATTGATGGTTAACTAAAGACTCATACAAATTTTAAATGATGGTTTTTGATGATGCCAAGCCTAAAATTGAGTGGTTCCTTTCAAGGATTTCTGAGGTATACAATTTTAGATGTAATTAACATAGTTAATAACTTCTACCCAATATTGTGGTATGAGAGATTTAGAGTGAAGCATATAGTTTTCCATCTCTTTGAAGAACCTTTTTTCTATTATGTAACTCCTTGATGTGAAGGATTGTAGGGAACTTTCCACTATGAATAAATCCCTCTATATTGCATAATTATTCAAATGTGTTACTAACATTTTCCCCATTGTTATGTATTTGCAAAATTCTAATGATTTACAAAACATTTTCTCTACAAGAGCCTTTAAGTTATGAAAAAACTTGTAAACATAAAACTTATGATAGAAGAAATAGACCCAAGTGTATCACGATAAATCATCAATGAAGGTGAGAATATGTTGTTCCCTATGAAGGAAGGTTTAGGAAGCAACCCTAAGACATCACTATGTACCAATTTCAATACCTATGTAGCTCTCTAAGAATTTACGTTGCCAAATTTCTCTTTAAGATGATTTCTAAGGTTGCAACCCTCACAAAAATATTTATAGAAAACTAACTCTAGGAAATCCTTCAACCATATTAATTTTGTTCTCAATTGTTCCAAGTAGCAATAGTTAAGGTGGCTAAATCGCTCATGCCACGCTTTTCTAAGCCCATATATGTGAGTCAACAAAGTAGTCGAGAAGTTTCAGGAGAAAAATGAGAGAAGGTATATAATCATGCCTAGTGATCTACCCTTCCCTCTATAACTATATTATCACTATGTAGCTCTCTGATGATAACTAAATATAGGTTGAATTTAACTCTCATGCCCTTCCCTATGTGAGTGATTTAGTACATTGATAGTAGATTGGTGGAAAGTGTTGGAACACTTAGAACATTGTTGAATGTTCCACCATTTACTTTAATTGACCCACTCCCTACAACTACTACAGAGGTGTCATCACCTAATGTGATAGAGGACATGTTATATGGCTCAAAAAGA
The DNA here is from genome assembly GCA_018340775.1 of Taxus wallichiana var. yunnanensis. Taxonomy (NCBI): domain Eukaryota; kingdom Viridiplantae; phylum Streptophyta; class Pinopsida; order Cupressales; family Taxaceae; genus Taxus; species Taxus wallichiana. Next base: position 726,912,519 of record CM031239.1, on the reverse strand, counting down.
AAAATGAACTGTGAGGAACTTGTGTTGTGATAAGGACCATAGTCAATGACCCATGGTGTAGTTCAAACCACTACTAAAACTAAAGTGATGAGCCCATAAATTGACCCATTAAATCACTAATAAATGATACTTTTTCTCATGAAAACATTAATCAATGCATTGGATGGTTCAATTGATTAATTCTAAAATAGGGGAATAATGCATCTTATCCTTGTTGAATTATGTGGACTAATGATTAAGGTATTTTTCCAACTAATTTCTTTGAAAATATGCATGGTGATGTGTACAAAATTAATAAATTTAAGAACAAATGCCAACACAAGGTGTCGCATTAAAGAATTAGGTGTGGTCTACTCCATCATAAAGATTAGTTTAAGGGAAGTTAATGAAATATGAAAATAAGGGACTCATTTCCTAATTATTTTATGATCTATAACCAATTGCCAAACTGTTCTCATATCTAGCTACCTAGATTCCTAGGTGTGTGTTGGGAAACATTAGCTATAATAAACCTTTCTTATTTGGGTTTAATAGAGGATGTACGAAGGAATGAGTAGAATGTAATAGTATCTAGAGAATCAAAAGTAAAAGTTACCAGTTATTTCTAGTTTATGTTGTAAGAAACTCCTTTTTATTAATAACAACATGTTGTTATAAGGATAATTGTGTCACCAAACTAATCCAAGGGGGAGAAAGGACCCACTCAACCGAGGAATTGGCTAATGTGATATTTACATTTTTGTCTCATTATTAAATTATTTAGCTTGTTTAAAATAATCATTTTTAGAACTTGTGACATTCCAATAGAAGAAACATTACTTTTTTAGTATTTCTTTCATTTAAGAGCATTTCCATTCTTTAAAGTATTCCCTTTCTATATTTCTTTAATTTCAACATGTTTCATTTCATAGCAATGCAAATTATGTAGTGCCCACTTCCCTTTGACACCTACTGATACTTATTCTAATACAGTTGATCACATTATGGACATTATTATGTTTTGATTTAGTATGTTGTTAGACATTTGATCATGGATTATTGTTGATCTTGATTTGATTATGATGCATGATGATTATTAGAGACACCTTATATGTGGATGATGATATATTATTTGATATGGATGTTGTTCAGACATGTGATTTGGATATTATTTGATGATGATATAGTTGTTGATTAAAAATGCAATTGATGTAGTTGTTACTTCGATGTTGTTGAAATTACTTAGATGATTTTGTGATTTTAATTGTATCATATTGGATGTTCTGATATGGCCACGAGGCCGAAGGAGGTATTTGTATTTTGTAGGTTAAAAATATCACAACAAAACATTGGGATCAAGACCAACCAAAATGGAATTCTAAGTGAATTCGACAAGGTCACCATGGCAACTCGTTTTATTGTGTTGTGTGTTGTTTTTTGTTAGGGATTCCCATGGGGGGATTACCTTTACATGTGACCATGGGTATTATGTATTTTATTAATGTGTTTCTTTTATTATTGTTGTATGTATTTTATTAGTAATGTGTTCCTTTCTTTTAATTAATTAAATTGTGATAGATTAAGGTGAGGAATCATATGATTAAAATTTAAATAAATTAAATTGGGATATGGGAAAGTAATTATAAGAGTTGTTGGCTGTTTGAATTTAAATTTGTAAGGAATGTGTAAGTTGTGTAAGAGCTTGTGTAAGTCAGTTTTGGAGTATGAAATACTCCACCTCCATGAAAAATTCGAATTTGTCCTTGGGGGCTATTTTTGGAGGCTTGTGGGACAAGTAAAACTTGTCTCATGCCTCTAAATCTAATCTACTAACTATAATTAAGGTTGGAGAAGTGATTTGTGACTTTTATAATGCATTTTATTAAGTCATGTTGCATGTTTTTAGTTGCACTTTGTTACATTTTAATTTTTTGTCGTCCCTTGAGGTGTGGGTTTTTTAGAGTGTGCAAGTAACTTGTCATATGTTCACCCACATCTTTATTGTTCTTGGGAGAATGTATTTTTATTTTTTGTTTGAATTGGAGGATTTTTTGATGTTGCACTCCTACATAGATCCACATCATCCTCTTCTCTCCCTCTTCTATATAATTCAAACTCCTTGCTTGTTTTGGGTTGGTGAACCTTTTTACATTCTTCTTTGAGGGCACATTTTTGCTGTTTTGGAGCTCTTGTGGATTGTGGAGGAATTTAGAGATATCTTCATACTTGGCATTTCTGTTTGGAAATGTGTTATTGTCTTGGAAACCTTGTTATTTGGAAGAAAAGTAACCATGGAGAGGTAGGAATCTAACTCTCCTTTTTATGTTGTCATTATCTTGTTGTGTTGTGTGAATTGTGCATGTTTAGTTTTATTTATTGGCTGGTTGGGTATACTGCCTTAGGGAAGATGTAGGAGAAGGCTATGGGGAATCCATGTGGGGGAATAAGGAATGCCATTGGCATCATAATTTTTGGAGGGAGTTTGGGTTTGGGATCCACCATGGAAAAGAAATAGCTTGCATTTCTTACTTGTGGGGGCATAAGGAAATCTGTGGGGGGCATAAGGAGGGATTTGTGGGGGCATAAGGATATGTATGGTGAAATTTATTGGTAGTTTGTTACTGGTGGATGCCCAATTCCCAATTGGGAGGCATAAGTAGCTTCCCCCATAGACCTTTCTCCTTTGGCTTGCATGATCAAGCCTGAGTTTTGATTGGTATGTTTTCAATTGTAGTTGTAAACTAGCTGTTTTGTATTGATCTATGTTTTATATTGAAATGTGCATGTTTGAAAGAATGTTGTGTGTTGTGGAAGCCAAGTTGTTTCCATGGGTTGAATTGCATCTATTATTGTATTTTGGTTTGAAGGAAGGCTTCTCCTTTCATTAGATGTCTTGGTTGGGTGGACAACGCGTTGCCTTTCCCCCTCTTTTTGTTATGATTATCTTGGAGAAAGAGAAAATGTGCATGTTAATATCCTCGGAGAAAAGGAAAATACGGTTTGACATTCCCTTGTGAAAACACATTCATTTGTAACCTTTCCCACTTGTAGTGGATGAAATTGTAATATGTATTTTTGAAGGAAAGATGTATGTAACTTGATTATAAAATTAGATATTGGAATTGTCAAAGACATGTACATTTTGTATTGTTATTGGAAAGAAATAGAACTTTGTTAATTGCATTCAAGGAATGGAATATGTAAAGATGTATTCTCTTTGGAGTTAATAAAGAATTGCAAGTTTACTTCTCATTGCATTGTTGGGTTGAGTTGGAATGTTAAATTGTGATTGGAATCTCTGTTTTGAAAATTGAAAGAAGAAGAAATACGTATGAGGGAATTATATTGCATTGTTTCTTTTTTGGAAATATATTAAAGTGGAAATCAGATTTGCAATTTAGCTTTGAAATGGTTTGTTTATAAACAACTAAATGTATTGGGTTAGTTTAGAAATAAAAACCACACTTGAATGATGAATTTGATAAACAAATTGCTAGAAATGGAATTTCTGTTATAAATTTTAAACTAGGAAAATGAATTTAATTAAAATGCACAATTTGGACCTACACACATTAATTAACTTGGAAATGTTTGAATGTTAATTGTGGTTGGAATCTTTGTTTTGAAAATTGAAAGAAGAAGAAATACATATGAGGGAATTATATTGCATTGTTTCTTTTTTGAAATATATTAAAGTGGAAATCAAATTTATAATTTAGCTTTGAAATGGTTTGTTTATAAACAACTAAATGTATTAGGTTAGTTTAGAAATAAAAACACACTTGAATGATGAATTTGATAAACAAATTGCTAGAAATGGAATTTCAGTTATAAACTTTAAACTGGCAAATGAATTTAATTAAAATGCACAGTTCAGACCTGCACACATTAATTAACTTGGAAATGTTAAAATTTAGTATGTTGTATCATAAATGAATTCAAATTGACAAATAAAACTTAAGAAAACAATTTTAACATTGCAAAATTGAGCCAATTCCCTTCCTTAGCCATTTTCTGTCAATTGTTGGACAAAATTCCAACTTGAGTAAATTGAGAAAATTAACTTCCCTAAAACACTTTAAACCCTCCCTAGAGAATCCTCCATGTCTTTTTGGCATGTTGAGTGAAGGAGGAGATCCAATTTAATCAAATTTAGAAGTTGGAAATTACCAGTTTACTAATTATAAGCCTACAGATCGTTTTTGAAAAATTGACCCCTTAAAATTTACCAAAAAGTGAAATTTATGATTCCTGTTAAAAGAGGGCATTGAGATCTTTCCAAAAGTCCTCATTTTCCCAAAATTGAGCTTTCTATCTCAAGTTATGGCACTTTGAAGTTTTTCTACCTTGGCAGGAAAATTTGGGAAAATTTTCCCTAGTGGGCCCGCGGCCTGAAAATTTCCCATCGAAATTACCCTTAGAAAATATTTTGAAAATTTTTGCTCAGAAAATTTTCATCTTTTCCTCCACTGGCCCGCAGCCAATCAGAGGTTACCATGTGTCCTCACGGGGCAGCGGCGGAGGCACGATGCTTTTTCTTCCTTTGAACTTTTTGAAAATTTTGGAAAATTCTACCTTTTTGCCCCGCTGGTCCGTGGCCTATCACAGCTGCCACGTGGCAACTTTGGGTGCTTGTAGAGGGGTGGAACCATCGTGACCCCTTCCCCTTTTGAAATTTTGACTTGGAAAATGTTTTTGTTTCCTCCCGCGGCCCCGTACTCCCGCCCTCACCTTGGGAGATCCCTTCCACGGCGCGCGGACCCGCGCGTCCAACTCTTTCCTTTTCTCCCTTTGGTGAGATTCATAAATCAACTCCACCGCCCACCTCCTCCTCTCCTTCTCCCCGTGGAAATCATGGAGCACCACGTGCCTGATAGATCCATCGACGCATGGGCATTTTTTCATTTCTTCCCTTTGGGCGAAATGCCCCAAACTCTCCCGCCGCCCCGCCCTTCCTTTCCTTGTTGCCGGTGATGACTCAGAGGCCACCACGTGTCCTTGGAGGACCCAAGGAGACACAGAGCACAAATAGGAAATTTATCTACATGAAGAAAAATTCCAAATGCCACCCCATGACCCATTGACCCAAAATTTTCCTTTCACCTTGCTTGACACGTGTCCCCTTGGGGAAAATTTGATCCCTAAACTCCGCCAGTCCATATCTTGAGTTTCTAAAGGAGTTAGGAGGACTTCTTTATATCACCGGAAAGGTGAGAAAATTTCCTATCTAATGGGAATGATTTAGAGAAATTTTAGAAGTGTTAATTATGAGAAAAATCAAGTTGAAACTCTGAGCCTATTAGAGAGTGGGTATGGGGTAAATTACTCCCTGAACCTAACTGAGACTTCTAACCCTAAAATTAGAACCATGTGAACTTGATATTTGTTAATGAAGGAAAGATATGATTTAGTAATTTTAGAATTGTTCCAAAACCTAATAGGGTCAATTTTTGTCTTAAACTTGGTTTTGGACACTTCTAATAAAAAAAATTATTCCATAATTTTCTAACTAATCCTAGGTTGTTTCTTGGGTCTCGGGGTTGTTTTAACAAGAATCACAAATTATTTATTTTCTATAGTTTGGATTCAATATATAAAAAGTTATTTGTTATTTAAAAATATTTATTTTTACTAGTTTTAGGATTTGTTTGGTTATCAGTAGGTAGTTTAGTAAATAAGAAGACTAAACAAACAAGAAAACCCACTTCTTAAGACCAAAAACCACTACCACTAGTTGCATATCTAGTTCCTTCATTTCATATTACTCTAGACACAACCTTGGTTAGAATGAAATCAACTATAGAAAGGCTTATTAAATGATTGGACATCACAATGATCCATCATAAAGATTTTCCATTCTTGTTTTCTTTTTCTTTGGAAGTTTTTAGGTTTATGAATTTTGTTTGATAGATTTAGGGACCCTCTATTATTCTTCTCTAGAATGCGAGTAAGGTGGTTAGTATAATTTTTCATACACTTATGTTCATCATTCCCAATTTATTATAATAGGAACACTTAACCCTTTCATTATTAGGTTTAGCTTTGGAGGATGAGGGTTTAATGTTTTTTGAGGTTGACTGATTTGTCATCTTTTAATATGCTAGATCCTTCTTCTCTTGTTTATCTTCGTTGTTGTTATAAGGCTTATGTTTCCCTTTCCTTGTAATTAAGGCATGTGATTAGAATATTCAATGTTCCCATATTTATCGATGTTTCTTGTTCCCTAGCAGTTGACCAACAAACACATAAGAAGAGGGAACTTTCCATGATGTTCAATGTGCATCCTAAGTGACATGAAAAGTGGAGATGAAAAATGAGTAAGATGGAATGAGTTTTGAAAGAATAGAAATGATAAGTTGTGAGTCATTTTTAATTACACATTCCTTCAACTACAACCTCACAAATTTAAAATTTGTGAAGAATTACTCAAGTGTGTACAAACTACTGAGTCTTAGACTAATAAGATCATTTTCATTTTCATGTAATCTCATCTCATCTCATCTTGTTTCCCAAAGATTGTTTCCAATATGGTCCAAAATTCATTAGGATTTTGGCATATTCAACATGAAATAAAATATCTAGAGACACAAACAAACATAGTAACCCAAAAGATTCATCACAATAGTTGTACCATTTTACTTTATCTACATCAAGAGTCGATTCGAATTTCAAGACCCATGGTTAGATGATGCAAACCTTTCCTCTTATAATGATCTTCATTTTATATTTCCATTTATGATAGTTGAAAGGCACAAGTGGCTTAATTGAACTTGGATCCATAGTGCAGGAAGTAGAAATTATAAAAATTAATTAAAAAGTAGAAAGGAAGGTACACATGCACAATTCACACCCCCCCTAAAATTATGATTGTAACCCACCTAGTTTTGACACTTTATAATTTTAATGCAATTTTATAAAATAAATAGGCCACTTATGAATGGAAAAAATATCCACATTTGAAAATAAAACACTAAAAAATGAGTATCTAGTCAAAATTTATGAGGTTAAGTGTTTTCATAATAACCTATTAAATACTTATACACTCCAATTTAAATTCTCTTACAAATATGGTTACGAAAAAGATAACTAGTATAGGTTTGAACACAAAACTTCCCACTTACAACTTACTAGCCTTTACTAACTATCCTATTAGTCCACACTTGCACTAAAATAGAACTTTAAATCATCTAAACTCCTCATTAAAAACCACAAGGTTTATTCAAATAAAATTTAAAATTACCTTTTGTGTGTATGGGTCAAACTATGGTTAAATGAGTTGGTCAATAATAAAGTTTTGATTAATTTGAGCGTCATGTTAGAGCCTATGTTGGTCGAGACGAGTTGGATTTAATCAAGGTCGAGTAGTTATGAGAAAACCCAAGAAAATATAGTGACATGGTATGGTTAGGAGCTCTGGTGCCAATAGAACTAGAGTGAGGATGAGCCATTGAGATTTGAGGGTAAGTGTGTACCAGTGGAGCAAGTCAATGCAATCGAGAATACTCCTATCCAAAGTAGGGTAGATACATCAAGGCCTTGAGTTAGATTCAAATGGATGAGAGACCAATTAGAATACCAATAGAACTAAGATTGGGCATAGGTTAGTGTAACCCAAAGGATTTGAGTCAAGTCACTATGAGCCAAACTATGTGTAGTCACAAAATCATGCACTTTAGACATTATTTATCCTGGTCTCATACTACTATTTAGAAGGTTCTTGAGTGAAGAAATTACTAATTAACCCTTGTCTTTTGGCCATCTTGTTTTATTTTATTTCTTCATTACCACCCCTTTTCATCCACATGCCTAGTTTGTTTCAGTCATTTCCCATCATTTTAGCCTCGACTGGGCTCCCAAGCTAATCTTGTGGCACCCATGGGAGAGTCCCAACAGGGGTGCCCTGGTCCATTTTGCACTTTCCCACCAATTTTTGGGCTCTTTCTAGCCGTTTGAAATCTTTATCTTTATTTTAGTCATCCTTATCAGGGGTTAATTACAAAATTAGATCAAGAGAATCCTATAAATATAAAGTTATGATACCATAATAAGGGACCTAGCATCATTTACTACTATCACTCCATCTAGAGTTGCATCCATATATTACATTGAGATCAATTGCATCCACATAGCTCCATCATCAAGGCACAAGGCTAGGAAATTTGCATCACACTTCATAGAGGGAGGGATTCTATTCTATTCCATGCACACATTCTATTAAATTTTGTACACATAGTTATTTCTCACTACTTCACACAATGTGACTGACACAAGAGCAACCTAGGACATGTTCACACATACTTGCACATAGAACTACATCGAGTCTCGGATATAGTGTAACACTCATTTAATAAGTCCATCATTGTAGTAGTTGAGGTTAGTCCGACCCCTTTATAGAACTATTATTTTGTAGGGTTTGATGCTTGTTTTGGGGTCTTCCATTTATCTTGGATTATTGGTGACATTTAGCGTAGGAAAATGAAGTTGATGAAACCTAAAACAAAGGTTCCGTGATCATCTTCTAGATCTGTGAAGATCAATTTCAAAGGTTTTTCATAGACTAGGGCACCCATATTATAGACTAGAGCACCCGCATGCACCCCTTTCACCTCTAGGCACTCCAATCTAGCTAGATCCTCTAGATTCGTCCCTTTTAGACTTCTACACAGTCATTCCTACTCCTTGATTTTCCAGCTTACACCTGCAACAAAATACCTACACTTCTTCAATTCAACTAAGTTATTTCCTCTTCCTTTTTACATATTAAGGTTAGCATTTCCTTTTTCATAGTTATTTATCTCATTTACATTCTTATTTACTGCATTTATTTACTTTATTACAACTATTCATATATTAGATTAACTAGCCCCACACTACATAGTTAGTATATTTTTATTTAATCATTTTGGTGAACTTGACATAAAATGAACACATAACCTTTTGATCCTCATTACACGCTTCAAATCCTCATTTGTCTTTTATCATGTGTCATCAAGTTTCTTTATCTAATTTTCTTAAGAGATATCCCAATTGTTAGGTTATTTTACAAAAATTCCTAGACGCAAATTATTTTTATGACAATACACCACCACATGAATTAAGTTCTATGCTTCATTGTTTATTTTTTGACCCTATTCTTAATGATCCTCCATCTAATCAACCACTATTAGACTCGATTCAAGCCTTACATACATTATTTCAAGATAAATTTGCAGCCATGGAATCCATAATCACATCTCTTAGATATGAAATTCAACAACTTAAGGATGCTTCTCAATCACATGTTTGTGTTCCTTCTACATCTTATATGTAATCTATGTCCACTACATGTCATATAGTTGAACCTCAAGACATGCCATTACCTAAGCCTCTCATATTTAAGCGTAATACTAAGCAACATGAAATTCTTATTACACTCCTTAGTCATCAATTTATCTCTTTTCCTCCTACTCATTACTATCCTCCTTATCAGCTAACAAAGTATTAGGGTCATCCATATTGTAATTATCATCGAATAAATGGACATAATGATAATGATTTCTATGCCTTACAATGTAGAGTCAAACATATTGAGCATCAAGGGTTTATCTCATTCATTGCCCAACGTCATGTTACATCTCAATGGGTTCCTAAGTCTTCTCCTTCTCCATCTAATGAGCATCACCATACTACTCCTCATGCACATTCTTCAGTTAGTCAAGAGTCACCTAAGAAACCACCTACGACATCACCAAATCAACATAAGCAAAAACCTCTCAAAATTAGTTCACCACCTCCTCCTACTCCATCCTCTACAACATTACCAAATCAAAACAAGCCATCACTTCTCATGGTTTTCTCTAAATCACATCCTCTTACTAAGTCATCAATTGTATTACCAAGTCAAGCTAAGCAACCTCTTCTTAAGGATGATCTCACTACTCCTCCATTAAAGGTATATACCACATCACCACGTCATATGAACCAATCACCTCCGAAAGTTAAGGTCGTTATTCCAACATCTGCTATAGACACTACATGTGTTGATGATTTGGACCGAGATGACGCTTACCATGATGATGAAACATTTGATGGTCACATTCCTCTATCATGTCCCATAAATTTTTTAAGGAAACTACTCCTTATATTGATCCATTTAGTGCCCTTTGACTAGACTTCAATTACTCACACACTTGGGGGCATAGTATTCATCCCCCACTCCCGTTTTAACATCCTTACATAATATTACATCACACTCTTAGCATTCACGCATACCTCATCTTAGCATCATCTCATCTTACACATTCATACATACGTTATTGCATTGATCATTACCCAATGAAATACTCTTGTGCTTCATTCACACTTGACTATTAAGAGATTACTACACATGAACCCCACACACTACACTATAGGTATTACACATTGTGTTTCATCACACATCACGTGTCATACACCTTACATTCTACATTTTATCTACATTATTTTGACATTTGTGCATTTACACATCATATATCATCCTAGTCTTCATTACATATGAGTCTAGCATTACATCATCTTACATCCTACATTACTAGCCTATATACATACATTGTATGACACTCTATACATTACATTTTACACATTCTACACTTTTTGCATTGCATTCTACACATTGCGTACTTACACATTCTACTCATCACATGGTCAAATTTTATCATTACCTACACTACATTATCTCCTACATGCTTTACACTCACTACCCAATGACACTCTTTAGTTCCTCACCATACTTTCTTGCGAGGATTTATAAATCAAATATACCTTGCACTCCTCACACTCTTACTATTCACACTTTCATCATGTGACATTTCCAGCTTACTAAACATACACTTTAGGATAAATCACCACCTATTCTATCATTTTGTAGTGGTATACACTTTAGGTTACATCACCACTCCTCATCTTTTAGTGATATACGCTTAGGGATAAATCATCACTCATCCTTTCATCTCATAGTGATATAAGCTTAGGATAAATCATCACTCGCATGATAATCTAGTCATGATATACACTTGATTCAAGGTTCACACACACATTATTTCTAGGTCACATTTCATCACTACACCTACACATTCATCATAATGCACTAGACAAAACACACACTATTCAACCATTTCCCGATGACACAATCTCGTTTATGGTTCATTCTTGACTAATGAGGGGAAAAAAATGAACCTCATTGCATACATTTCCTTTCACTAGGGGGGAAAGTGGCTCCTATCACTCCATTTTTCATTACATTCCATCCATCCACAACATACTGCATATTATTGTTGATTTTACTCTTGCTTACTTGTACTTGCTCATGATCACTGTAAACACCCAAAATTGCACATGCTACATTGTCAGAAAAATCATTACAAAATTTCCCCAATGATTATGTATATCCTTTCATAAGGTGTTCGAGTTCCTAAACCCACTCATAGTATATATTTGTATCATAGACATCCCTACTTAGGCTCTTCACACTTTCTTCTAGCTTCTTGCTTCTTTTTATTCAGGTTTTTACCTTAAGTTTCAAAACGACCACCTTTCCTCGAAGTGGTTTGTAACCACCGCCTGTGCAGTAGGCGGTGGTTTTGTGACCTCCACCCTAGCTAGGGAGGTATTTTCATGTTTGTCACCTTGCATAGGAGGAGATTACATGATTTTTACAGAAACCTTCATGTGAAAATTAGACACGTGTGATTTCAGTTAACTTCACTTCCAAGGCGTGTTTGTGAACCAAATTAGCTAAATTTAGGCTTGATTGCATGGTCTTCTCTCCCTCTTCTATTTTTAAATGTATTTAATTAGTTTGAATTTCCTCTTCACCCAATGAGTTGGCACACCAAGGTCTGTCTTGTTTGTGAGTTCACAACCCACCAATTTGTTATATAACCATTGCTTGTTCTCAAGAAAAACCTAGAGAAAATTTGTATTCTTGTTATTACAAAGTTGTTGCCTTTCTTGCTGGAAATTTCCAAATCCAATCTCAGTTCAATTGTTCTTGCACTCTTCCACTTGCATTGCTTCCTAGTCTACCAATTCAAGCTATTGTTACTTCCACATTTTTTTCTTCATTGTTGTTGCATTCCCATCCATTGGACTCACGTGGACATAAATATTGAAAGGATAAACTAAGGGGACAATATTCATACAACCATATTTTCCACTGTTCTTGCAATATCCAAGTTGGAGGTGTTGTTTGCTTCATTCATTCAAATTATCAATTATGAATTTATCATTTCAAATTTCATATCAAATACAATAGATAAATCCTTTCATTGTTTCAATTATCAAGTTATCAGTAGATCAAATCAAATTAGAAAGTTTTTTCTTCAAATTTTCTAGGAGGTTGTAGGGAATAATAGCTTCTTTGAAGCTATGATTTATTCTCTATTTTTAAGGTAAGATTGAAGATTTTATTTGAAAGATTTCAATTAGTTAATTGTTTAGGTTTAGATTAACATGATCGCACAAGCACTTAGCTACATCTAGTTAATTTCTTGTTTAGATTCATTTATTAGATTAGAAGCTTTGTTCAAAATACCAGAAAATAATAAAAATATTTTCTTTACTAGATTAGTTGTTTTATTACTTTTGTTCATTCATATATCAGAAAATAACAAAAACATAGTTTAGATTTACTTTGCTTACATTGTTTTCCTTTGTTAGATCAATTCAGTAGTTTCATGCATGACAATTACAGGACCTAGAGAACCTAGAGATTTTGTATTCAAACCGATAGTGCCTCAACCAAATTTAGCAGTACCATTAGCATACATTGACCAAGGTCTTAGGTTCAAAATTTTCAAGACAACTAGAGACATACAAAGAATCAATCGACAACTAGATGCATTAAATATTGAAGATGATAAAGTATTTGAGTATTGGTCGAATCAACCAAATTACAGATTACCTTGAGTATCTATATGATCATCAAAGGTCTACAATAAGAGAAAATGTTTGGCTTTGATCCATTGGTCCCACAACCAAATAAACCAAAATTATGTACTAATAGATATGAGACTCTGTCTTCTTGTCCTTAGAAATTTGGCTTGATCGCGAGAAGATAGAACAACTTGAAGTATTAAACATTGCAGCCAATCAGGCTTACGATTATTGGACCAGCCCTTGAGCACAAATTTCCTAACCTCCTAGGTATTAGATTATAGATCATAATGCATGACCATACAAGGACCATAACCAGAGAGAGTTTATAGTTGTGATCTAAGGTTCCCTAACCAAAAAAGTTGAGAACCAATTGGAAGTAGACACTTTGGATTGAGAGAGTTAGTAGTTTGAACCTCTCCATTGCGGTTAGATATGATTAGATAATTGAATGTTCTAAATGAAGAATCTCATCCAACCCTCTCATTTTGGACTCGAACCCACCAACTTTATATAGAGCTAAAAGGGATCACACCTCTCACTCTTTCTTGTTCCATGACCTTGTCTGGATAAATTTATGAGTCCCCTTTAGTTTCTCACAAATCCCACAACCGATATAAAAGATATCCCTAGAGCTCGATATTGACCAAAGCCTCTTGCATTGCCATCCTTTCTAATTTATCCATCCGATCTACCCAGGTTAGAGAGGCTTTCATCGCGCTTGACAAGAAGATCCCACCATTGCAAGTTAGAGGTGTTACATTACCTTGATAACCTATCCACACACTATCTCCCATTACCACATTCATTACCATTTAGCCATCCACATTTCCACACCGGCTACCTTGGCACAACCTCGGGGAGTCGAGTGTAGTTGAAGGTCACATGTCAATTTTCTTCTATAAAAATTGGTGAACCTGACATGAAGAGATAGTATCTAATATTTTCCACTTTCTTCATCTATCTTCCTCTCTCCCATTATTCTCGGGTATTTATATACCCCAAATATGTCACGATACGATGGATATGGCTGAACCATTTTAGGTCTTGAAGCATATAACTATCAGATGGGTAGACAACAATAGTCACCCTCACTTTCTACATGGGAAAATAACTATTCAACCACCCATATTCAAACTCCTCCTCCGGGGACCAATGTTGGTTCCTCAGTAAGGATCGAGGAAATTGATCAAATTACACAAACCCAATAACCTGAAATCTCAAGCTCTAACAACATGAATTTTACTAGAGAGATAGGTTCATCTCCTTGGGTCTTGTTCAAAAACCCAATAATATGTAGTCTGACCAACTCCCACATTTAGATGAGGATTATTTAGCACGTTACGCAAGAAGTGAACAATGCTTCCAAAACATGAGTCAACCTTTTGATAGGCCACAAGGACACGTTGATGTCTTGCTTCAAAACAATAACACTACCCCTCCTACAATGGAAAATGTTGCTAATGAGGGGTGGATAAACAATGAGCAATTTATAGCAGGATATCATATCCCTTAGCATCCTGTAAAGGTTCAACAACATACACCAAAACAAAACACCACTCCATCAATGGGTGAAGTCATCTTGGCATTGGTGGACAAGGTCAAGGAGTTGGAAATTTCCCAAAATACTTAGAATTCATATATTGGGCAAGGAAATATTCCTTTCTACCCACATAACTATGGCCAAGTGCCTACTACACCAGGTCCTCTAGTTTACATGGGCGTTCCTAGCCCTAGAGACCTTCTAACTGGGTTAGGCACCTTGGGTATGCCCCCTCATGCTACATATGGATACCCTCCATAGGAACCAACTGAAAGTGCATTCTCAAATGCCATGCCATTTGGAAATGAAACGTTCCTTGGCTATGTGCCTCAACATCCATATCAAAATAATCCTCCCCCTTACATGCACATGTATTCTAAGTCACCACAGGGGGACATGTATGCTTACCCAGGTCATATGGTCAGCCATAAGGGATCCCTTATGCCCCAACAAATGTATATGTTACACCATTTCAACAACCAATTCCACCTACACTTCCCCAAAAATTCCATCAATGGTTGAGTCTTACGTAGTAGGAACCTATTCAGAATATCTAAAAGAACCTCTTGAATTATCTATATGGAATGTCATGCTCCCAAGACCTCTTCTAGACCTTCCAAAATTTAAAGGGGAAGGAGATCCTAATGCACACATAAAGGCATACACAACTTCCATTCGAGAGATGCTCCCATGGGATGTGGTTGTTACAAAAATATTTCCTAAGATGTTAGAAGGTATTTATCTCAACTGGTATTACAAAATTCGGAGGCTTTGATATATTCTTTCACGTAACTTGTGTCATATTTTATTAAAGCTTTTGACATGAAAAATATTTTGAGAACAAGAATAAGAGAATTCCTCCATATCAAACAAGAGCACAATGAGTCTACTGCCCATTTCATCCAAAGATGGTGGCAAGTCCTTTATTCTTCACAAACACTCCTAACATGGACCAAACAGAGCTTTGTGATCTATTTCTTCACTCCCTTAATAGGGAAAAAAAGGAATAATTCCAAAAGTTTCCATTGAGGAGATACAAAGAAGTATTAGAGGGTGCTCTCTGAATTAATCAAGAAACTATAGACAGTGGTCGCAAGACCTATGGAACAAACGAGAGATTGATCACTCCCAACCAAGGTAACTCTCGGTTACCCTAATAACATGAACAACAATCAGAGAAGAAAGGTCCTCAACAAGAATCATGGGGTCACAACGATGATGTTACTAATCAGGTGAAGAAACCAAACATTGTTAACACCCCCAATCCAAATGCTACTAGTATAACAATATAAATATAAATAACAATTTAATACCTATGGCCATTCTATGCACATCAAAAACAACAACATCAACAATAACAAAAACAAGTTCAATAAGTGCAAGCCCAAGGCCCTAGTCAATACCTAGGCGGGTACCCAAACTAGGTTCAAAATCAAGGGCAATGGGCTCCAAACTTCAATTATAACAATCAATAGTTGAATAAAAATCAAAACTTTGGACCACAATAGAATACAAACCAAATACCTCAGGATTACGACCCCAACTTATATTGTGGTTTTCATAGAGTTCAAGGGCACGATGCTAGAACTTTCGAGATTGTAATAAGTTTTTACAATGTCTACCCAAAGACCAAAGACAACTTTTCATTGACATGTTTTTGGAAAATCCTATTGTGCCTAATCAAAATGCTAGCATGGGACCAGTGTCCCCTCAAAATATTCCACTTAGGATCTTCAACAATCCTCTCCCAAATCAACCCAATAATGGTAAGCTAGACCCCAATGGATCAAACAAGGGTATTATGGTGGGAACCAACGATCAGGAAGCTTTGACTTCATCAAACCCATCAATTTTACCCCCATTGGATGGGCATCAACAAGAATAAGATAGTGGGCCTTGTAGAGCTAGATATTGAGCCTCAGATAAACATGACCACTAGAACCAAAGACTATTCTTCATAACCTATCCAAATATACCTTAATATATAATATGGAATTCACGAGATGTTGGGAAAACTAGTAGGAGCGTATGACTTGATGAATGACCCGACCAACACCTTATCTCACATTTGCTTCTTGGATTTTTAAAGAATTCCCCTTCTCACAGAGCCACCTTATTAGTAGCATTGGGTCTTGGGAATTTGATTAACATCACCCCTCCTCCATTGGTTTCTACCATTGACATCCCCTACCCCCTAAAATTATCCTTTATCGATATGCATATTAGTCTCTAGGCTTCTCCTTTAGAGTGAACTATCCTACTATCATCACATGCACCCTAGAGTAGGGGGCATCTGTTGGGTGAAAAATCACCCCTATGATAGCTCAGAGCTACAATACATATCAATACAAGATAGAATCAACACAAGAACACAATCATAGAATGGTCTAGAATTAGACTTGGACCTTGCATAGAGCATACAATAGTGCCTAGTATTAGATACTAATGTGTGATGCTTTTTTCTCCCCTAGGTGCTTTGATTGTTTTGGGGGAATAGTTAATATCTCATATCATCAAAATCTCCAAAGATTTTTCGAGAAGCGATTCTACTATAGCAGAACTTTCCTCTAGTCAAAGAATGCATTATATTTCCTATAATAAGTTACAATACGGAAAAAATCAAAACAAATAAAATCAAATTGGGACATACCATCTGCAATTGTTCTTATGAGGAAGATTCATGAAGGGAGAGTAAAACTAGACCTCTCTCCAAAACCTCACTCTTGGTGTGAGATTTCCCTAAAAACCCACCTTTGGCATGAGATCACCCAAAAACTCACCTTTAGCAGGGATCGACCAAAAACTCGTTCTTGGCATGAGATCTTCCAAAAACTCCGACCTTCAAAAATATAATCAGCAATATCCAAGAAACATGGAAATTTTCTATCCTTTACTCTCTTCTACATCTAGTGGACACTTTCCTTTTACACTCTTTTACATACTTATATACATTTTTATTTGATATATCATATACAAAAACTTTGACTACTTTCGCTCTCTTCTTTTGTAGGTCCTTCCTTATATGTAGCAAGAAGTAACTCACACAAGTTATAGAAACACACTACAATGCATACACTTACCCCTAGGTTCCACTTTTATTTCCTAGTCTCCATGCCTCACTTTCCAATCACTCCACATTGTTGGACCTTGATTTCAATTAGACCAAAACCTATAAGCATTAATATCTATTACAATAACCAGATTTAGGATCAACGAGAGATGGTTAGTCCATCTCATGAAACTCACACGGAGTACTAGATGCACATGCCAAAAATCCCCCAACATTACCTAGATGAGTTTCAAACTCGAGACCTCTCACTCTTATACCATTTTTTAGAACACGGTTGTTGTTAGAAAAAACTTGGAGGTGTTAATCTATGTTACAATATCCAGAGTTAGGATCCATGAGAGGAGGTTAGTCCATGTCATGAAACTCACAGGGGAAAGTTGGATGCACATGTAAGCACATGTTTCACTTGTCCACTCAAAGATGCTAACAAAGTGAATAAGGAAAATTTGCAAAATCTATGGAATGAGGATAAAGAACCTCAAAGCTTTTCCAACTCATCTATGGACCATAAGATAAGAGATAAACAAGGGAAACTAACATGCAATCATTATAACTTTGACAAAAACATAAAACACTAACATGTATATTACTCTCTACACTTTAGATCACTAATTAAACATTTAACCTAAGAATACCAACTTAGAAATCAAAGGGGTGATTAGTTATTTATGGTTCTCAAGATTTCAAGAATGGAGTCTCACCATTAATGGCTACAAGGCCATATGGTTCTCTCTATTTACTCAAAACTTGGTTTAATGGATGTAAATGGAGGTTATTAGCTCAAGATTAAAGGAGGGAGTAAGTTTAAGATCAAATGTATAATTAGCTTAAAGATAATACAAATGATAACTCAAATCTTTCCTAGTATTGAGTTTTTAGTGAAGTTGTAAGGTTTAATGGATAGGGATAGCCATCTATTTATAGATTTCCAAATTGAAGAGTTTGGAATTTGGGTGCATGTGGGACTAAAGGTAAGAAAAAAAGCATTTTTAGATTAGATTAGGATAAACATGCTTTAGGCTTAGTTAAGCTAGGTTTAGGTTAGTGAAGTGTGATTAAAAAGTGATTAAAGACTTGTTATCCAAGGAAAGAGCAAGCTCTGAGAAAATGTGAAAAAGTTGCAGAAAACAAGCTTGGGCCAGAAAAAATCATGAAAATTGGCTAAGTCCTAGTCCTCGCAACGGTCGGGACATGAGGGACATCGGGGCGCGAATCGGCCGAAAGGCCGCCAGGCAGTCTGCAGGGCAAAGGAACATCCGGGCCATCGGGACGCGTGGGACGCGGAAAGCCGGTTCGGCCGAAGGAGAAGAAAATCGACTAACTGCTCTGGGACATTTGGGACAAGAAGACGCGAAGGGCGCGAACCACCCGGATCGGCCGAAAAGGAGAACTTTCGCACTAAGTAGTTGGGACATTGGGCCATAAGGAAGCCGAAGGACGCGAAAAGGCCGAAAGCCGAATCGAAGCCCATTTCGAATCGAAGAATTTGTCCCAGATACCGGGGATAGTTGGAACAAATGTACGCGAAGGACATGAACCGCCGGTTCGGCCGAAACGGGAACTTCAGCACTGGGACAGTTGGGACAAAGGGACGCGTGGGACGCGGATAGCCGAAGGAGCCGAAAGCCAATCAAGCAACGCCACGTGTCACCAGCAGAAAAGGGACAGGGAAGCCCATTTCGGGCGGATCGGAAGTTTCTGTCCCAAACAACACTGGGACATCCGGGACAAATGGACGCGGTGGATGCGAAAAGCCGGTCAGACCCGAATACCAATCAAATCATGACACGTGTCACGAGGGAGAAAGTCCAGAAGTCAAAGGGCGAGGTTTCAAGCACTGACCCGAACCAATGAAATAGTGCCACGTGTCCAAGTTTAAGGGCCCACAAGGAAATTTCAAAGGAAAGCCCATGGAAAGGTGGAGGAGAGAGAATTACTCAGTGAATCAGAGCCTGCCACGTGTCATCCAAGTGGCAGAGCACGGGGAAAGTTCAAATATTTTTCCCGCCGACCTGTTTTTGCCTGTTTTTTGCCCTAAATCTTCAGATCGTCATATCTTTCGATCCAGAGCTCGATTTGCACGTTCTTTATATCAACGGAAAGCTGTTGAAATTATCTACATGATTCCGGGGTCAATCTTGCATTTTGGTTCAGTTTGGAGAGAGAAAATTGAGAAAACGTCTCTGACGTGGTAATGCCAGAAGTAACGCTTCAACAACCAGCTTTAATGCAAAGCAGATACCACTTGCTGCTAGATAGTTAGATGTAGACCCCATGCTTTTGCCAGATCCACCACTTCTACCATAATGAGATGATTTTAAATGTGACCTAGAAGTGGTTGGGGTAGATTCTGGATTTCCTCTCTCTTCCCTCTCTCATTCTTTCTATATATTGTAAAAGAGGGCTTCTTTTAAAAAGGTCAAACATTTTCTGTTTTGCTCCTCCCTTCTTCTCCTATCAGGTGAATTTGTGGAGTTCAAACCTCTCATTTGAACTATAATACGACTCTACCTCTTGGCATTCTGTAGTGTATTGTATCAATCTCTGGAGCAAGTAATACATGTCTGGATGATTCTCAACCCTCTCGTGTTCATTTTGCATCCTCCCGGGTCTTTCACTAAAGTTATGTTATCTGTGCATGATCTTATATCACATTTGAATGGTCTGTGTTTACTGGCAAGATAGGTGTTCTTCATTCCTCGGTGCATCACCTCTATTAGCTTAGATTTATTTTTATGCATTTTCTTACCCCGTCTCCTCGGGTTTAGAGTTAGATTAGGTTTCGAGCAAACCTCTCGCATATTTCGTATAGATCTAAATCAGAGGAATAGGAACCAACCTTCTAACTGAGAATCCTCTCTCTCACTTTTTCAAGTCCCCACACTTGGAGAGAGGTTTCCATGTTGTGCAATCACACTGGATGCTAGAGTGATCAACCTAGAAGCCTGATCTGCATCCAGGGGTGCTGTGAGCCTGCAACAATAGTTTTGGCACACCCGGTGGGACTAGAGGTCTCATTTTTATTGTAGCAGGGTTGATGTGCATCTGCTGCATTTTTCTTGCTTAAAAGAGCTATTATTTGCATATCTGGTGACTCCAAGGGGAAGAATCAATTGGTTCCAAGCACAGGCCTGAAAACTCATGAGAAGAATCAC
This sequence comes from Taxus wallichiana var. yunnanensis, assembly GCA_018340775.1. Classification (NCBI taxonomy): domain Eukaryota; kingdom Viridiplantae; phylum Streptophyta; class Pinopsida; order Cupressales; family Taxaceae; genus Taxus; species Taxus wallichiana. Next base: position 726,891,881 of record CM031239.1, on the reverse strand, counting down.
CACAAGGTCAAGAGTTGGAGAAGAAGAAGTGTTGTTTGAATACCTACAATTATCTCCAAGAAGAAGGCAAAGAGGAAGAAGGATTCAAAGGTCTCCATCTCCACCAAATAGAACTCTCTCAACTCCTCCACCTGGTAGACCTTTCATTCAGTCAACAAGGGTTTTAAGACCAATCAGAATGGCTCAGAACAACCCCTACGTCAACTTCACAGGAAGCAGCCCACTTGCTCTCAATGCACAACATCCAGCTTCCTATCAGCAGCCTTGAAGAACATTCCCTACTTCACTGAGAAAATCAGACTACTCCAGTGATCATGTTAAAGATATTGCTAACCTTTGTGCAATCCATGAAATCAATGAAATGCAAGTGGCTGTCAAGTTACTGGCATCTTCATTCAAGGGTAAAGCATTGCAATGGTTTAGGAGCCTTGGAGCTGGTTCTATCACAAACTGGAATCAGCTGTGTATTGCACTTCATGAGCAATTTGGAGAGAAGGGAGACAACTTGTCTCTTTTGGAGCAGCTGACAACCATCAAGAGAGCTCCCAATGAGCAGCTGACCGATTTCAACTTCAGATTTCAAAAAACTTGGGAGAGGATTCCAGTGGCAGTCAGGCCAACAACAGAAGGTGCTTTTCTCTACTATCTCAAAGCTTTAAATTCTGATATTTCTATGTTGATTCAGTCTATGGGAGGCACAACTATCCCTATGGCTTATAACATTGCCATTAGGGCTGAAAATTGTTTGATCCAAGCTGGCAAACTTGCCCCTAGACCTCCCATGCCACTGTTTCCAAGTTTAGAGAATCCAAACACTAGTCAAGCACCTAATTTGGCTCCTTCTCCCACTCCTAGAAATCAGAGTTCAAATGAAGCTTCCACTTCATCTCCAAGTGCCCCAAATGAGCTTCAAGAGGTCATGAAGCAATTGCAAAACCTAGGCAATGAGCTAGTTACTCTCAAGAGGCAACAAGCCCAAGGTTTCAGACCTTCTTATCAACCCCAAGCTCAACCTAATAGGCAGCCATACCAACCACAAAGACCACCTAATCCAGCTGCAAATATGAATCAAACAAGGCCTCCTGCCAATAGACCATTCCAGCCCTATAATCCAAATGCCATATCTGCCTCTAAGGCATTAGTGCCAACACAGAACAACATTGCTCAGGAATATGATTGGTGTTTTCCATGCAATGAGCCTCATAACCAATCCATGTGCTTCAATGGTGCTCTCAATCAAGCATTGATGGTGACAACTACTGGTGTGGAGGGTGAGGGCAGTCAAGGAAACAACCAACAACAAGAAACATTCCAACAAAGAATCAGCCCCAAATGACACCACATTGGTGAACTGCAAGCAAAGATTTCGTGGCATGAATCAAGCAGTTTCTCAAGGTGTCGCAGCCAACACAAGGTCAAAGAGGAGAAATTTGGGTGAAGAACAGCCATTAGCCCCAGCCAATCCACAACCTTCCATGGCTCCACAAATGATTGGCAAGCAAAGTCCAGTTTCAAATGCACAAGGGCAGCCAAGAACAGCCCCTAGGCCAACTCAAATGCCAGCTGTTGCTGCCCACGTGCAAGGAGTAAATGTGCAAACCAAGGGACAACAGAGAGATCCTTCATCACCATTCAGTATCATTGATCAGATGAAGAAGACAAACGTCAACATATCAATGTGGGAATCCCTATCCATCCTATGCCAAAGAGATCTGCTGCAAGCTGCCATGAAGGATTGGCCAACTTCAATCAAGCAGGTTCGATGCAAGACAAAGTGCTTACAAATGCTGCCCACTCCTCGGGAAATCATGGAGGACAACAAGGTAAAATGTCGAAGCCCCCTCCTTTCTATGTTTCATTGATCATTGGAAATCAGCTAGTACACAATTGCATGATTGATTCCGGGGCAAGTAGTTCTATCATGCCCAAACAAATAGCTGATCAGCTAGGGCTCCAGTATGAAATAACATCCAAAGGGGTAGTGCAGTTAGATGGAACAGCAGTAGCAACAGTTGGAGTGATTAGAAACTTGAGTCTTACCTTGCATGCATGTCCAAATGTTGTTGTTTTACAAGATGTATCAATCATAGACCTTCCACCACTCTTTTCCCTTTGCTTGTCAAGGGACTTCACAGCCAAGATTGGGGGGTATTTGTCTACTGATTGGTCACACATGCTATTCAGAACAAGATATGGAACTAAGGCCACAATCAGATCCGAACCTATTGCAAACTTCCATATTGAGCCTTACACTCCAAGTCAGATTAATGCCAATTGCTCAAAGATTTGATCAAGAAGATCACCCTAACACGATGAGGCTAACACCAAGATTGAAGTATCCCGGATCTAACTCTTGATGAATGGGCAAACAAGATACATGCTTTTGATCCCTATCAAGAAGTAGAAGAATCTGAGCTAGGGGTTTATTGTTTACATGAAGAGGATCAACCTCTCCCCAGCATCACCAAGCCAGATCATAAAGACAAGAATGAAGTATGGCAATTGTTCTTTGATGGGTCAAGGAGTAGACAAGGTGCAGGAGGAGGAGCTATGCTCATTTCACCACAAGATATAAGGTATTACTCACCTTCCGTTTTCAGTTTTTCCTGCTCAAACAACACAAATGAGTATGAAGCCTTAATTCATGGACTCGCACTGGCAATGAAGAAAGGCATCAGAATTTACAAGTATTTGGTGATAGTGAGCTGATTGTAAACCAAGTCAAAGGGAAAATGCTGCCAAAAATGATCTCGTCAAGAACTACAAAAATCGGGTATGGGATCTTATCAAGATTTTGAAGCTTTTAGCATCAATTCCATCCCAAGAAAAAGAATGAAGCACTGATATCGCAAGCAATTGGGGCTGCATTTGATGTTGTAGAAAATATCAAAAGTGAAAAACTCAGCCTCATATCAAATTGGTTGTGAGACCAGCTGTTTCCGGATAACAATACAAGTTGGCAAGTCTTCGAGAATGATCAGCAAATTGTTAATTTCCTACAAGAAGAAGCTGAGTTCTCCGCCAGGAATCAAGACAAGCTGCATCAGCAGTATGGTGACCAAGTGGTGCAGCTGAGAACTAACAAATTACCAAAAGGCCTCATAACCTTGGAGTCAATCTTCAACCCGAATGATCAGTTCCTGAAGGAGAAAGCGAACATTCAAGTAAAGGGTGAAGATTCAGAGCCTATTTTAGTGGAAGAAGGCAAAACATTGCAGATTGGCAAAGTAAGTACCTCACAAGAGAAATCTGATTTTGTTCAGCTTTGTCAAGAGTTCCCAGATGTCTTTGCTTGGACTTACAAAGATCTAAGAGGTTTCAACCCAAAGTTGGCACAACATACTATTGAGCTGGATCCGAATCCAAGCCTGTCAGGCAAAAGCAAAGGCCAGTGAATCCCCATATTGAACCTCTCATGAGAAAAGAGTTAAGCAAGCTTATTGAGGCCAGTATCATCTTCCCCATCAAACACTCAAGTTGGGTCGCCAACTTAGTCCCAGTCAGAAAGAAGAATGGAGAGATCAGGTTGTGTGTCGACTTCAGAGACTTGAATAGAGCCTCTCTCAAGGATCATTATCCACTCCCTTCCATGGAGCAAATATTGCAGGTTATAGCTGGTTCAGAAAGGTTTTCACTACTTGATGGCTACTCAAAGCTACAATCGATTATGGTGAGGGAGGAAGACCAATTCAAGACAAACTTCACAACCAAATGGGGAACATATGCCTACAAGAAGATGCCATTTGGCCTATCAAATGCTGGAGCCACTTTCCAAAGGGCAATGGATATGGCATTCAAGGGGTTGATCAATAAAATAGTTTTGATATATCTTGATGACATCACTGTATTCTCCAAAAATGCAAAGTGGATCATCACCTTTTTCATCCGAGGCAGTATTTCGAGGTGTAGAAGATTTGGGGTATCATCAATCCCAAAAATGCATATTCTCGGCTCATGAGGGGAAACTTCTAGGCCATATTGTCTCAAAGAGGGATTAGCAATTGATCCAGAGAGGGTCAAGCCATAAGAGCACTACCATTGCTAAGTCACAAGAAAGCCCTTCAAAGCTTCTTGGGAAGGATCAATTTTGTCCGCAGTTTGTCCTGCAGATTTGCAGCCCTTGTCAAGCCCATCACCAAAATGTTAAAGAAGAGCATGGCTTTTAAGTGGACAAGAAAGGCAAGGAGAGTTTTGAAGCAATCAAAGAAGCTATCTCTCAAGCACCAACTCTCATCAACCTGCATTTCTCCAAGGATTTCATCCTCTATGCATTTGGAGGTGATGACACTATTTCTACCCATTCTAGTGCAAAGCAGAACAAAGATAATGATGAGCAGCCGGTCGGTTGCCTTCTTCAACGTGTGAGCCTAGATGACTATGAGGTGAGGTACTCTTTTATTGAAAAGCATGTACTTGCAGTAATCAGAAGCTTGAAGAAATTCAAGCATTTAGTCTCAAACAACAAGGTCCAGTTGCTGGTCTCACATGCTGGAGTTAAGGACTTCCTCCTCAACAAGGATTTGAATGAGAAAAGGGCAGGTTGGATCACCCGTGTCATGGAGTATGACATTGAGATCAAGATCACCAAGCTGGTAAGAGGGAAAGGATTGTGTGAGCAGCTGGTTTTGGGGAAGCAAAAAGAAGTATGCAACAAAGAAGAAACTGTTTTGACAGTCCAAGACAGCCATGAGCCAAGTGGCAATCATGAAGAAGACAATGCTTCCCCCACTCCTTGTTGGACCCAAGGTATTATGCACTTCCTAGGCATAGGCCTATGCCCTCCAGAGATGAACAAGACCCAAAGGAGACACTTCAGATTGCAGGCTGTCCCGTATGCCATTGTTGATGGAGTTTTGTTCAAGAAAGATGTGAATGGAGTGCTGCTGAGATGCATTAGCACAAATCAGATTCAAAGGGTGTTGGAAGAGTTTCATGGTGGACCAGCTGGTGGCCATTTTGCACCAAGAGTGACAACTCTAAAAATCATGAAGGCTGGTTATTATTGGCCTAAAATCTTCAGTGATTGCTATGCATGGATCAAGAGGTGTAAGAATTGTGCATTCTTCACAGGAAAAGAGAAGACTTGCTGCCCTTCCATCGCATCCAATCTCAGCTTGACCAGCCATTCATGCAATGGGGTTTGACTTCATTGAGTCATTAATCCCAATTCAAGCCAAGGGCACAAATGGATTTTGACAACCACGACTACTTCACCAAATGGACAAGAAGCAGAGCTCTCAAAGAGGCAAATGAGTCTAAAGATCTTAGACTTTTATGAGGGGATAACAACCAGATTTGGTGTACCTACCACAATAATCTCTCGATAATGCATCGGCATTCATTGATCCAGGTGACCGAGTGGGCTGTCAAGAACGGTATTTACCTAAGCACTTCATCAAACTATTACCCTCAAGGTAATGGCTGTGCCGAGTCTACAAACAAGAACTTGTTGAGGATCATTAGGAGGACTCTTGATGAGAATCAGAGGTCTTGGCATACCAAACTGAAATCAGCCTTATGGGCTGATAGGATAACTCCCAAAAGATCCACAGGTAACTCTCCATTCAGGCTTGTCTATGGAAGAGAGGCAATCTTGCCCATGTCACTTGAGTTGCCAACGTTGGAACTCATGAAGCAGCTGGAGTTGCTTGAATTTGAGCCCATGGAGGTGAGGTATGCAGAGTTGATGGAGCTGCAAGAGATCAGAAATCAGGCATCCCAAGCAATGGAAAAGGATCAAGCTTTGATCAAGAAGACCTTTGATAGAAAGGCCAAGGATAGATCTTTTCAAGTTGGAGATCTAGTGTTGAAATGGGATGTGGATAGAGCAAAACCGGGAAGGCATTCAAAATTTGATGCCATTTGGAGTGGCCCATACGTGGTCACAAAGTGCAAGAACAACAATGCTTTCCAATTAGCCTCACTGGAGGGTGAAGAACTGCAGATTCCAGTCAATGGAATCTATCTCAAGCGTTGCTTCTAGAGGGAAGTTCACTACCTCTGTAAATATTAGATTAGATTTTCTTTCCTCCAAGTGCTTGTGCACATTGTTTTGCTGTAGGTTAGTCTTGTTTTCCCTAAGTGCTTTGGCATAGCTTGCTGTCCATGGAGATGTTTAGCAGTCCTTGCCTTCATCAGGTGACATTCCATCTTCCTCCTTGCACATTCTGAGTCAGTTGAGGTTCTAAATAGAATATTTGATGACTCCATGCCCAATGGACTGCTTCAGGCAACTGGTATCTTCTACCTAGCAGGCAGGTAACCCCGCTGAGTCACCAATTGTTATCCAAATTCACCCCCAGGGGTTAATTTGATAACATGCATCAGAATTCTCAAGTCTCAGGCAAATGGATTGATTCAGGGAAAATCATGTTTCTAGGGTCCCCTCAGATTTTTTCTAACTCCCCTGGCAAGAAGGAAAGAGCAAGCTCTGAGAAAATGTGAAAAAGTTACAGAAAACAAGCTTGGGCAGAAAAATCATGAAAATTGGCTAAGTCCTAGTCCTCGCAACGGTCGGGACATGAGGGACATCGGGGCGCGAATCGGCCGAAAGGCCGCCAGTAGCCGGGGACAGGGGGAAAAGGAACATCCGAGCCGCAATCAAAGTTGGACGCTGGGGACGCGGAAAGCCGGTTCGGCCGAAGGAGAAGAAAATCGACTAACTACTCTGGGACAAGTTGGGACAAGAAGACGCGAAGGACGCGAACCACCCGGATTCGGCCGAAAAGGAGAACTTTCACACTAAGCAGTTGGGACATCTGGGCCGCGAGGACGCGAAGGACGTGAAAAGGTGAAGCGGCCGAGAGCAAAGGAAGCCCATTTCGGCGGTTCGGAAGAATTTGTCCCAGACAGTCCGGGACAGTTGGAACAAATGTACGCGAAGGACGCGAACCGGCCGGTTCAGCCAAATGGGAACTTCAGCACTGGGACAATTGGGACAAAGGGACGCGTGGGACGCGGATAGCCGAAGGAGCCGAAAGCCAATCAAGCAACGCCACGTGTCACCGGCAGAAAAGGGACAAGGAAGCCCATTTCGGGCGGATCGGAAGTTTCTGTCCCAAACAACACTGGGACATCCGGACAAATGGACGCGGTGGATGCGAAAAGCCAGCAGACCCGAATACCAATCAAATCACGACACGTGTCACGAGGGAGAAAGTCCAGAAGTCAAAGGGCGAGGTTTCAAGCACTGACCCGAACCAATGAAATAGTGCCACGTGTCCAAGTTTAAGGGCCCACAAGGAAATTTCAAAGGAAAGCCCACGGAAAGGTGGAGGAGAGAGAATTTCTCAGTGAATCAGAGCCTGCCACGTGTCATCCAAGTGGCAGAGCGCGGGGAAAGTTCAAATATTTTTCCCCCGCCAACTGTTTTTTGCCTTTTTTTTCCTAAATCTTCAGATCGTCATATCTTTCGATCCAGAGCTCGGATTTGCACGTTCTTTATATCAACGGAAAGCTTATGAAATTCTCTACATGATTCTGGGGTCAATCTTGCATTTTGGTTCAGTTTGGAGAGAGAAAATTGAGAAAACGTCCTCTACGCGTGGTAATGCCAGAAGTAACGCTTCAACAACCAACTTTAATGCAGCAGACAGTTCACCGCTTCTGTTAGACAGCCCACCGTTTTGCCAGGATCCGCCGCTTCTACCATAATGAGATGATTTTAAATGTGACCTAGAAGTGGTTGGGGTAGATTCTGATTTCCTCTCTCTTCCCTCTCTCATTCTTTCTATATATTGTAAAGAGGGGCTTCTTTCAAAAGGTCAACATTTTCTGTTTTTTGCTCTCCTCCCTTCTTCTCCTATCATGTGAATTTGTGGAGTTCAAACCTCTCATTTGAACCGTAATACGACTCTTCCTCTTAGCATTCTGTAGTGTATTGTATCAATCTTGGAGCAAGTAATACATGTCTCAGGGATGATTCTCAACCCTCTCTCGTGTTCATTTTGCATCCTCCCGGTCTTTCACCGCAAGTTTTGTTATCTCGTGCATGATCTTATATCACATTTGAATGGTCTCGTGTTTACCGGCAAGATAGGTGTTCTTCATTCCTCTGCATCACCTCTATTAGCTTAGATTTATTTTTAAAGATTTTGAATGGTTGAAAGGAGGATTATCTAGCTAATAAGAGAGATATTAGCCCAATTATATGGTTATATGAGGAATACAACCAAAAACATGTTGTGAATGGGCATCCGAGAATGGAGTGAAGAAGGGGAATTAACGAAGTGTCATTAATTAACTTAATTGGAGGAAATTTTAAGTTGAAGCATGTTTAGGTGTCTACATTTTCCCCTCTTTAGGATGGCGTAAGTGATGTCACTTCAAAGATAGTAGACAAGCATAAAAAACTAGAAACTTTTAAAGGGATAGAAGAAAAATGAGTAGAATGAAGGATGCCCCCTTGATTGTCAATGGGGTGATGGAAGAACTCGATTGATGATCAAAAAGATGACAAAAAGAGAATAGAAGAAAGAATTGTGTGATGAAGAAGAAAATAAAGGGGATATAGAACCAAAGGAGTATGAGGAAGGGGGAATGAGCTAATATCCATCCAGTGCATTTTGAACAACTTTATTTTCATCATATTGTTAATGATCTTCATCATCGGTCCTTATTAAAAAGAAAGAGAAAAAGTGTAGTATGACATGAAAATCCATATATGACCAAATTTCCATTTCTAAAAACACCAACCCCATGAAACATACAAAATTCAATACTGAATACGAGAAAGTAGAAGATGTCAAACTCCATGTAACATACATAATGTAATGCAACACGATAAAGTTACCTAGCTAACCTAATAGAGATATAAGTAAAAACACACATACCTAAACCAACAACATCTAAGCTAGTGGTTCAAACATTTTGCTATCAAGTTTTAGTTCCAACCCATTCGAATTAATGACTAGAGTTAATGATGATTCCCCACACAAGGATACATGCAGGGGAATAAAGGAGGACACTTGGGTCCTATGAAAAAGCATTGTGTGCTACGAAATAGTACAAGGAAACTTGTTGTGCCTTAGAGTATAGATGAAGTATGAAAAATAGCTTTGTTAATGAGGCTAGATCAAGATGATCCACGAGTTTTTTATGATGAAAACAAGCAAGAACCAAAGAAATATTTTTTGTGTAGGACAATTTTTTTTTTAGAAGTTTTCTAAAACATATTTTAATGTTTTGATTTTTCTAACATATTTGAATGTTTTTGTGATTTTGAAAGTTTTCTGAAGCTATGTACAGGAAGAAAAATAAGCGTGGATGCCCCCAGCGATAGATGGGATGTACAAGGGTAGAATGCCATGTGCATGTGCAAGAAAGTGAAGATGCAAAACTACCCCAACATTAGGTGGGAGTATTCAAAGGAAAAATATTCATATGTAGAGGATGGATCAAGGCCAATATGGATAGGTTTAATCATGATGATGAATGTAAACTAGTAACATGCTAGGAAGGATTAAAGATGCCCCTAGCGTAAGTTGGCCAAGAAGCACATGATAGAAAGGAAGTGACAAATTTACTTTTATGAAAGAGACAAAGGTGTCTCCAAACATGGAAAAAAGGAAATACTATACACATGGATGTTCTGAATGAAGTATAAGAATAAAGAATGTTATGAATGTATCTTAGAATCCTTGCGACGGAAAAGTAATTAGCCAAATAAAAAAATCGTGAGATGAGATACGTACTAAAGAAAGAGTAGTAACAAGGTCCAAAAGAAGACACTTGGTAACATACTAATCTTATTCACTCATGGAGATCCAGTGTGTGCATGTGGAAATTAATTACCTATTAAAGGGAAGATGTAGTAGGTAAAAAATGAGGACAAACTAGCTAATGTGTAGGAATGGTTTAACTTGATAAGTGATAGATGATTTGTGAATGGAGGGTGGAAGGATAGTCATACATTGTTCTTCTACCAGCCAAGCATCGATAGCCCTGAAAGAGTTATATTTGATTCTCTTCACAACATTTCTCTCTTTTTAGTTAGGATTCCATACGATAGAAATTATTGGAAATACCCCAGAGAGAGTTATATATCAATTTTTTTCGATTTTAGCTTTTATATTTTGACTTTTTATTGATTTTGATTATTTTTCTTTCTAACTTATTTCAGCTCTCTTATTTAACAATGGGTCAAGAACCACTTTGATGGCTTGATGGAAGCATATGGAAGTGATTACGATGATGAAATTGGATAGTGTCAACAAATATATCCAAAATTTCTTCACAACAAGTTTATTATATGTTGAGTGTGATAAGATCTCTAAGAGGTCATTCGTTCTTTAGTTTACTAATGTGATAAAAGACCAAGGTCAAACGGATACTAGAGAGATAATGTTAGAAAATGCATGTGAAAAGGATAACCACAATATCACCAAAGGGATGAATATGGTGGGAAGACTTGTAGAATAATAACAAGGAAGGAAAGAAAGGAAAATCCATGTGTACGTAATACTTGATTGCAATGTTTGATCTTTGTACCTTTGATTTTTTTATGTTTTCTCTTTTTTATATTTTTAAATTTTTATTTATTTTTAAGATTATTGATAGTTTTGGAAAGTTGGGACCAACAAAGTCACTCCATTTGATAGGATTCAACAATGATGTCTACAACTTCCTTGATAAGAGAGATTAGGCTTGTTTGTTTATCAAGAGTCATATTTTCTCCAATCTCAATGATCATAGTGAGATCATACTTAAAAATGTCAGCAATTAATCTTGAAACATGGATTTTGTATGTGGGAGCTTGAGTTCACTATCTAGAGGTTTATGCACTTTGTGCCATACTTGATGGTTACGTTGATGTGAGTTCTTTAATCGTGTTTGATTTTTAACCTTAAGATCGTTGGAAGTGTTGGAAAATTTGGACCTCTTGGAAGTTTGTACCTGATCTTGATTAAGAAATTGTTTGGTTCTCTTATAAGTTGATGTGTGACTTGTTTGATCTTGAGAAGGAGAAGAAAGTGAATGTGGACATTTAGAACTGATGTGAGAAATGACCACATGGGCTTACCAAACCATTGATAGAAGAATTAAAGTGGATGGGCTACCAGGAGGTGAGCCACTGATAGAAGATGATGAAGGGATGCTAGAATATGGCCCTAAGATGGAAGAAATTGGCTACAAGGACATGGCCTAGGAATAGAAGATGATGGGCTACCCAAAGGTTTCCCATAGATAGAAGAGGATGAAGGGCTACTAGGATGCGGCCCAAGAATAGAAGGTAATGGGTTACCCCAAGGTGACTCATATATGAAAGATAATGGAGGGATACTAGGACGTGGCCCCATAATGGAAGAAGATAACAAGGGAATACTAGGGGTGAACCAAGTGTAGATGGAGTACTCAAAGGTGTTCCATAGATAGAAGAGGATAAAGGCCTACTAGTATGTGGCCCAACAATAGAAGGTAATGGGCTACCAAGAGGTGACCCAGAAGTAGAAAATGGAGGGCTACCTAGGGGTAGTTATAGGATAGAAGAAGATGATGGGATACTCATCAGTGACCCAATGTGATATTTTGATTAAGGAATGATGATGGATAAGGAATGATTGGGTAACGAGAAGATAGGTCATGGATAATTGTGAGACCCGACATTTCATCATGCTTAGAGGAAGGTGAAGATGGAATAGAAGAAAAATAAAGTTTCATAAACTTAGGATTTTATTGTATGCTTTGTGATAAAATGAATCAAATTCTTCCTCCCCATACGCAAGCATATTTAGTTCTAGAAAGAATCCTATTATAGGGATATCTTCGTATAGTCCAATTGATCCTTCATTATGAGAGAAATAAATCAGTAGAGATTATTGTTCTTTGACCATAGGAGGTTGACTAGAAGAAATGGGTCTAATAAGAGGGGAATATTGATTGATAGAAGAAGATGAATATGTTTGATTATTTATATGAGGGGAATGGCTGACCTTATCACTCCCATGAAGAGTCTTGATAGTCCTTTGAAAAGATATCTTAGCACATGGATTTTTTCTAATGGTTCTAAGTCACAGACATTGATATTTAGAGGATGGATGAGGAAATGGTATGATATGATTGAAAGGGATAAAGGGATGAAGAGGGATTGAATTTGGACTAATAGTAAAGACCACTCAAGAAAGGATGTAGGCACTCGGAGGTAGGCATCTCATGAATGGACGATTTCGATCTGGACCTAGGTAATTTTTCTAGAAGACAACATAATGTAGGAAGAAAAATAGGATCGCATAACCATTCATTAAGTTGTGATGAAGAAGTCGAATTAGATTATTGACTATAAGAAATATGAGTCATGTAACTCTTAGATAGAATAAGGGGTCATTGAGCGACCGATATAGGTGGTCCTGCGAAGGAAGGGAGGATCCCGACTCAATAGCCAAATTATATGTTTGATCAATGGAACTTAGAGTCACATGAGTCTTGAAAGGAGGAAGCCATTGTTGAGGTGATGGGAATGAATGTCCTTTAAAGAAAGGGAGGACTATGATTTAGGATTTGATCGGGATCTCAATCTTCGAAAGATGTGTGGGAATCGAGAATGGTAGTTTGGATCTGGATTAAAATAAGAATGGGGGAACCTAAATAATAATTTGGATAAGAAGTGTCCAAACCATAACACCGACTATGAGATGAAGGTTTGGAACAAGGTACCCAAATGAACCTTCTAGCGTGAAGAACCAAATGAGGTTTAGTCATGATGGAAATATTTTGACTTGAATTCCTAAACCGAGGTTCCGTATTTTTATAAGTGTGAGGAAACATGCGATAATTAGTTATTTTTGGCATGGTTGGAGATGTGAATTCTTATACCTAGATAGTGTGATCAAATTTCTTCAAAGTGAAGAATGTTTCATGTCGATTTGGGAAATACAATGGCATCCAACTAGACATTCATCGCGAGTATGGAAATGGCTGCGTGATTCTCCAAAGGAAACCTAAGGAAAATGTACATTATGATCAACTATCCAACAAGATTTTCCTACAAAAATTTATGAGTTAGTTAACATGCAAGGAATAATTATGCAAGTCCACTAGTAAACCAACCATTCGCTCAAACTGTTTTATGGAACACTATACCTTTAAGCTATGATTTCAATGATAGGCACAAAATCAGATAGTGACAATACCTTATCAATACCTAGGTCGAGTTGAAATATCAACAAGATATAAGAACCAAATTTTCATTGACGTGATCTCTCCATGAGATATACTATGACTAGTTCAAATGCCAACAAAATATAAGTCTTTGATAATGGAAGTTGCGAATGTAGATAATGTAACAACACTATTTTGATACGTTAACCAAGAAAGAAAGGAACTAGTATCAAGATGATTTCATCACAATATAAATAAAGCGGTAAGTACAAGTATAGCCATAAGTTATTATTTGTGCAAGCAGTGTAATGATACAATAAAGAAACTTATACCAAGTTCTCAAAAATGAAAACAAGATGTAAGTACCATAATTGTATAGCTAAAATGCAAGAAAAAATAACAACTCAAGGGAAATAGTGGTGAAACGAAATCCTAGCTATGAATATGATCTTGAAATCAAGATCAAAGGACTATCAAAGATGTGAAAACGTACTCACACACTTTAGACGTTTAATAACCCACCAAAACATGGATGGGCGTAAACAAACAAAAAAGTGGTGAACAATGTCTATGATAACACTCATGAGGTATGCCTCCTTCTTGTCCCAAATGGGCAACAAGAATACAAGGGTATAGACCAAATGAGGTGGAAATAAACTAAGCGTCACTTGGGTAGAGTTTTACCTCATCCTAAGGTGAGAAAGAAACTAAGCTAAGTGATACATTGTATATCTCACAAAGAATGACACCTAGATCTAACTTAACTGTACTTTTTTCCTTGTTTGAAAAACAAGGTTTAGATTCCAAGTAAGTCTTCACTTTGTGATGGTTTGAAAAGATGTGATAATGGACTAGCAAAGTGGGCTCTTTGATGATGTAATACCCTCGACAAATTTTATATTCCTCCTTTGCATTTCAAGTGTTGACATGTTATTTTCTTCTAAAGATGTGTTATTTTGATTGTTGGAGATCATGCTTGATATGGATAAATCTTTTCTATTCTTAAGATCATTAGAATAGAATGGAATGGCTTCCTTGAATCCATTTTTCACTTCTTGAAGGTGAGTTGTAATCTGGTTTAAGAGTTGCAAACTTACCTCTTTATCTGACTCATCCTGGATCAATTTTAGTGATCCAAGGAATGTTTTAAACCTTCTCAGTTGAATGAATGGTAAATTGACATTCCATAATTGAGGGACATGGTGGACTGAAATTTGTTATTACAAGTTATTTAATCTTGTGTGAACGTATTTCTATTCAGTTGTATGTTGTGCTTAGGTCCTTGGAGATTGATCTTGGCAGTACATTGCTGACGTAAATAAAATACAACCTGTTCATGGCATAGGAAGGATTTGGAATCCTAAAACTAAAGGATTATCCTACAGAATCCTAAGCTGGGTAAGAATATTCACTACCTAGCTATGCTACTTAATTGAATTTTTATTCTAATCTAAGCCTTGTGCTAAGGGAATATGGAAAGGTTGCTAGGCTATCTAAATTAACCTAAAACCTAATGCTATATGGTTATGAGATGATCTAACCTAATGTTGGAATTACCTAAGGTAATGTGTTAAGACCTAAGGTAATTATTCCTAAACTAACCTAAGTTTAAGGATCTATCCTAAGCTATTTTAATGGGAACCTAAAAGGGTCACATACCTCTAAGGCGCTGGAGTTCCAATGGCATTTAATTGTTGATAAGGTTCTTAAAGGCATAAGGTACTACCAATTTTGGTAGGGGCTAGTTGATTTGTGCAGAGGCTTATGTGGAAGCTCCACTAAAGATGGAGTTGCATGTTAAATGGGAATTGGCATTTGCTAGATTTGGGAGGTGGTGGCAAGGAGAGTTGAGTGGGAAAATTAGAATTAATGAAATTAATTGGCCTCGGGTTTTGTTCACAAACCATCTAGGAAACTTGGAAGGTGGATTTGTGGGAGGTTGTTGGTTTTTTCATGCTTTTTGGATTTTTCTCTGCATGAAGAAAACTAGTTCTTCGAACCAGTAGTTCAACTTGCACTTCATTGCTATTTTTAACTCACTTGGTCTATTTTTGATCATGGGAAGGTATATGAGGCATGCTAAGGAAATTTGTTGGTTGGTTGATCTTTCGTGGAGGAGAAAAGGAGTTGGAAGCTCATCTGGAAGTCTCCTTCAATTTGTCGAAGCGCTATTCAGGCATGATAGGCTCTAATCTTTAAGATCTCTTGCTTTCTTCTAAATGTTTCATTAAAATGACTCTGCTCTTATGAGATTCTTGGCTTGCATGTTTTATCTGGTTATTTGCTTGTTGGGTTTTGTAATCTTTGGAAATTTGGGTATAATCCATGGAAAATTAGTGATAAGTGTTTGAAACTTTATTGGTATGTGCTATTAGCAAGACATGCATGGGAAACTTGTTACTGTAACTCTTCTTTTCATTTCTTGAACCAGTATACGAAGAATTTGTTCTTTAACCCGACATTCGTCACTAGTTATTTGGTTATATGTTTTGGGAACTTTAATCCCGTCTATCTTTTTGTGGAGATCGTCTTTGTTTGAGCTAAATCTTGTAGTTGAGTTTGTATTTTGTTCAAGCTAGAGCCTATATTCAGGTTCGTCTTTTTTCAAGCTAGAGCCTATGATTGGGTTCATCTTTTGTTGAGCTAGAGCTTGTATTCGGGTTCATGTTTGTTTGAGCTAAAGCTTGCAGTTGAGCTCATGTTTTGTTTGAGCTTGAGCTTGTGTTGAGATGGTGTTTCGTTTGATCCTGTATTCAAGTTTGTGTGTAGTTAAGCTTGATTTGGGGATAGTGTTTTGTTAAGGATTTGGGTTAGAGATTCTTGTCACTTTGAAATAGTGTTTGGATTCTCGAGTAATCTTGGACTGTTGTTTTAAGTCCATATGTACCTCTATATCGTGTGTTTATTCTTGTGTTATTCTGGACTGTTAATGGAAGTTCGTAATTTACACAGTAATAGTATTTTTTTATTAGTTCTGAACTCTGGTAGGAGCTTGTGTTTCGAGCTGGTATGAGATTTCTTGTTTGATATGAAAACTAGAATGAGAATTGTGGTTTCCCTGAACCTGTGAATATCTACTTGAATAGTTCTGAACTCCTATGTGAGAAACTTGTGTTTCATTTTGAGTTGGAAATAGGTTTCTTGTTTACGCTATAAATTGGTGAAGGTTGTCGTGTTATATTCTAACTTGTATCATAATATTTGTATATATATCTATGATCACATTTGAGATTTTGTGATTTGGCACTATACATGTAATTTGATACATAGTGTTTGAATTTTTAGTTGAATGATGTGTTAGCTCTGTTATGGTAATTGTGAGTTGGTTTTAAATTGTATTCTAGTTGGAAGCTTATAACTCCTTTAATGCAAACCGCTTACTCCAGGTAATTCTGGGTAAGTAGTATGACTGAGATTGTTTGAGTATCTCTTGGAGATTTAACTAGAAACATTTTCATTTGTTAGTAGGATTTGGAATTCTTTTAAAATGAGTTTGTACCTGTGCTTAGAAATAGTAGTGGAGGTAGAATACTTAAATCTATTTAGCCTGATTTTGTTTTATAGTTCTAAAAGAATTATGAATCATCTACGTTTAAGTACAATGTTGTGGAGGCATGTAAGGGAACTTCAGTTTCGAGTTTGAGGATACTCCTGAACTAGTTTAGTTTAAGGTTTTAGGTTTTCTAATCTTGTTGGGATCAATAAGTTAATGCTTAAGTCTTTTAGAAGAAGAAGGAAATTGGGAACCCTTAGGGACAGGGTGTTGTTTTAGAACTTTACTGAGTGTTGTTCTGAACTAAAATTGGAACTCATGTTTGTAATGATAAGGATTGTAAGGTGGACTTGTAGTACATTTCTTGCAATGAGTTGGTTTTTTTCTCTCTTCTGGGAACTAGTGTATGAGCTTATTGTTTGGATTAGAGATGGGAATTTGTTGTTAAGTTTAGAGAATAAATTAAAGATTGAGTCAAATTATGATAAGATTCCCTTTCTAACCTATGTAGGGATTAGTTCATTTGATTGAACCCTTCTGTTATTAGTTCTCTTGCAAAATGGAGATTATTATACCTATTTAGCCTTCCTTGTTCATATCATTTGTTAAAGTGATGAAGGAAGAGATTTGATGTTTCAGTTTTGTTGAATAGAAAATACAATCTTGTTGTCAGACTATTAAAATTCTATATTCCTTCTTAGATTGATATGGGATTCTATTCTATTTAAAAATATGAAATGTTGTATTTAAAGGTAGTTGTCCTTTAAATGAAATAGTTAAATTCATGTTATGAACTTGTATCTATTTTCTTATATTTTTGTGTTGAGCATAGTTGGAATGGATATCCTTCTTCCTTGCTTAGGAGCTAGATGTATCATCTCAATGTGAACTATGTTGTAAACCCCTTTCCTTTGTTGTTTAAAGGTAATTGTTAGGATCAATTAAAATTTAATTTTGTAAGGAAGATGTTGTGGATTATATTATGTTCTTCTCTTAGAAGTGAATTTAGATTGGTTAATGTACTTCTTTTCCTTTTCTATTACTTATACTGATATTTATGATGTATTAATTGTCTCATTAAAGTAGAGTTGTTTTAATGGAACAATTAGTGGAATGCACTTCGTTTTAAGGCTTAGTGCTTATCATGCTCAGTTCATTGAACTGACCCATGCTAGCAATTTTTGCAGATGGACTTTGTAAGTGATAAAAGAAGGAAAAACTTATATGATGCATTGGCTGATTTAAATCTGATTCCTTGTGAAGAATTATGATTCATTCTTGAGATTGTATTGAAAAAGAAAAGTAGTATTCTTTTAGAATGAAGGCGGTTGTTATGTAGTATGCCTAAAATGCATAAGGCTTGTAAATGTATAAGTTATAAAGATGAATTGAAAGCTAAGAATTTACTTGTATTGGTTGTGTAAATTATCTTGTACTTGTATGAAAAATATGGATTTCTATCTTGTTGATATTCTTCATATTATTTTTATGCTTAATTGGTTATCCTTTGATAAGTTGGATAAAGGGATTTAGTTCAATTTCCCTAATTAAGATGTAGCTTGTTAAGTTGTAGAATATGATGTTCTTTATCTAAACTATATAATATAGTAATGTAATGTGTGTTAAACATACATTAAGAAATATGGATATTGGGTAGGATATACCCTAACACTTAAACACGTAGATAAAGACTCTTTCTCTTTCTTAATTGCATATAAACCAAAAAGGTATGGAAATATGATTACAATTTATTAGACTTCATTTTGTATGAAGTCTACTTTAAATTGGATATACTTGAATGTTGAACCTATCTAAAAGTTATTGTACTTTTAAATGAAACTTGATAACATTGTTCGGTTGTGGTTAATTGGTAGTGTAACTGAGAGATCTAACATTAAAAACAACCATAAGTATAAAGAAGTTCTTCATGGACTAAATGAAGCAAATTTAGGAAAGAACTTATTGAGCGTTGGATTAGGGTTAGGCATGGTTGTTGTAATCAAGAAATAATTTAGACTAACAATGTATTAACAATCTCCTCGGGGTATGCACATCTCCGATGAGGTAGTTTCTATAGGATGTTGGCACATTCCAACTACATGACTATACTTTTGAGAAGGCTTGGGTATTCTCGAGAATACAACATTGTAGTTGACATGTGGCATCACCCTTCCGCATTGATCATCTAGATCTACACATAATAGGATCTCGTACTTGAACTTAGTTTCTCTAGGTCTAGATAGGAGCATATTTAGGATATTAATTAGCTTCCAATGGCTCAGGGTATGTTGGCACATCCGGTCGATGACTTAGGTCAATCAAGTATGCCCATTTACCCTAATCCATTGTAAGTGTCTTCCTATAATAAGTTATGTTTCTATCTAGGGCTAGGGTTAAACTTGGAACAAGTGGACTAATGGTATTCGGAAAGACCAATCATGATAATAGAGGAGTGAGGTGAAGGATGTATTCTAATATGACGAGTATGCCATCTAGGAATAGTGACATACATAATATGTTGTAAATATTTGGCCAAAGTATCGCAAGTTGTTGGTTGTGTTGTCCTATGTCACCAAGTTTTAAAACAATGTGATATCAAATGAATATTGGTAATAAATATTTAGATATGTTCTTTATAGATCACTCGAGACCCGTGTAGGGTAGGAAGAAAAATTATACTGAAGTATACAATATGTATTCAATACATAATATAACATAAATAGATTGGTAGCTTACCGAGTTATGGAATGAATAAATCGGTGAATCACCGAGTCATTATAGTTACATATGTTTATCCATTGAATTTGATTGGCATGGAATGTTTGTTCTAAATAATGCTTTATTTAGAACAGTGAAAACTATTTTTTTTTTTTTTTAAATTCCTTGTTTCTAAAGTCTTAAAATGGGAATGTTACAAACGAAATGGATTTCCTAAGTATATCACTCAACTAGGTGTCAATTTTTTTTTAAATGCGATATCGATTTACCAAGGTTTCCTAAGTATCTTGGATTTACTTTTCCCCTTCGATACAATGAGTAAATAGTGCATTTAGTTGTATCGTCACCGGGGTCACGATATAGAAAAATTTCACTCTAAATTCACAATGTATGACTAGTCAAGTGGGTAAGTGGAGCGCTTTATCTTTCATCCGTGAGGATACTCGGTGGTGGATTACTATAGGATTCCTAGAACCACCCCCATTGTTGTAGCTTAAGGTGTTATGCCAAAGGGGTTATGTTCTAGTTGAGTGGATAGGGATGTACCCTTTTCTAAAACTTGCAGTGTGATGAAAGTGGTGTGTTTTTATCTTTCTTATCTTAATGTGGTTTTAAGTAGCACACCATTTGGAAACCTACAATCAAACATGTATTAGTGGGTTTGTGTTTCGAACCTTCCTTCTTTGACAATGAGCTTTGGTTCTACATGTAAGTAGTTAGTATTTTTCCACAAAATATCATGATATCAAAAGAGATTTTTGTGTTTCTTTTTATTCCTAAGATCACCAAAAAGACGTGAATGAAGAGCATACACAATGAGGAAACCCAAAAAAATATATGGAAAATACTTTAATTGTTTTATAAAAGGAAACTCATTTTAGCCAACTTTGACAAGTTAATTTATTTTAAAGCTTAAATTAAAGTGTTTTGAAAACAATAAGAAGGTTTTAGAAGTGTTTTTGATTCCCAAGATCACCTAGAAGGTGCGAGGAAGAACATAGCACTTCAAAAACATCTATATACTAATAAATGAAAAAATTCACTAATTTATTCAAAACAAATCCAAAAGAACCCCGCAAACAAGTCGATTAGTCCCACAAAAACCTTTCAAAGTGTTAGAATAACCAAGAAAATAATTTTTCAAAATTTAATACACATTTGAAAATAACAGTTATCTAATAATGTAAACCATAAATTTTGTATAATTCAAAATACTAATTTTATCTTTTCATTGTGTAGTTCTATTCAATACCTTTTCAACACAAAAAAATAGAGTCGTTTCGAGTTTGGGAGCAAAATTTATGGCCTCTAGAAGATAGGTAATGAGCATAGTTCAATGCATACATGCCTAGAAAGACACACACGTGCTTGTTTCGATGAGTACACACATAGAATGATGGATACATGCCTTTTTAGAAGGATAAACACCTATAACGATGGATATGTTCCTATTTTGATGGATACGTACGTGCCCAAAATGACGGAGACATTCCTATTTCGATGGATATGCACTATAAATGACAGAGACATGCCAATTTTGATGTATATGTGCCGATCTAGGACACATATGCATACCCCTATAAAACTTGTAAAATTCATGGAAATGAAAAATTTCAACAGTCAAATAGGTTAGTTATTAATCATTAAACCTATTTTTAGCTTTAACTCATTAAACACTCATGCGAAAAGGGAGATATAACCTATTTAAAGTCATTTTTTTAAAAAAACAAGCTATTTTACCTTAAAAAGTATTAAAGTTGTCAAAAATGAACATGAAAAATCTCAAAATACCTCCATTAATGGAGTATGGACTAAGAGTCCCACCGGGCATGCCAAATGTGAACAAGGAAAAGTTGTAAAAGCTATGAAATGAGGCTAAAGAACCTCAAAGCTTTGCCAACTCATCTATGGACCATAAGATAAGAGATAAACAAGGGAAAATAACATGCAAGCATTATAAATTTGACAAAAACATCAAAAACTAACATGTATATTACTCTCTCTCTTTAGATCACTAACTAAACATTGAACCTAAGAAGATCAACTTAGAAATCAAAGGGGTGATTAGTTTTTTATGGACTCAAGCTTTCAAGAATGAAGTCTCACCATTAAAGGATACAAGGCCATATGGTTCTCTCTATTTACTTAAAACCTTGTTTAATGGATGAAAATTGAGGTTATTAGCTCAAGATTATTGGAGGGAGTAAGTTTAAGATCAAATGTATAATTAGCTTAAAGTTATCTAAAATGAGATCTCAAAGTTTTCTTAGTATTGAGTTATGAGTGAAGTTGTAAGGTTGAATGGGTAGGCTTAGCCTTCTATTTATAGATCTCCAAATTGAAGATTTGGAAATTGGGTGCATATGGGACTAAAGGTAAGCCAAAAAGCACTTTTAGATTAGATTAGGATAAACATGTTTTAGGATTAGTTAGGCTAGGTTTAGGATAATTAAGTGTGATTAGCAAGTGATTAGATACTCATTGAGATTTGGGAGGAGTCAAATTAACCATAATTGATTGATAGATTTCCTAAGAAGCTAATAGAAGTGATCTAGAGAGAACTACGGAGGTTTTGAATGGTCGAAAGGAGGAATGTCTAGCTAATAAGAGAGATATTCACCCAATTAGATGATTATAGGTGGTATATGACTGAAATAGTGTCATGAATGGGCATTCGAGAATGGAGTGAAGAATGGGTAATTAATGAAGTGTCATTAATTAACTTAATTGGAGGAAATGCTAAGTATAAGCATATTTTAGGTGTCTAAACTAGAAACAAAACTCTTTTCTAAAGGTTCAAAAGGTACACATCTTCCATCTGATTTATGTTATCAAGTATTCAATCAACATAAATTGGGGAAAATGTAGGCAAAAGCATGCACTTGGGTAAATTTCTAGGTCTTAAAACATAGTAATGTATTCCTAATTTTTAAGAAAAACTAGTGATTAAAAACTATCTTTGGCCTCTTTAGTTTGTCTCTTGATTTCTCTTTAGTATTGTGCACCCTATATCCCTGATGAAACCTTAATAATTTATCTATTATGATGGCAAACATTGTTACCCAATTGGGACACTAGCACACAAGCACTTCTATCCTTCTTAGGTACCCCTGAACCTTTCTTACCTTTACTCACTCTTTTTTTGGTTTCTTTTATCTTTTGGGCAGTTTTTTCACTTATGGGTCAACCTTTTAGTTTTCAATTACAAAATTCAAACAAGGGAATCATATCTATACATACTTCTAATAAATCAGGGACCAAGCACTAACATTACTTAATATCACATAAATTTGCATCCAAAGGAACAAAGACACTTCAAGGCATCCATCTAGCACACTCACTCAAGGGTCAAGAGATTCATGAATTCTACATATAAACCATAGGAGGGGAATTTTATTCTATCCCATCTAACACATTTACATCTGGATCATTCTAGATCTAGCCCACTACTTAGTGTAACTTACACAAGGAAAATATATGGCATCATTACAAACACATTCACACATAACTACATGGAGTCTGAGATGTAGTGTAGTGATTAGTCATAAATTCACTCTTCGCGTGATCCGTTAGTGTCAATATGACTTAAATTATGCATATTTTTATTAGATTTGATGTGGTTTGTGGACATGTGTAGGTAGATATTATGATTTGCGGCTTATAAGTACCTTTAGCAATTAAAGAGAGAATATCAAGTGATAAACATGAATCAACATTGAACCTCTTATGAAATAAAAGAAATTAGTTCTTGAGCATATACACAACCACTAAGTGCCCAGATCTAGTCATTAAAGCCCAAGCGCCCCTGCCCTCCTCTAGGTGCCCATGTCTTGCATTGTTTATTAGTTCCAAAGTTCTAATCAGCATCAATGATGTTATCTACGATCTATTTTAATATTTCATCTGCCTAGATCACTTCCAGTTTGTTCGAAATCAACTAAATCTTCCTACCTCCATCTTTTGCTTAGGGTTTTACGTCATATATTTTTTTTCTTATGTATTTACTATAAATTATCATTTTTATATCACATATTATAGTATTTACTCTACAATTAGTTTTAATTTAATTTAAATTAAATCAAGTATTAGAATTCATTCATTTACATCTTCCTCTTTGTGATTTTTTTCTTCTTGTAACTACATATTGTATTCATTGAGATGGAATCCTCATGTACTACGATATGGTATGAGAACATGTTTGGTATACACTTATCTAGTTTAGTGATTATATGTTTTATTGTTAAATCACCATTTTCATTAATCATTATAGAGGTTATGTGCAAAGTTTATTAATTTATTTATTTTAAAAAAATTCCAGGGTGTTTTAAAAATAAAATATAAATTTAGGGGGTATTTATAAGGGTATTTTAACCTAGTGTTTGTTTGGGTAGAGTTCTTTATTTTTAGGTTCATTGAGATCCTTCCTTATTGAGCCTAATCTACCTTAGCTCCATTTCCTTTTGGTTATGTGCTCATTATTTAAAAAAATCAACCATTTCACTCATCTCATCCCTCTCACGAAATATTTCTAAGTTTATTTTTCCATAGTGATTAACTTAAAATAGAGTAATTATGTTGTGTGGGGCTAGTTAATCTAAGCTATGAATAGTTGTAATAAAGTAAATAAATGTAGTGAATAAGAATTTAAATGAGATAAATTACCATGAAAAAGGAAATGCTAACCCTAATATGTAAGAAGGAGGAGAAAAACTCAAATGATTTGAAGAAGTGTTGGGAATGTGTCACGGTGTGACTAGAAAATTACAAAACATGAATGACTATGTAGAAGTCTTAAAAAGGATGAATCTAGAGGATCTAGCTAGATGGGAACACTGGAGGTGGATTGGGGTTCCTGTGGGCACTCTAGTCTATAATTTGGGTTCCCCAGTCATGTAAAAATCTCTAAACTTATCTTCATAGAGATGGAAGATGACCTGGAACCTTCATTGTGTGTTGCATCAACTTCATTGTCTACAAAATATGTCACCAAAAATCCAAGATGAAAGAAAAACACATGTAAGACCTTAAAACAAGCATCAAACCCTAAAAATAATAATGAATATGAAGGGGTTGAGCTATCCTCAGCTTCCACAATGGTGGACTTACTAACTGATCATTTCACTCTATCTCAAACCCGATGTAGTTCTATGTACAAGTATGTGTGAACATTCCCTAGGTTTCTCTTGTGTCAGTTACACTTTGTGAAGTCACAAGAAATAACTATGTGTATAAAATGTAATAGATTATGTTCATGGAATATAATATAATCCCTCCCCTATGAATTTTGATGTACATGTCCTAGCCTTATTCCTTGATGATGAATCTATGTGGATGCAAGTGATCTCTAATATAGTACATGAATGCAAATCTAGATGGAGTGATAGTAGTAAGTAGTGCTAGGTCCCTCATTATGATCTCATAACTTTATATTTATAGGTTTCTCTTGATCTAATTTTGTAATTAACCCTAAAAAAGATTATCACTAGAAAGATAAAGATGAAAAATAACTAGAAAGAGCCCAAAAATGGTGAGAAAGTGTAAAAAGGACTGACTTGCCCCTAGTGGGACTAGGGCACCCCAGACTAGCTGGTGCCCCAATCGAGGATAAAATGACAAGAAATGACCAAAATAGACTGGGCATGTGGATGAAAAGGGGTGGTAATGAAGAAATAAAATAAAACAAGATGGCCAAAAGATAGGGGTTAATTAGTACTTTCTTCACTCAAGAACCTTTTAAATAGTAGTATGAGACTAGGATAAATAATGTATAAAGTGCATGATTTTGTGACTACATTTTTTCCCCACTTTATGTTGGTGAGCGAAATCTTAGTAACATAAAGTAGATAGAGATGCATACTCGATGTCCATGAAGAGTGCACTAGAAATGCGCCAAGGAATAGAAAAAATGTTGAATGACAAAAATGATAAAGGAGCATGGAAACTAAAGATGAAAAATGAATAAATAAAAAGTGATGAGAGTGAACCTAGGGCCGAATGCGTGTGTAGTTTTTGTGGTGTGTAATGTACCTACATGGTTAGTAAAGTGTGTGTTGTCACAAAGTGTTGTTGTTTCCCCGATTTGACTACTTGTTTCTCATATGGCCAAACCTATAAAGAGAAAATGATCAAGTAGTAAAATATGTATGTATGTATGTATGTGTAAAAATGCAATGTAAAAGACATATGTATATAAAATCATGTAAGTGTAAAAAACACAAATGTAAATGGAACATGTCTACCTAACCCATGTTAAGAAAGAGAGTGTAGAAGGATATCCTATAATGTGATTTATTTTGGTCAATCTCATGCCACCTTGGCCAAAGAAGTATAGGAAGGAAATGCTTTGTGTCCTCCAAGCTCTAACTTCTTCCCTGAATGTGTGAAGAGAACTTTGTATCATCTTGGTTTTTGTGTGATCCGATGCCACTTTGTCCAAAGTAGTGTAGAGAGGCACACCCACTGTAACTACTTCCTAGAATACTAAGGACACCATGTCCTATAAAATCCATTGTGTATGGGGTTCGTAAACTAGTCTAAACCAAATCATTGTCTATAACTAAACCAAATCAATGTAGAATATCTGTGTTAGTATGTAAAAACCCAAAATGATGCCCCCCTCTTTAGGGGCACATGTGATGTCATTGATAGGAGAATGCAGCCCCAAAAAATGACCAACCATATGTACTCTGTAACTCTGCCCTATAGAGGGAAGGGGATGCACTTGGTAGAAACCAAGGTGCACACAAACAAGGATGGTTAGCCAAAACATGTGTTAGCATGAAAACACATGTATGTAAAAAGACAAGTGTAAATTATGTAGAAAATGTAAATACTACCAAGCACGTAGTGTAAACATGCAAGAAGAGAAGTAAGCTGCACAAAGTGGGTCACAAACATGGGACATCACTCATGATGTCATAAGACACACAAGGCCATCATGGCCACAAATAATAAACAAGTGTTCACACCAAACATAAGGCAAGGCCCACATACAAGAAGAAACAAAGGTAGACAATCATAGACAAGTAAAAGTAGCAATCATGAAAACATATAATCCTATAAAACAAGTGTTGCACATAGAGCACTGTTCGTGTGCTAGAGAAATAACCAATATGTCAAAGTGTGAATAACCAAGTAATGTAAAGTGCTAAGTATAAAATGAAACAATATCACCTATGATAGATGAATGCGGATGCCCCCACTAACCAAAGTGTAAGAAGGGTAGAAGGTGAGAATCCATGATGTGTGTAAGAGACCCGTATCTTTGATCATAACTAGAAAAATGCATGAACGTGAATGTGTGGATGATATAGATAAATGACATATAAGTGAGCTAACTAGAATGTATAATGAAGTGACTATACGTAAGAAAATTAACATGTGACCTTCAACCGCACTTGACTCCCGAGGTCATGTCGAGGAAGCCAATGTGGAAATGTGGATGGCTAAATGGTAATGAATGTGGTAATGGGTGATAGTGTGTAGATAGGTTGTCAATGCAATGCAACACCTCTAACTTGTAATGGTGGGATCTTCTCATCAAGTGCAATGAAAGCCTCTCTAACCTAGGTAGATCAAATGGAGAAATCAGAAAGGATGGCAATGCGGAGGCTCCAGTCAATATCGAGCTCCGGTATATCATGTCTATCAATTTTTGACTCATGGAAAACTAAAGGGGGCATCATAAATCTATCCAAAGAAGGTTATGGAAAAAACAAGAGTGAGAGGTGTGATCCCTTTTAGCTATATGGATGGTTAGAGGGTTCGGTCCAAAATGAGAGGGATCAATGACCTTCTTTGTTTAGAATGTTCAATTTTCTAATGATATCTGATGGGAATGGAGAGGTTTGAAAGACTAATGCTCTCAATCTGGTGTCTACGTCTAATTGGTTCTCAATTTCATTTCATTTGGAAACCGTAATGTCACAAACGTATATGCTATATTTGGTTGTGGTCCCTGTATGGTCATGCGGTATGATCTAGAATCTAATCCCAAGGGAGGTTAGGCAATATACATTCAGGGGGGTCTAATAATCATAATTCTGATTATCTGTAATGTTTAATATGTCAAGCTATACTATCTTATTGGCGTATGAAGTAGGAGTTCTAAGGAAAAGAATACAAAGTCTCGAATCTATGTTGGTAAGTAATTCTAGTCTGTCTGGTTGTGGGACTAGTGGATCACAACCAAAAAATTTTTTTCTCTTGCTATGGACCTTTGATGGTCATATAGATGCTCAAGGTAATTTGTAATTTGGTTGATTTGACCAATACTCAAATGATTTATCATCTTCAATATTTAATGTGTCTAGTTATCAGTTGATCATTTGTATGTCTCTAGATGTTTTCAAAATGTTGAACCTAATACCTTGGTCAATGTCCACTAATGGTACTACTAAATTTGTTTGAGGCACTATCGGTTCAAATATAAAATCTCTAGTTTCTCAAGGTCATTTAATTGTCAAGCATGAAAATACTAAACTGATCTAACAAAGGAAAACAATGTAAGAAAAGTAAATGTAGACTATGTTTTTGTTATTTTCTGATATATCAATGAACAAAAGCAATAAAATAGATAATCTAAAAAATATTTTTTTTTATTGTTTTCTGGTATTTTGAACAAATCTTCTAATCTAATAAATGAATCTAAACAAGTAATTAACTAGATGTAGCTATGTTCTTGTGCAATCGTGTTAATCTAATCCTATAAAATTAACTAATTGAAATCTTTAAAATAAAATATTCAATCTTACCTCGAACGCACGAGAATAAATCATATCTTCAAAGAAGCTATTATTCCCTTCAACCTCCTCGGAAATGTTGAAAAAAAACTTTCTAATTTGATATAATCTATTGGTAACTTGATAATTGAAAAAATGAAAGTACTTATCTATTGTATTTGATATTAAATTTTAAATGATAAATTTAGAATTTACAATTTGAATGAATGAAGAAAACAACACCCCCAACCTAGATATTGCAAGAACAAAGGGTAAATATGGTTGTATGAATACCGACCCCTCAAATTATCCTTTTAATATTTGTGTCTCATTGTGAGTCCAATAGAAGGGAATGCAACAACAATAAAGAAGAAGAATGTAGGAGAAACAACTTAAATTGGTAGAATGGGAAGCAATGAAAGTGGAAGAGTGCAAGCACAATTGAACTGATATTGGCTTTGGAAATTTCCAGCAAAGAAAGGAAACATCTTTGCAATAGCAAGAATACAAATTTTCTCTAGGTTTTGCTTGAGAACAAGCAATGGTTATATAGCAAATTGGTTGGGTTGTGAACTCACACACAAGGAATCCTTGGTGTGCCAACTCATTGGGTGAAGAGGTAGTTCAAACTGATTAAATCTATTTAAAAATAGAAGAGGGAGAGAAGACCATGCAATCAAGCCTAAATTTAGCTAATTTGGTTCACAAACGCACCTTGGAAGTGAAGTTAACTGAAATCACGTGTGTCTAATTTTCACATGAAGGTTTTAGAAAAATCATGTAGAACCACCACAATGCATAGGGTTACAAACATGAAACTACCACCCTAGCTAGGGCAGCATTCACAAAACCACCACCCTGCGTAAAAGGTGGTTACAAAACTACCTCCGGGTAGGGCAGCTGGTTTTGACACTTAAGGTCAAAACATGTATAAAAAGAAGTAGGAAGCTAGAAGAAAGTGTGCAGAGGCTAAGTAGGGATGTCTAGGCTACAAATATATATTGTGAATGGGTTTAGGAACTCGAACACCTTCTAAAAGGATATGAATCATCATTGGGACCTTTTGTAACCATTTTTTTGACAATGTAGCACATGTAATTTTGGATGCATACATATTTCCCCCTCGAGAAGCGCCTTAGCCATGAAAAGGTCTAAAACATAGAGTCCGATTATGGTGTTCACAAAATGGGGAGTTAGAAGCTATACCTGACACGTACGTGTGCCGAAATGTTTCCATCCAAGCTCCCGCTGCCTAACAAATGAAAATAAGACTCAAGTGTAGATAGAAAAATTATCAAAAAATAAACACTAAAATAAAAGGAAAAGAGGACTTACCATTTATGCAGGGATATATAAGTATACATATTCCAACGCTCCAGCCCTATGAACACACGCACTTAATATGAAGTCAAAACACCATATATATATCAAAACAAACCCATTTTTCAATGCATTTGCACATATTTGATTTGGTTATTTTGGAGCTCTAGACCCACAATGACCATTTTCAACGATAGCAGATAGTGGAAATGACCATGCTTGCAAGACCGTGATCAGTCCTCCACAAGCAAGAGATCGAGCCACGTGGTCTAAGGTTAGTTTTTCTCATTTGTTCATTTTTAAAAGTAAAATATAAAATGTTCAAAATTGTTTTGTAGGAGGGGTAATTTTTGAAAATTCTTGTTTTAGACTAGTCTCTAGGGGAGACACCCATAGGGTTGTCTTTTATTTCATGAAAAATGGTCAATGTTTTTTGTTTTGTGATATTTTTAGGAAATGTATCCGTACGTAAAAATCTGTCTAGGACCGCCACCCGAGTAGGGTGGAAGTCACAAAACAACCACCCTTAAGAGGTGATAATCACAAAACTACCGCCATGCACAGGGTGGTGGTTCTGAACAAATAATGTATAAAATTTATGCTAAGTTTAATTTTTGGATTTTTAATATTTTACAATGTTTTTGATGAGCTTGCCTATTAAAAATGTCACTGACTTGCTCTTTTTTCTATTTTGGTGGATGTAGAAGAAAGAGGAGTACATCCGATGGAGTCGTGAGTTTCCGAGTGTGATGCTCCTCGCCACCTTGAGATCCTTGATCAACTGACTCAGGTTGAGATCAATAGACTAGAGAGTAGGCATATAGAGGATTTCTTCCTATTTTTGTCAGGTGCCCCATGTTACTCCTACCAATCATATTCTTTGGTTCTTGTTTTTGTATTGGGACCCTTGTCCCGAAGAATATCTTCACCATGCTGCCAAGTTTCAGGGGTGAGTGGATGATTACATTAGAGGATGTGTATCAGATACTTGGAGTTTCGATACTTGGGAGGAGGTTGACCCTTGAGACAACAGGATCTAGAGCCATGAGGACTTTGTGGGCTAATTATATGGGGGATGTCATGGTGTCAGTTGGTTCCAAATAGGGGATGAAGGTCTGATCTATTACTACCACTCCTATCCCCACTAACCCTGAAGCAAGGTTGTCATGGGTATTCTAACTTCGTGATTGATAGGGGACAAGGGGTGATACATTGTTATATTGTTGGGCTCCTATTATCACATAGATAGAGGCATATGGTTGTACTTATGCTTGGGGAGAAGATATCCTTAGGACCACCTACCATGATTTATACTAAGTGGTTCATCTACAGGGTTAGTCTCTCAGCCACCCCACACTTGTGATGAGTTGGGTTTATGAGCATATTACCCCTATCAAAGGGGAGTGATAATACATGACCCAGGGGCCATTAGGGCTGCCCGATGGATAGGGATGTCAGTGTTGAGAGGGCCACATCAACTAGTGGCTTCATTGACCATAGATGACTTGGTTTCTACTCCCTACCATGATATGGCAAAACTTTGGGGACATGATGGGACCACAATGGCAACTTGTGCCACTACTAGTTAGTTAATTGATAGGATGGGGAAGGTAGAGATTCATCCATTTGACCAAGTTCCTTAGCACTTCGAGTCTTCCATATATTGATATGCTTCCCCTGTGGCACTTGTATAGAAGAGTGTTAAGGAGGCCTGAAAGGGTCCTAGAAGAGATCTAGGTTGGAAAGTGGTGACTCTAGGAGTGCCCATTGCATTTAAGTGCATTGTTCTGTGCTTAATAGGTAGCCGCTTTTTCTCATTCACCTTTACTTCAAATCAAGGCTAAAACCACTCACAAAGGCCAAAAAAAGGGCAACAAACTATAGGTTCTCAGAGGTTTCATCAAGTCACTTTGAACTTGCATGAACCGCTCTAATCCCCGAGAGGATCACAGTATTCTATCTATGAAAGGGCTATAGAGGCCATGTGGATGATATGCTCATAAGGTGGTTGAATTTCATCGATGAGGGGGTACCTATAGAGATAGACTCTAATTCTAAGGAGGAGATAGGGGATGAGACTGGAGAGGAGTCAGGTGGTGAGGAGACATTTATGAAAGTGTGATGAAGAGAATGCAGCTATTTGCTAACTATTAGAGATCATTTGTCTATGAGTAGACCGAGATGAGGAGACCAAAGATGAGTCAAATGACGATTGGATTGGGTGGTTTCAGGCCGGGTAGGGAAGTTTACATAGAGGAGATGGAGGAGAGTGACCTTGAGTGGCATGAAACCTTGGAGAGATCCATGACCCGAGCGAGAGGGGAGATGCTTTACATTGAGATGGAGACCTTAGTCTCTGAGGGTCCACTCCTTTGAGATGAGGAGGCCGTTATAGGACAACGGGTTTCCTATAGCACAGGAGAGATGCATTGATACCCTGTAGCATCCGCACCATCCATGTTGATGGACCCTACATGGGTGCCCAGTGATTCAAGTCTGTCATTTTACTCTTTCCTCAACTTTGTTAGTTTTAGAAATGTTAGTTGCTATGCTTTATATTTCTTTTTTATTTCTTGAAATAAGAGGATCTATTGGATCTTCAGGGGATGTCATGGTGCCTGCTGGTTCAAAATAGGGATTCATTTGTAATTTTTAACTCGCCATTGTTTCTTTATCTTTCACCAAATATTGAGGAGTGGTGAGAGCTTATTCTTAAGTCAACTCTGTGTGGACATTTTGTTACTTCTCATGGGGAAGATGAGAGCACAATTTCTATAGGATGTGGGGCATCCATTATAGGATGGCCATCATACTAATGTTTTTATGTCTCTCTGGAAGGTGGTGGAGATGGTTATGGACCACGAAGACCAGTTTTAAGCTACAAGATGGATGAGAGGGAGAGAGTAGTGATGAGGAGGAGCTACAATGAGACCATGACTAATGGTCATTCTCATGGACACTCACACCACTCAATGCACTCATTCCATCGAGAGATGTAGTAGGTGCCCTAGAGTTAGGTGTTCACCTTCTCTCGGGGTCCCACAGACACTGATAGGCTATTGAGCCATTATTACTTTTTTCCATTTTGTGAGGCACTTATATGATTTTTTTTGTATTTTTGGGCTCATTGTGAGTGTTTTGACCACACCTAGTGCATGATGGAATTGTACTCAAACTTATTCCGTGATATATATACAGATACATCTTTTTGGTCAGCTATTCGTCTCATAGATTTGACTTCCATTTATGGTTTGATTCACATGTGTACTCTAGATGTTTAGAATTTCTAGTTTTGATGCTTTTCAGAATGTATGCAATGGATGATGAATGCTAATAGAATGATTTTCTTTTTGTTTTTTTTACAATGCTGATATATGATGATGCAAGTACAATGTAATGCTAAACTTTAGTTTCTTTAAGCAATTTTTTATACTTCTTATTGTTTTGAAAAACGTGATGAAAATGTGATATGATAATAGAATGAAATTTCCCCACTCCTAACCCCATGCAACTAGTAAGATGTGAGGGATCGACACCGAGAGTCGAAGGGACAAAAATTATACAAAATTGTTGAATTGTAATGATGAGAAAAAGAAAAGGACTTGGAAAAACCAAATTGAGAAAATACGACCTCATTCTACTCAAATTTGATATATATTTTAAGATGTGAATTACTTTCTAGTTTATCTAGACTTAGATCCGTAGATAACAACTTGGTTGACAAAATATGGTTTAAGGTTTTAAAATATCTTGGAATTTGAACATCTAACTCACTTTTCTTTGGTTTTATGATTTTATAGCTTCCTTTATTGAATGAATTTATTTTAACTTTCTAATTTTTTTGAAAAGACCCCCTACACCTTGCTTGCTATCGGCCCGGCTCATCACCAAGGATAAGGCATAGGTGAGTAAGGGAACTTCTCTCCTTTCCCAACCTCACGGAACTATTAAAAGATGTGTGCTCAACACCGAAGGTTGCTGCAACAAAGAAGTATGTTAATGAATTTTTTTGATTTACATTTGACACATATATCTAGGTAAAATGTTTATAATTTTCTTATTTCCAAAGAGGTGTATATGGGATAGATGTGATACCATGAATCTTCTAGAACAAACTATAGGAAAAGACACCTAATCTAGAAGAAATTATGAGTATAACCAACTATGGTATGGTTACTATCATAAAATATTTGTCTTATCTTGTTTGAATTGATGAAATGATTCAGAAACAATTGATGATATTACAAAACATTGAGGAGATATGATTTGAATATTTCACCAATATTTTTAGAATTTTTAGGAATTGTTGTAAGAAAAATTCCCTTGATTACAAACTTTACGAAATGAGATAGAAAATGAAAATGCAATGTGGATGTAGTAATATACAAGTGGAAATGTAGGTGAATCATGTGTAATACCTTTTAAGATGAAGGGAGTTGATGGATTCACCAAACTCCTCCCCTTCTAGTGTACATAGGAGAAATGCCCCATTTTTGTAGTCTTCTATTACTTGATATGGACCCAACCACTTGGGCCTTAATTTCCTTCCCTCACCATTCTTCTTGTCTATTCATTTTTCGATTCTTAATACTAGATCTCCCTCACATATCTCACGCTCGTAGACTTTCTTGTTGTATTGCTGATCCATTTGGTTAGTGTAAATGCTATGCCATTGTTCAACATTGATCTTATCTTCATTAAGTCTTTCTAATTGAGAGATTCACGCCTCTTGATAGCCTTCTTCTCTCAGAATTCCCAGTAGTGAGATATAAAGACTAAGTATTTCAACCTCATATAAAAGGGGGGGATTTCCCTATCAATTTTACCAATGTTTGATAAGCCCACAAGGCTGAAAAGAGCTTTAAATTCTTATCTCATTTATTCTCCTTGATAGTCTTAAGGAGAATAGACTTTAACGTCTTGTTTGTAGCCTAAGCCTATCCATTAGCATGAGGATAATAGAGAGAAGCCATATGATGATTTATATTGAAATTTTCACACACTTCCTTCATTTTTGAAAGATGTGCCATTATCAGAGATAATGACTTGTGGGACCCCATACCTACAAATGATTTGGTTCATAATGAACTTAGCGATTACACATCCAGGTATAGTAGTAAGAGGCATGGCCTCTACCAACTTAGTAAAGTATTTTTGGCCTTGATTATGAAGTTATAGCCATATATTGATGAAGGAGAGAAATTCTCTAGCAAATTTGGGCCCCATGTGGAAAAGGACCATGTGTTTGCAATTGGTTGCAGAGCCTAGGCCAGTATGTGGATCTCATGGGATAACTCTTGAATTTATGGAATTTAAGCACAAAATCTACCACATCATGTTCTAACATGGGCCAGAAGTAGCCCATCCAATGTATCTTACGAGAAGTGGTGTGGCTTCCAAAGTGACCTCCACATAATCCACTATGAGATTCATAAATAATATTCTTAGATTATTCTTCATCAACACATCTTGGAAAAATTCCATCAAAGGCTTTGTGATGGAGCACTTACTCCAAGATCACATACTTAGTAGCTATGATGCACAATCATCTTCTTTGTTGTGATGTTTCCCCTTTAGGGTATGCATGATCCACTATGAAATTAATAATTTTAGTGTACCATGGGCATGTGGAAATAGGGGGTTTGATTTCAATGTAATATATGCATCATTAGGGAAGTCCAAATTAACTAGGTCACCTCCATCTAATGGGTTATCAACCAACAATACTACAATGATTTGTCTTTTGATAGAATTCCTATTAACAAATGTTAACTCAAACTCACCCATTAGAGTTATATAACATCTATATTTGTTATATAAGGACCCTATTAGTGCAAAATTACAGCACCCCCTAAATGTTTGAGTTGGAAGTGTAGCATTCGGTGTAATATGCTAACATGGGTCCACCTCTCAAGTTATGGGACTTGTGAACCTAAGATGGACCTTCAGAGAAGGTCATATCCTATGCCTAATCATAATCTAAACTAATCCTAATAGATAAAATACACCTAATTACACATATCTTAACAATTCCAAGGAGATAGGAGAGAGAGTGCATGAAAAGGAAAATCCTATACTAAAAAGGGGGTGATAACACCGAGAAAAAGGGGTGAGATATTATAATAAAGGAGAAAGAAGAGGGAAAAATAGAGCTAGGCAAAGGTCGAATAGTAGTGACACAAACCCAAACTCCATCTTCCATCTACACTCCATGAAACAAACCATCTTACACCTACAAATGTAAAATACATGCACAAGAAACAAACATGAAATGAAGAGGGACGAAGAAAATAAAAATCATGAGAAAGGGTTGAAAGACACCAAAAATGTGATTTTATTGATTTATAAGGTGCATAGATAATTAAATTAATGCTCGAGGCATAAATATGCTTTCTAGGTGTAAGAGAGAGAAGGCTTACATCTCAAATGGAGTCGAGGAAAATTTTGTAAGAGTTTCCCAGTTCAGTAGAATATCTCTACAAAAATGAGGGGTTCAAGTTCTTTATATTACAATTTTCACCCACCCTCATTAAAGAGGTATGGGTTCCAATAAAATTTCACTTACCGAGGGTAATTCTATCGAAAAATACATGGGTGTCTTACCACATTAAATATGGTTGTTGAACTCTCATTCACCCACCTACCTTCACCCTACCTCGGACTCATGAGTCATCCAACATGTAACCCATCCAAATTCATCGTATCACTTCTAGAATCTAACGTAATGAACCATATAACCAATAGTCTCTTGACTTTGATCCTCTAACCATAGGGATGTCGACACCATCCAACTATGCGGGCCATACATTACTATGGTCGTTAACCAACCCCTGTCGTCATCTCTACATCCTGGGTCATCCAGCCCATGGGGGTTAGATGAATGGCTATCTCTACCCCTAAAATGAACTTCCTCCAACATAATGGTAACATAATTGGATAATAACCCATCTACTTGGTGACCCATCTCAACCATGTGTCTATATGACTCTGGGACAACTAACCTGGTGATCCAACTAACTTCTGTGTCATGCAAATGTGAGGGGTGTGACAGGAATATAAAACTATCCTTATGTATCAAAAAATGTTACCCAACCAACTACCTGAAAAACCTAGAGTCCCATCTAGGTGTTCAACCATGCCGACCAACCCAGCCATCCAACCCAGGACCATCTAACCTAGCCGACCCACCCTAGGAGGCCAACTTCCAAAGGTGATATCTTGAGCTCCTGGATGAGTTTTGGGTGAAATTTTATATGATTTCGCATGGAAAAACCCACTGGATATATTTTGGTATTCCTAAGATGAAAATTTGACATTATAACCTCGAAATGGATCCTTACTTTCTTGGATGGCTAGTTGTGTACCGAAGAATGAGCTTCCTTGGAAAGTGTATGATGTTTCATGATGTCTCATCTTCTCCACCATGTTAGGCATGTAAAATGACTTCCATAGGACATATAAATCCTTACATGGATACCAAAATATTTCATTAAATATCAATTCCTCTTTCACGCTTGCACACTCCTATATACTTCCGATTGCTCCATGAATCCATGTCAAGTGCTAAAACCATTCTCCCAAGTTGTTTATTTTTACTAGGGTAAAAAAGATAATAGTTTGGCGACCTCTTGGGACATCTTCTTGATAGTTATGAGACTAGTTTCCTAAAGTGTTCATTGGACATGGATTCAATATTGCTACACATGCAAACTAGTCCTAAAATCTAAATTTTATCCCCTGAGCCATTAAAACACTGATGCTTGAACCTCAGTAACTTTCTTCTCCTAAAAATTTGATCTATAGGATGAAGGTTGAATCCCCCTTGAAACTGTCCTTAATCTGATTTCTTGTCAAGTATGAAATAAAACCAATTGATGATTCCTTGACAAACATAAACACTACAAAAGTCCTCGAACACAAGCCGATTCGGAGAGGTTTGGGATCATGTTGTTGGAACCTAATTTTTCTTGTGAAAACATGCACCCTCTAAAAAAGGATCATATAAGAGAAACAACACACCACAACACATGCTATGTATAAAAATGAAAATCATACATACCCCAAGTGGAGCATGTAAAGTTAGCACAAGCACTTCTTCTACTAATAGAAGACCTACCTAATCTACACTAACTAGAGGAACAGAAACTTCACACAAAAATTAACTTTCATTCCTCAAAAATTTAAACCATACAACTAATTTGAAAATGGGCATGGTCATGGATGATAGGCTAACATAGATACAATCCTCCACCCATCTTTCCAAGGTATCAAAAAACAAAGAAAAAACCTCCTTCAGCTGATCTAAATCTGGTTAGAGGTGTTGTTACTGACCCTTGGTGCATTGAAAATAATCCTCATGCTATGAAGTGAGCATTACTGGTGGCAAATATAACCCCTACTCTAGTGAATCTAGATACCTAATGGGCTAAGGCCTAATATTTTTTAGGGTTCATTTTAAGAGATCTCTTAGAAATTAGATTTGGAAAATACTTGGCGAATATCCCCAGAACCGGTTTCATAAGAAGGTGAATTTTTTGGGGGTTGTATGTAAATGTTTCACTTGATTTTTAAGTGGTGTGACAAAAATTTTACAGATGTATGATAAAATATTTGTTGTCATGCAACAAAAATCTTGTTGTCATGTGATAAGAAACCTCCTCTCACACGTTAACAAGGTTGTTGTGTGATAACCATTTTTATCCCACGATAGAAAATCTTATGTTGCATGTTTACAGCCTCCACCCTCTGGTCACACGTCAAAAAACTCTTTGTCACATGTCTATAACATATGCTCTCTAGTCATGCTTCAAAAAACTCTACATGTCACATGTTAAAAACTCTTTTCATATGCCTGCTACCTCTACACTCCTATCATGAATCAACAAACTCTCCATGTCGTGCATCAATAAACTCTCTGTCACATGTCTGTAGCCTCCTCCCTCGTGTTGTGCATGTCAAAAAAAATTTTTGCATATGTAGCCCTCCACCCTCTTGTCATGCATTTATTGTACTTGATAATACATATGCCCCTATGTGGTATGAGTGAGCTAGTAGTGTTCTACCTAGAAAATAATCTAGGATTATATAGGGGATAGTTTCAAGGGTAGGAAAATCCAACCCCTAAAAAAATTAAACTGTAATTTTTAGGTGAATAGGTCACTGACCCACGCTAGAAAATTCACCTTTTCAAATTTTTTAAAAATGGAATATTCACCATATTATGAATATTCACCACCGAAAAAAACCCTAATTCTTGTGATTTTCCAACTCATTTATTTCTCATCCCCACAACTAGGGCTCTCATGTAGACCTTCTTCTTGAATATGGTTGTTTACAGGTTGATCCATGTTTTCTTGTGCCTCTTCAAAAACTTTGTTTCCACTTTGATGGCCGATAGCATTCCTTGGGTATCCTCACTCCCTACTCCATCTTACTCTTGCAGTAAAAGTGCATCCAGTTCAAGACAAGTAGAGTAATGAGGATCATTACATTCCATAGGAACATCCTGCTCACCTTTGAATTGCTCCTCCTCGAGGCCTTGGGTGAAAATAGTGTTTAGGAACACTTCCCCATCCCCCGAGCTTTCCAATCTAATCTTCATTCATATCTACATGCTCTATTTTTACATGTAACTCCTTCTTATGAACAATTTGGACCACTTCACCCTCCCAATATGAATTAGACCAATCACCTATTGATACAAAATTTTCATCCTAGGTGAGACTGGTTGAGGGAGAGGTGTAAGAAAGAGGATGTTGCTTTATCTCTTGATTGGGTAGTGATGCTTGATGCTCAAAAGACCTCAATTGATGAATTGGAGAAGCTAAATGATCCTCCAGAGCATACCCCCTATTCTTCTTACATGCTACCTCCGAAACAACTACATGATCTTGAATGAAGCCTTGTTATTTGGAGCATTTGCTAGGCATATTTACTCTCTAACGACATAACATGTCTCTCTCTCTCTACCAGCCTTATAAGATAATTTGGTTTAGTGATAGTTAGGTAGAGAGTAGGGACAACATATGAAATACCAGAACTCCTAGGGACATTGGTGTATGGCTTAGGTAAGTTGGGTAGTGCCTTGGGTGGAGATGGAAGGAATTTCAGAAAATCTTGGGGAATGTTATGGGAAAACAAACTTGTGAGACATAAAATGAAGGAAAAGGAAGCAAAGGAGCTTCCTGATTTTAGCAAGGAATGATGTATTTTATGAGAGACCGACATAGAGAAAATCCTCCACCCAACTTTCCAAGGTATCAACAAACAAAGAAAAACCTCCTTCGTTGATCTAAATCCGATTAGAGGTGTTCTATTGACCCTTGTTTCATTGTAAATAATCCTCATGCTCTAAAGTGAGCATGACTTGTGGAAAATTTAACCCCTGCTCTAGTGAATCTAGGTACCTGATGGGGCAAGGCCTAATTCTTGTGATTTTCCAAGTCATTTTTTTGCTCACCCCCATATTAGGGCTTTTATGACAAACAATCTTCTTGAATATGGTTGTTTATAGGATGATCCATGTTTTCTTGTGACTTTTCAAACAACTATGTTTGCACTTTGATGGCTGATGGAATTATTTGGTCTCCTCACTCCCTACTCCATCTTGCTCTTCGATAAAAGTGCAGCCATTTAAAGAAATGCAGTAATGAGGATAATTACATTCCATAGAACATCCTTCTCACCTTGGAATTGCTCCTCCTCGAGGCCTTGGGTGCCAATAGTGTTTAGAAACACTTCCTCGTCCCCGACCTTTCCAATCTGATATTCCTTCAAATATACATGCTCTATTTTGACATGCAACTCCTTCATATGAACAATTTGGACCACTTCATCCTCCCAATCTGAATCAGACCAATCACTTATTGATATAAAATTTTCATCCTGGGTGAGATTGGTTGAGGGAGAGGTGTAAGAAAGAGGTTTCTACTTTATATCTTGATTGGGTAGAGATGCTTGATTCTTAAAAGACCTCAATTGATCAATTGGAGAAGGCAAATGATCCTTGAGAGCATGCCCCTATTCTTCTTAATGTTGCCTCAAACAAATGTATGATCATGAATGAAGCCTTGCTATTTGGGGCATTACTTTGGCATATCCCACTCTCTGATGGCATAACATATCTCTCTCTCTATTAGCCTTGTAGGATAACTTAGTTTAGTGATAGATGGGTAGAGAGTAGGGATAACATATGAAATACCACAATTCCTAGGGACATTGGTGTATGGTTTAGGGAAGTTGGGTAGTTCCTTAGGTGGAGATGGAAGGGATTTCAGCAAAGCTTGGGAATGTTATGGGAAAAACCAAATTTTAAGATATCAAATGAAGGAAAAGGAAGCAAAGAAGCTTCCTAATTTTGGCAAGGAATGATGGATTTTTCAATATTTACACAAGGGGAAGGAAGAATTTGAGGTGGTGAGGGAGGGACTATAGAAATATGGATGGATTTTCTTTTTCACACCTGAATCAAAATATTCTCAATTTCGAGATGTAATGGAAAAAGCTTAAGGAAGATTACTGCCCCCTAGAGACTGAATCAATACAACTAGATTAGCATCAAAGGACCTTAAATAGTAAAATAATTCCATACCTTGTGGGGTCTGTATCCTTGAGGGTTTTGGTGCAAGTCCTTATGAATCGAGGTTGAAATCTATAATGGATTCCATTGGATCTTGTTGTATTATTCTAAGATGTTCCATGAGGAAAATAACATCCACATCCTCCTTAAACCGGTTGTAAAATTGTTCTCCCAGTTGTTTCCATGTGGAAATGAATTGTGGTTCCAAATTGTTGTACAAATATTATAATTTTCCTTTGAGATATGAAACTAGAATTCTGAGGAAAACATTCTCCTTTGTGATGGTATGAATGGAACAATGGTTGGCAAAATCTTGAATGTCATCAATTGGGGATTGATCTTCATTTCCATGAAAGAGAGGAAGATTTTCAAGGCCACCTTGGGGATAACATCCCACTACTGCAAGTGAAGAGGAATAGAACTGAAATGAGGGAATGGAAAATCTCCTTGGAGAGCC
Organism: Taxus wallichiana var. yunnanensis; assembly: GCA_018340775.1. Taxonomy (NCBI): domain Eukaryota; kingdom Viridiplantae; phylum Streptophyta; class Pinopsida; order Cupressales; family Taxaceae; genus Taxus; species Taxus wallichiana. Next base: position 726,850,500 of record CM031239.1, on the reverse strand, counting down.
ATGGCTGAAGTGGAAACATTAAAAATAAGTCTACAACTAGAGATGATGGGTTTCTTGAATCATTGGAGTCGCTAGATATGCTTGAAAGTGCCTCTAAAGGTTGAAACCTTCACTAAGAGCACATCAACTTGATGAAGTGAAGTGGTAAGGTTCTTCAAACCTATCACAACGAGCATGCCAAAACTATTAGTGCAAAATTATAACACCCCTTGAATCATTAAGTTAGGAGTGGGGCATTCGGTGTAATTTTCTAACATGGGTCCACCTCTCAAGTTGTGGAATTACAAACATGATATGGACTTCAAATAAGGTCATCTCCTCTACCTAATCCTAATGCTAAACTACTCCTAATGCAGAAAATACACCAAAATACACCTATCCTAATAATGCCAAGGAGACAAGGAGAGAGAAAGTGCATGAAAAGGGAAATCCTACACTAAAAAGGAGGTGATAACACCAGAAAAGGGGATGAGATACTCAATTAAGGGAGGAAGAAGAGGGAAAATAGAATTGGGAAAGTTCATAATAGTAATGACATAGACCCAAACTCCATCTTCCATCTGCACTCCATGAAACACAACATCTTACACCTACAAATGTAAAATACATGCACAAAAAAAAACATGAAATGGAGAGGCATAAAGAAACAAAAAATCATGAGAAAGGGTTGAAAGACACCACAAAAAAGAAATTTTATTGCTCTATAAGGTGCATAGACCATTACAATGATGCTTAGAGGCATAAACACACTTGTTATGCACAACAAAAGGCTTATAGCTCAAATGGAGTCGAGGGAAACTTTTGCAAGAGTTTTCCCATTTCCTAGAATGTCTCTACAAAAATGAGTGGTTAGAGTTCTTTATATAGAAAATTTTCACCCACCCTCATTAAAGAGGTATGGGCACCCATACAATTTCACTTACCAATAATACAGCCAAAAAATACATCGGTGCCATACCATATTAAATATGGTTGTTGAACTGTCATTCACTCACCTACAATTTCCCTACTTGGGACTCGTGAGTTATCAAATATGTAACCCATCCAACTTATCATACCATTTCGGGCATCCAAACTCGTGAACCATCTAAAAAGTTTCACTGACTTTGATCCTCCAACACTAGGGGTTGGACGCTATCCAACTATGCAAGTCATACATTACTATGGTCGTCGACCAACCTTGGTCACCATCTCTACATCACGGGATATACAACCCGAGGGGGTTGAATAGTCATCTATCTCTACCTTTACAACAAGCTACCCGACTAACTCCGATGGGTGTCCATTTGTTGGGATGACCAACCTTGATACCCTTCTAACCTAGTGACCCATCCAACCATGCATCTATATGAATTTCCAAGGCGTCCAACCTCATGACCTGTCTAACCAAGTGTCACCTAACTTCGATCATCCAACCTTGGGGGTTGGACATCATCCAACTATGTGGGCCATACATTACTATGGTTGTTGACCAACCCCAGTCGCCATCTCTACATCATGGGTCATCCAACCCAAGGGGGTTGGAAGGTTGTCTATCTTTCCCATAGAATGAACTACTCATTCAATATGATGGTCATCCATCTGTTGGGATGACCAACCTTGGTACCCATCCAAACATGTTTCAGTATGACTTCTAGGATGACCAACCTGGCAATCCAACCAACTTCTCTATCGTGTAAATGTGAGGGGTGCGATGGGAATCTAATACTATCCATACACATCAAAAATGTGACCCGACCAACAACTTGACCAGCCTAAGCATCCAACCCGGAATCCAACCCCTAGTATCCAACACAACTGACTAACCCATTTGTTAAACCCCTAGGTGTCCAACCCAACCAACCAATCCCGGGAGGCCAACTTTTGAAGGTGATATCTTGAGCTCTCGGATGAATTTTGGGGTGAAATTTTATATGATTTCACATGAAAACAACCCACTAAATCAAATGGTGGTGGTATCAAGATCCATATTTAATTTATCACCTCTAAATGGATCCTTATTTTGTTAGGATGGTTAGTTGTGTGCTAGAAGAATGATCTACCTTGGGAGGCATGTGATATTTCATGATGTCTCATCTTCTCCACCATGTAGGGCATGAAAAATGAATTACATAGAAACTTTTTGGATACATAACTCCTTACATGGATCAAAAATCATTCATTGAATCTCGGCCCTCTTTCACATTACACACTCTGTATAATTCTAGATTTCTCCATGAATCTCAATCTAGTGCTCAAACCATTCTCCCAAGTTTTCTATTTTTACTGGGGTAAAAATAGATATGAGACCCTTGTGTGAGAAATTTCCGCAAATGATCTATCTTGACAATGACTCTCATTTCTTGGTTAAGCATGTAGTGTCTTAACCACTTTGTTGCTGAAAACTATGGCAAGGAACTCTTTCTCTACTTGAGTATATCATGTCTCATAGTCGAGCAACATTCAATGATAAAGTAGACCACACACTCTCATTTATCATCATCCTCTTGAGCTAGCATGCAAGCCAATGAGACATTTATAGCCCATGAATATAAGATTAAGGGGTGATATGAATTAGGAGGCATGAGTGTGGGAGGAGACAATAAGAATCATTTGACTAACTCAAATGCCTCATTTCACTCTTCCATCCAATCACTGCAGCAATCCTTCTTCAATAAATTGTTTATTGGGTGAATAGTGAAGGTTAAGTTAGGGATGAACCTTTAGATTACACCAAGATTCCCGAGAAAATATCTAATGTCATACTCATCTGATGGTGGGATCATTTCCAACACTACTCGATTTTGGTTAGATCCACATCAATCCCTTGTGAGGATATAATATATCCCATTAATTTTTCTCCCATCACACCGAACACACATTTTTCTGAATTTAGAGTGATGTTGTATTCAATTAGATGGGAAAGGATTACACAAATCACTTTAGAGTGATTGGAGCACTTTATTTCCTTAGTCATGAGGTCATTAACATATGATTCCATAATCTTATGAATAAGATCATGGAATATGTTGTTCAAGTCCCATTGGTAAGTTGTTCCTGCATTCTTAAGTTTGAATGACATGACTACATAATAGTAGGTTCCCCAAGGAGTGATAAACGTGGTTTTGGTCTGATATTCCTTAGAGATATTTATTTGGTTATATCCAGAAAACCCATCCATAAGGGACAAAAACTCAACCATTTGTTGCATTGATAATAACATCGATGGATGGTAGTGGGAAATCATCCTTGGGACATGCTTTGTTAATATCTTGAAATTCAATGCAAATACAAATCTTTCCATTCTTCTTAAGAACAGGGACAATGTTGGATACCCACCATGAGTAGTCAACTGGTTTGATGAACCCCACCTGTAGGAGTTTCATCACTTCTTCTTTTACCATGAGAGCCACTTTGGGCTTCATGGGCCTTGACTTCTGCTTAATAGGCTTAGCATCTGGTTTAGTGATGAGATTATGAACTACAATGTGAGGAGAAATTCCCATCATTTCCTTGTAGCTAAACATGAAATATTTTTAATGTTCCTTGAGAATTTGTGTGTGTATCTCTATTTCCTTTGGAGTTAGAGAAGATCCTAACTTCAAAAAATTTGGTTCCTCCTCCATCCCAATGTTTATATCAATCATTCCTTTAATTAAATAGGTGTTACCCTCTTCAAATTTAGGTGGGGAAAAGGTATCTCTAATTTACCCTCTTCTTCTACCTCATAGACCTCAAGACCCTCCATGGAGGAAGGTTCCATTGTGGGATCTCCAAAGTAGGAGGAAGAGTGAGGAACAAGATAAAATCCAGATTATGGTGAGTGGGATGCAATTCCGTGTAAGAATTTAAGTACCCTAGGATTTCTTCATCATTTTCAACATAGTCTAGGGTGATAGGCTCATTCTCAACTTCTACGTATACGCAGGTTGGAGTTGTTAGCATTTTACGAACCAAAGGTTCAGCATGAACTGAAACCATAAAGCTTGTATCTTCTAACTCCTTGCTTGGAGTGAAGCGAGAAGTAGAAGTTGTGATAGAATCAGCTAAGATATTTTTCTCTCGAGGTATAGCTTCAATTAAAATGAAATAAAAATCCTTACTTAATTCCAAGACAATAGTCTTATAGAGCTATAGGTGTTCAGCCCTAGTCTCATATACTTCAAACACTTGATATGTGACTAGTTGTGAATCTTCTAGCACCCTAACATTATCAACACCCATCCTTTTAGATACAATGAAACCAAGAAGGAGAGCCTCGTATTCTTCTCTGTTATTTATAAATTCAAAGTTTAGCTTAAAATAGAAAGGCATGACCTTCCCTTGAGGAGAGGTAAGAATCACATTTGCCCAGTGCCAAAGCGGCACTTTACTACATCATAATTTAAATTCCAAAGTTCACTTGGTAAGGTTGGCATTGGATCATCTTTGGCATCATCCTCCTTCACTTCTGAGACCTCTACCATGCATAATTCATCGGTAGGGAGAGATAAGTCTCGAGCATGTCCTATGCTGATGGAATCAAATGTAAGGAGAAGGGGTAGGTCATTCTCCAACAACTTATTTATCTTTTTGTTGTTCCTGTTGACACTTTGTCTCAACAATTACATTTTTTCCTTTACAAGAACTCCTTCAATCAAACCCATAGTTTCTAGTTCCATTATGGGAAAAAACTTTCTTCTAGTGTTTAGCTAGTAGGTTTTTTTAACTAGTTTGTAGGAAGCTCAAACTTAGAATGAACCCCTGACCTCTTCTTTAGATTATCTAGATGTATGTCGAAGGGTTTTGGGTCACCCTGCGCCATGAAGACCTTCCCTAAATGTAGGAATCTTACTTCCTGAAACAAAGTGGAGGGAATATCATTCATGCAATGAATCCAAGGATGTCGAGGATCATATTATAGTTGGTTTCCCGATCTATAATATAAAATTTAGTTAGAATTGTCTTAGGTCCAAGGGTGACTGGCAACACTATAGTTCCAATTGACGTTGCTTTGAGGTTGTCATAGCCTCTTAGCATGTTTCATGTTGAGGAGAAATTGGTTTCTCCATAACCTAATTTTGGAGGAAAGATAAGGGTACTATGTTGACCATTTCCCCATCATCAATCATCGTACGCTTTACATAGTTATTGTAGATCCAGACTTGTAAAAGGGGAATTTCATCAAACCCATCTTACTAATTTTGAATACAAATCTGACATCTCTTTCAGGCTACCCTAGAGGATAGACATCAAAGTCTATATGATTTATTTGTGCTTCCGTGCAAATGAGATGGGATACTTAACAATTATTAGTATAAAATCTATCATGTAAGAGAATAAAATGTAATAAGAAAGTAGTAAGAAAATATGGACTAAAAAAGTGGGTTTCATACATGATAAATCACTCAAAATGTCGGAAGACAAGTAAGGGCGAAGCATCTAGAAACATACAATGATAGATCAAGACATAGGGCATAGACCGCAAAACAATAGCAAAAATATCAAACAAAGAGTGAAAAATAACCATGGTTGTATTATATCGTTTAAGGAAAATGATACACATCAAGTGCCAATTAACAATTTAGGAAGATAAATAGTATGTTAAGACATGTATATATCAATGGATAGTAAGTGCTAGTAAAAAGAAGTAGTGAATGATAAGGTAGTCAAACTTGTAATGTTTGATTGTAGTAAAAGTATATTCCCCCAAGAGCCTCAATGAGACTGGAAAGGAATTCAGTGCCAAACATCATGCATTGTGCTAGGATATGTAATAGATCTACATTCTCATCTAGAGACCAAGTGAACACACATGTATATAAGATAAAGATAATGACATACTGAGTATATGTCTAGCATTGTAGTAAAAGTGTAAGATGTAAGTAGTATAAGCTAGCAAAAATAAATGTAACCAAGATATACAAATGTTGTATGAGTTTAATGGTGTGATATGCAAGGTGTGACAATAATAGGAATGAATTTTCCCCCATTGGATGTGCATGAGATGATGTTCATTAATAAATTCTCCCTCAATGGTCAAGAATGAACCATAGGACAAGAGTGTGTCATCAAGAAATGAGTATGTTTCTCGAGAGTAGATGCTTTAGAGAGATATATCGTGAAACACAGAGCATGAAGTGTGTAGATTATAAGAAAGCTGTATTGTGAAATAAAGATCTTGAAGTGTAGATGATGTGAGTTTCATGTATGAATTGGAACCTCAATAGTGAAGTGTGAACTCAGAAGCACTAGAGTTCATCATCGGTGATGATGGTATAATGTGTGTACCAAAGGTGTAAGAGTACTTAGAAATATAAACATTAAGTGTGGAACATGAAATGGAGTAGTGAAATGATAAGTAGATAATAGAGACAACTATTAGAGATGGGGAAAGAAGTGCCATACCATCCAAGTGTGTATATAAAGAGTTTCTAGAAAATAGATGTGATCATTATGAAAAAGAGTAGTTATAGTGTTTATAGTACATGAAAGGATGTATGCACTATATAGAAAGTAGTATGTGTATCATGAGTCAAAAGATTCATAAGAAAAAAATGAGTAGCAAGATGTGTATGGAGTAATATAGAAGCATAGATAGATATAGCAAGGTGTGCCCATAGTGTAGATTTACTCTTATTTTATAATTCATTCACATCAATTCATTCAATGGAGGTGTGCCCATAGTGTAGATATAAAAAAATGTGTTGTGAGAAAGGTTGATGTGAATTATAAAATAAGAGTAAATGAATGAATTCTAATACTTGATTTAATTTAAATTAAATTAAAACTCATTGTAGAGTAAATACTATAATATGTGATATAAAAATGATAATGTACAAAAGTAAATGCACAAGAAAACAAGCATATATGATGTAAAACCCTAAGAATAAGAGGGAGGTAGGAAGACATAGTAGAGTGGACGTGATCCGAGTAGGTGAAATATTAAAAGCAGTTGTGAGACAACATCATTCATGTTGATTGGAAATTCTAGAACTCATAAACAACGCAGCACATGGATGCTTGGAGGAGGACAGGGATGCTTGGGCTCTAATGACTAGATCTGGGCACTAGTGGCCATGCATATTCTCAAGAAATAATTTATTTTGTGTTGTAAGAGGTTTGATGTGTATTCACATGTCATGTCACTTGATATTCTCTCTTTAATTGGTAAAGGTACTTATAACCTATAAATCATAATATCTACCTACACATATCCACAAACCACATCAAATCTAATAAAAAGATGCGAGAATGTGGAGTCGATTGACATCAAAGGTCACATGAAGTGTGAACTTATGATTGATCACTGCACTACATCTCGAGACTCCATGTAGTTACGTGTGAATGTGTGTGTAATGATGCCATATATTTCCCTTGTGTAAGTTACACTAAGTAGTGGGCTGGATCTAGAATTATCCAGATGTAAATGTGTTAGATGGAATAGAATAAACTTCCCCTCCTATGGTGTGTATGTAGAGGTGATGAATCCCTTGTCGCTTTAGTGAGTGTGCTAGATAGATGCCTTGAAGTGCTTTTGTTACTTTGAATGAAAACTTATGTGATAGTAAGTAATGCTAGTGCTTGGTCGCTGATTTATTAGAAGTAAGTATATATATATTATTCCCTTGATTTGAATTTTGTAATTATAACTAAAAAGTTGACCCATAAGTAAAAAAAAGATGCCCAAAATATAAAAGAAACCCAAAAAGAGTGAGTAAAGGTAAGAAAGGGTCAATGGTACCTAGGAAGGATAGAAGTGCACAGTGTTGGGCCCCTAGGATATTGAATAAGTACACAGTGGGCACATGGGAATGCAAGGCATAGGTTGAAGGATGGGCGTGCGGAGAAGGCATGCAAGGCGAGTTCTATAAGGATTTTATAAGGGACTTTTTGTGCACTAGAAGACAAGGTCTCGGACTTAGCCCTATCTCGGCGTATCGAGAAGGAGATGAGAAAAGTGTGACCCGGTTGTGTATGTGGAGTGGATAAGGTGCCAACCTAGTGACAGTTGGCTTAGGAAGGTAAATGCACCTTTGCTATAGAAGTTTCTAGAAGACCATAATGGAAAAAGAGGAGAGATCAAGCCTGATGGAGCATGCACCCGTGGAGGACCACATCTGGACAATTAGCAATGGATCGAGGTGAAGAAGGATGAGTTGGCACTTCGGGATGTCTATATATACAAGCGCCAACAAAAGAAACAAAGATCGATTAGATATACAATATAGAGAGATCAACAGGATTAAAGCTCTAAAGAAATACCACAAGGAACTCTATTTGGGTTGGGTAGATTAAATATAGGAGAAGGATGTATCAAGGGCTTGGGGTTATAAAATTTCTTTTTTAGAGCTAAATGATATGGATCCAGTTATGATGCATGACTTCGGTCTACCATAATGTGGTGTTTTGTAGTAAGTCTAATGAATGTAATGAGGTTACCAAGTTAATTGAATATGATCCTTCTTGGTTCAGATTCATACATGATTCTTCATAGTTCCTTTTCATGTCTATTTATAAGATGAATATGAATTCCTGTGCATTTTCCTTTCTTTTCTATTTCAGATTATTTAAGTCCATTAAAGTATCTTTATGCAGAATGACTGTAATGATCTAGAGTTGTCTTGAGCTCTATGATGTTTGCATGTTTCATTCCCATTCACTCTTAAATTGTGGATCGAGATGATGTTTTCCCACTCAACTCACATAAAAGAGAGACTCAGCACCCGCATGTGCCTCGGGTGAGTTCCCAGCCGTTGGGTGATAGGTTGCATGCATGGATTCCCTTGTTCTTTGGTGGGTATAAAAATGAGTACATATTTTTCCGTTGCGGGACCTCTTTCAAATTTTTGGAGGGAAATGGAAGACATCATGATCTATGTGATGATTGATGATAGAGCGTTTAACTTTGGAAAGTGTTAAATCATGGTTCAAAGCATGGAGGATGAATTTTCTCGAGAGATTCAGCACTAGACCCGAGTTTGATTCACGTCGATGGGTAGAATAGAACCTCTATCACGATTTGTATGAAACTATTTTCTATTACTTCCCAAAGAGAGCTATATGAATGGCTCTCGGAATATGCATCTAGATAGAGATGGTATTATATATCACATGCGTGGACTCAAGAAGAATACTAAAGGTCACATGTAAGATGCAGATCTTACGTGGACTCGTGTTATGGATCATTAGTGGAAAGGTGTGTTGGCTAGCTATAGTCTAGAATATGCTACTTCTACATATTCTTATCTAGAAGTTGCCGAGTTTGAGTTTTTGCGGGAGCCTAGAGGATCATTTCTACATGCTATTACTATGGCCATGAAGATCTTGATTGTTACCTTGAGTTTAGAGGCATTTCTGATGGCCGGCTAAACCATTCTGAGTGTTGGGTCTAGAAGCTAAGGTGGAGGACGATGGTAGACATTATGATAAAGATAGAAAGGGAGGAGATATGACTCAAGTATAGTGAAGCATGTGAAGGGAGATTGCTAGATAATGTGAGGTTGTAAGTGTGATGGATCTATGGAAGCAGATGTTGTGGGAAGGAGTTGAGGTTCACGCAGAGGACATAGAACTTGAGTAGTCTATGCTACCTGTCTTGCAAATGTGTAAAAGAAACCCATTCAACTTCTAATGAGAGTTTGTCACATGGAGAGAGAAGATTCGTTGGCACACATTTGAACCCACCTAGTGACCAAACCCTAGTGCTTGGTTTTGAGATCAAGGGAGGAGTATCACGGACCCAGTTGGTATCAATTGAAGTGATAGATTTGCGCTAAGGAGATACAATTTCTCATTTCCCACTTATATGGCTATGCATACTATTCTAGTATTCAGAGGAATTTTTGACAAGGAGCAAGTACACAAGCCTTCGGTCTCGCATCTGGGAGTGGCACAGGGTAAACTATTGGTAGTGGGGCATTATCACAGATTGTCGGTGTGCGGTCCAAGAGAACTTTGGGGACCCTTGGCACAACCACTACATGACTTGGTGGACCTAGTGGGTCTAGTGGATCGTAGTAATAGGACCCGGTGGACTTGGTGGGTCCAGTGGATCGGGAGGAACACAACCTAGTCGATCCGGTGGGTTAGGAGGCATAGGACCCAGTGGATTTGGTACATCGCGCAGGAGGAGGAACACATCAAGGAAACTAAGGCTCAAGCTTGGGAGGACAAGGGACCCAAGGAAACTTGATTCTTAGAGCTTTTCTTTGAATATTGATGAAATAGATAAGGATAAATGGGCTAGGAGGAATACCTTTAAACATTGGTTGAAGGTTGTTGTGTGCATATGAATTCTTGATCCATAACTGACCATGAGAGATCCCTTTTGGCTAGGAGGAACTACCCGAAATGGAAAACAAGACCACCAAACGAAGTTAAATATTATATGTAGTGGACTACCTTGTGTATGCTAGATCCTGGAAGTATGATACCGCTGAAGGCTATCAATCCACTATTTAAAATAATTCAATGTCAATAATAAAAAAATCTCCGTAGTTAAAATGATTTAGGTATCTCATTCGATTACAATAAGAAAATTCATTCACAATGTTAGGATATGATTGAATCAAGGTCAAGGTCACCATTGTCAGAGTCTTTGGAACTAGTCTGCATATGATGAGTGAATGAATTATAAAATAAGAGTAAATGAATGAATTCTAATAATTGATTTAATTTAAATTAAATTAAAACTCATTATAGAGTAAATACTATAATATGTGATATAAAAATGATAATGTACAAGTAAATACACAAGAAAACAAGCATATATGACGTAAAACCCTAAGAATAAGAGGGAGGTAGGAAGACATAGTAGATTTCTAAGAAGAGTGGAAGTGATTTGAGTAGGTGAAATATTAAAACAGATTATAGACAACATCATTCATGTTGATTGGAAATTCTGGAACTCATAAACAACGTAGGACATGGATGCTTGGAGGAGGGCAGGGTGCTTGGGCTCTAATGACTAGATCTGGGCACTAGTGGCCATGCATATTCTCAAGATCTAATTTATTTTTTGTTGTAAGAGGTTTGATGTGTATTCCTATCTATCACTTGATATTCTCTCTTTAATTGCTATAGGTACTTATAACCCGCAAATCATAATATCTACCTACACATATCCACAAACCACATCAAATCTAATAAAAAGATGCAAAATGTGGAGTCGATTGACATCAAGGTCACACGAAGTGTGAACTTATGATTGATCACTGCGCACTACATCTCAAACTCCATGTAGTTCTATGTGAATGTGTGTGTAATGATGCCCTATATTTCCCTTGTGTAAGTTACACTAAGTAGTGGGCTGGATCTAGAATTATCCAGATGTAAATGTGTGAGATGGAATAGAATAAACTTCCCCTCCTATGGTGTGTATGTAGAGGTGATGAATCCCTTGTCGCTTGAGTGAGTGTGTTAGATAGATGCCTTGAAGTGCTTTTGTTACATTGAATGAAAACTTATGTGATAGTAAGTAATGCTAGTGCTTGGTCGCTGATTTATTAGAAGTAAGTATAGATATTATTCCCTTGATTTGAATTTTGTAATTGAAAACTAAAAAGTTGACCCATAAGTAAAAATGATGCCCAAAATATAAAAGAAACCCAAAAAGAGTGAGTAAAGGTAAGAAAGGGTCAATGGTACCCGGGAAGGATAGAAGTGCAGTGTTGGGCCCCAGATATTGAATAAGTACACGGGGCACATGGGAATGCAAGGCATAGGTTGATGGATGGGCGCGCAAGGAGAAGGCATGCAAGGCGAGTTCTATAAGGATTTTATAAGGGACTTTTTGTGCACCAAGACAAGGTCTCGGGACTTAGCCCTATCTCGGCGTATCAAGAAGGACATTAGAAAAGTGTGACCCGACTGTGCATGTGGAGTGGATAAGGTGCCAACCCGGTGACAGTTGGCCTAGGAAGGTATGCGTTGCTTATAGAAGTTTCTAGAAGACCATAATGGAAAAAGTGGAGAGATCAGGCCCGATGAAGCATGCAACCATGGAGGGCCACATCCTGGGACAGGTTGGCAATGGATCCGAGGCTGCGAAGGATGAGTTGGCACTTCGGGATGTCTATATATAAAGCACCAACAAAAGAAACAAAGATCGATCAGATATACAATATAGAGAGATCAACATGGAGCGAAGCTCTGTAGAAATACCGTAAGGAACTCTATTTGGGTTGGGTAGATTAAATATAGGAGAAGGATGTATCAAGGGCTTGGGGTTATAAAATTTATTTTTGAGAGCTAAATGATATGGATCCAGTTATGATGCATGACTTCGGTCTACCATAATGTGGTGTTTTATAGTAAGTCTAATGAATGTAATGAGGTTACCAAGTTAATTGAATATGATCCTTCTTGGTTCGGATTCATACATGATTATTCATAGTTCCTTTCCATGTCTGTTTATAAGATGAATATGAATTCTTGTGCATTTTCCTTTCTTTTCTATTTCAGTTCTTTAAGTCTATTAAAGTATCTTTGTCTGTAATGATTGCAATGATCTAGAGCCATTCTGAGCTCTATGATGTTTGCATGTTTCATTCACATTCACTCCTTTTAAATTATGGATCGTAGATGATGTTTTCCCACTCAACTCACATAAAGAGACTCAAAGACCCATATGTGCCTCGTAAGTTCCCAGTGACCGGTGGGTGATAGGTCAAGCGTGCATCGGATTCCCTTGTTCTTTGGTGGGTATAAAAATGAGTACATATTTTTCCATTTCCTGGACCTCTTTTCAAATTTGTAGAGGGAAATGGAAGACATCATGATTTTTGTGATGAGTGATGATAGAGAATTTAACTTTGGAAAGTGTTAAATCATGGTTCAAAAGCATGGAGGATGAATTTTCTCGAGAGATTTAGCACTAGACTGAGTTTGATTCATGTAGATGGGTAGAATAGAACCTCTATCATGAGTTGTATGAAACTATTTTCTATTACTTCCCAAAGAGAGCTGTATGAATGGCTCTTGCATATGCATCTAGATAGAGATGGTATTATAGGTCACACGCATGGACTCAAGAATAATACTAAAGGCTACAAGATGTAGATCTTATGTGGACTCTTGCTATGGACCATTAGTGGAAAGGTGTGTTGGCTAGCTATAGTCTAGAATACACTATTTCTACATATTCTTATCTAGAAGTTGCCGAGTTTTAGTTTTTGCAGGAGCCTAGAGGATCATTTCTACGTGCTATTACTATGGCCATGAAGATCTTGATTGTTACCTTGAGTTTAGAGGCATTTCTGATGGCCGGCTAAACCATTCCGAGCACTGGGTCTGGAAGCTAAGGTGGAGGAAGATGGTAGACATTATGATGGAGAAAGAAAGGGAGGAGAGATGACTCAAGTATAGTGAAGCACGTGAAAGGGATATTGCTAGATAACGTGAGGTTGGATGTGTGATGGATCTATGGAGGTAGACATTATGGGAAGGAGTTGAGGTTCATGCAGAGGACATAGAACTTGAGCAGTCTGTGCTAGCCCATCTTGGAAAATGCGTAAAAGAAACCCATTCAGCTTCTAATGAGAGTTTGTCACATGGAGAGAGAAGAGTCATTGGCACACATTTGAACCCACCTAGTGACCAAACCTCGGTGCTTGGTTTTGAGATCAAGGAGGAGTATCGATGACCCGTTGGTATCGATTGAAGTGATAGATCTACGCTAAGGAGATACAATTTCTCATTTCCCACTTCTATGGCTATGCATACTATTCCAGTATTCGAAGAATTTTTGGACAAGGAGTAAGTACATAAGCCTTTTGTCTCACATCTAGGAGTGGCACGGGGTAAACTATTGGTAGTGGGGCATTATCATAGATCATAAGTGTGCAATCAAATGGAACTTTGGGGACCCTTGGCACAACCACTACAGGACCTGGTGGACCTAGTGGGTTTGGCGAATCGGAGTAATAGAACCTTGTGGACCCGGTGGGTCCGGTGGATTAGGAGGAACACAACCTAGTGGATCTCGGTGGGTCGGGAGGCATAGGACTGGTGGATTTGGCGGATCCAGCGGAGGAGGAAACACCGAAGGAAACTAAGGCTCGCTCGGGAGGACAAGGGATTGAAGGAAACTTGATTCTTAGAGATTTTCTTTGAATATTGATGAAATAGATAAGGGAAAATGGGCTAGGAGAAATACCTATAAATGTTGGTTGAAGGTTGTTGTGTGCATATGAATTCTTGATCCACAACTAACAATGAGAGCTCCCTTTTGGTGAGGAGGAACTACCTAAAATGGAAAACAAGACCACCAAATGAGAAGTTAAATATTATATGTAGTGGACTACCTTGTGTATGCTAGATCCGGAAGTATGATACTTGCCTAGAAGGCTATCAATGCACTATTTAAAATAATTCAATGTCAATAATAAAAAAATCCTACCGTAGTTAAAATGATTTAGGTATCTCATTCGATTACAATAAGAAAATTCGCCAAAAGTTGGGATATGATTGAATCAAAGGTCAAGGTCAATGTCAGAGTCTTTGGAACTAGTCCGGGTCTAGTTTTGGGGTATTTGGTGGGGATTTTAGGCTTTGTTCTTGGTCTGAGGGTAAAACACAAGAGACCAACATTGGTCCGTATGATTGATGTCGCTTTAAGTGAACCAACAATGGTTGTGGGTAACCGGCATCGGTATGGTCGAGGTAGAGGAAAATTATTAAAATCTCGGTGTGAGGATAGATCTGAGGCCAAATGGAAATGGAGAGGGCAATGGCAAGGTCTATGGAGATCTTGGATGCACTCAGAGATCTTTAAAAGTTAGGTATGGGAAATTTAATGGTGTGGGTGAAGGAATGATCAAGTTTGCATGAAGGTGAATGATGGGAGAATGGGAATGCAAGTAGAAACTAGTAACAGAGGTAACAAGACCTACTAAAACAAAAGTAGATGAATGTTGGTTAATAAAACACTTACTGTTGTATGAGCTTGATGGTGGATGGCAATGGTAGTTGATCATATGGATGGATTTTTATGTGGTGATGGCACTTCCTTGGATGCTTCCATGAATGTAAATGGCTTTGTGATCACTTCTGATGCTGGCTGTGAATGCTCTAATGCATGTACAAATGCTAGTTTTGCTTACATGCAGCTCTAGTTTCATCTCTTGCTCTCATAAATGTGTCAACCTCGAAATAAGGTTAGTTTTGGGAAATAAATGGTAACTAACAATGGTTCCGGTTTCTTCCATCGGTGGTTTAGGGTGACCGACATTGGTTAGGGCAGGATTTCCTAGGTTTACTAAAATGGGCAGATCCCCTTGATTTCTTGGATCTTGTTCATTTTCTCCCTGGATTAGAATGGAAGCTTCCTTTCTAACGAGTGGGAATGTGGTTAGAGGGAATGTAGGATTTTATTTTTAGGGTTTAGGTAGGTCTTAGTTAGTTATGAAAACATACTAAGAATAGGTCTTAGGGTGAGGTGGCTAGGTGAGGTGTATAGGTGAGGTGGTGGTGTGGGCATTATCCCAATTAGGATATTTAAATAATAAATATTATGAGATCATGAATTAATTTAATTAAATTAATATTAGAGTGGGGTGTAAGGGGCCATAATTAGGTGAGTGTGTTCAAGGTGATTGTTTGACGAGGGTCTAAGGGGAGTGTGACCCAATTTTGGTGTCTACATTTTCCTCTTTTTTACGTAGCTTGTATTAGTAAGTTTACACTGAAAAAAAAATAAGATGTGGTTTCCCCATGTGTGGGTGAAGACGACCCCCTTAAACTAGGAATTAATGAGGAAGAAGGTAGAAGCAATGAGTGGTTTTATAAAAGGTGAATGTGATGTAAAGGAAGGTGGGTGATGGGGGTAAAGGGGTAAAAGGTCTAATTGGGTAATCCAGGTAATGGGTCAGGGTCAAAGGTAGTAATAGTCAAACGCACACACATGTATAAACTACAGACACTTTACCAGGTTGAAGAGTAGGAAAACTCTATGTTGTCTAAGGGCGATAGGTTTATCCAAACAAGGTTGAGGTGATTCTCGGTATCCAAGGTATAGGATATGGTTAGGAAACACATCGCAGGTCAGGTGCAGGAATGTTTAGGTATGTTCCGGTACACCAAAGGTTGGGTTAGGATAAATGGTCACGAAAAAGGCAAGGTAAGGTCATTAGGTCAAACAACATGGGTAACAGTGTCACAAGATATAGTGAGCACATGAGGTCACAGTCACAACAAGGTCGGGTATGGCTGAGGTATGGGTAAAATAATGAGTCCCCAAATGAGGACAAGGTTAAGTAGTAAATGATGAGGTCAGGAGGGTAGAGGGGAGTGTCCAAGTCAGGTGTGGGTGGGGAAAAAATGATTCAGGTCAGCAAAGTAGGGGTAGTGGGTAGGAAAGAGACTAAGTAGGCTAACCGATAATGGTTATACGCAACCAATATCGGTCGCTATGGACCAGCCACAGGTAGGATAAGGCATAATACCAATGTCGGTCAAGGTAAAATAGTTGATGGTCAAGTCGGGTAGGCTATAAAAAGAAAAAGTGCTACATTTTTAAAATCATTTGTCATTTACCGAATTGGGGAAAATGAAAAGAGAGGAAGAACGAGGTGGAAAGTGACCAAACAACATGGGGAGCTAAGTTGGTGAGCTGCAGAGTGAGTGATCATTGGTTGATAGGCGGGTCGATGAGCACACAGTGATTGGATTGGATGATTGATTAGATTGATTAAGACAACAGACGATCGGGGATGGCGAGGTAGGAGAGGATCGGGTGGACCTATATAGTGGCTCGAGGTACCACCATGTAGACAACAACGTGATGAGGTAAGAGGCTATTCCAATTGTTTTGTTTATTGTGAGTAGGTAGAGGGTAGGAATTGGGTAGGAGGGAAAATGGGGTTTGTTTTGGGGGAACTTTTAAAATTTGAATGTGGGGGTTGTAATGAGAAAAGGGGGACAAGGGAGGGTAGATTTAGGTAAATGAGGGGTGGGAATGGGTATTGGATAGGTATTGGTAGGGGTAATGGGTAGAAAGGAGGAGTATGGTAGAAAAAGGGCATGATGTCGTGGGTTTGTCACCGTAACATTGGTGATGTCGGTTTATTGTTATCGACATCGGTGGGTAAAGACCAGTATCACCATAGATGTAGTGACCGATAGTAGTTATTGTGGGACCATGGTCGGTCAATGCTAACTGATGTCAGGCAGTAGGTGAAAGAGGCAAGCCCTTAAAGAGTGAAAATGGATAGGTTATAGACAAATAGGTAGAGGGAGGGAGAGTTAGATAGGGGTAGAGTTATGGGTATGGGTAGGTGAGTGAATAAGGAAGATCAGTGAGAGGAGAAAAATAGAAATAGGTGAGGGTTTGAGGCATGGGTAGATAGGTAGATATGTAGTGTTGATTTAGGGCATAGATATAGGTGAAAGGGTGATTGAGTTAGGGTAAGTGGTGTAGTAGGGGGATAACAAGGTTGCATGTAGGTGTGGTCAAGTTTGATTAATATGATTGGTTGTATGCAGGCTAGGGACCAACTATGGATGAGGGATAGAGTACCTCCCCTACTTGTGGAGATACGAGGAGATGACACATGAGGAGTGGATCCATGTTATAGATGTGGGTCTGATTGGTGTCAAACACTACTGGCACGTAGTCCGGGAGGTAAGCTTGATGGTTTCCCTCATCAATAGATGGGATTCAACAACCAATACATTTCATTTGTCGATAGGTGAGATCATGATCACCTTAGAGGATGTTTACAGGATCTTACGACTACCTATAGGAGGTACACAGTGTACTCGATCTCCTCAGAGGCATCTGAGGAGTTACTGTTACCAAGTTTTTGGAGAGGGGCTAGCCTTGTTAGGATTCCATAGTGCCAACATGAGCTACGGGGTGATGTACCGAGCCTACCTCCGAGGAGATGAGGCTAGTAGTACTTTTGATGGAGGTAGTGTGTTGTTTTACACTACCTGATGCAGAGGGTGGGAGATTCCCATGGTCACTGATGGGGGTTCTTCATGACATGGTAGAGAGCAGGACTCGATTTACATGGGGCCTGCATTCTATAGGTATAGGCTATCTGAGTGTGGGCTTATGGGTGATTACGGTGGTTTAGTCTATGATGCACCTTCTTGTTACATTATTGGGCCTATGAGCACATTGTGTGTGTGCACCTAGTTGGTATGCCCCGGGATGACACATTTGAGCCTAGTTTTGTTCGAGTGGGCTATAGGCGATGGGTGCCAGTTATGGGAGAGCACCGAAAGCAGCTAGAGTGGCACATGATGTAGCCTATTACAGGTGATTACTGGAGGGGTTATCTGGTGTGGACATTATTTGGAGGCCATATGTAGGCTATCCTTCATACAGGTAGATGGCAGTGGAGATGGATGGACTACAGATTTACCGGTGGATAGAGGGGTGACTAGCTGGGGAGCATGAGATGATACCTATAGACCAGGTCAGACGGAAGTTTGGTTTACCGTAGGATATACCTCCACCCTTCCCTTAGTATAGGAGAGATGATGTGGAGAGGCCTATGTCTCCACCGTAACCTATAGTGCTCGACTGAGTAGGAGGAGTAATCGGTCAACCAACAGATAGATGATGCTGGGGTGACTGATAGGTATAAATAGTGGTGGGCTACACAAGTATGAGCAATACCATCGAGGCCGGGGTAGCCAAATTTGGCTACCATCACAATGCAAAGAGATGCCCTATAGGGGTAGGTGGCTTACTGTTGCTGACACACGGTTGGGTATAGTACAAGGGCATTAAACAAGGGCCGAAGCATAAGTTGTGACCTGCGAGGCACATGGAGTACAAGGACCAACACCCACACTAGAGGGAGAGGGAGAGGGTGGGGATGGAGATGGGGTGTAGGTAGCTACCCTACATGCATAGGTGATAGGTTTACAGGGCCAATTGGCCACATCGTAGGGATAGGTTATAGGTTTGTAGGGCCAGTTGGCCACTGCACAGGCACAAATAGTGGCCCTTCAAGCCCATGTACAAGTACATGTTAAATTGATCAGAGTTTAAGCATGGCAAACCAGATAACAATACACTGAAATAATATATTTAGAGTTGAAAATGTTCGGGATCACTATTCATTATAGAAGTATTACATATATAGCTTTCTTTGATCCTATAATGAAGGAGTCAACATCAATCCATAACATCTCAACACACTCCTAAGATCACTCAACTATCCCATTATTCACTCAACCATTCTTTATCTCTGAGTTGTACAAGACAACTCATTATTTGCACACACTAATATAATAATGTTACATAATATTTCTATAACATTCACTCCCCTATTGTTAACATTATTATTTCCCTACATACACTCCCCTAATGTTGACATGGTACAATATAACTTTGTCTTCTACTGCAACGTGTTGCACGAGCTTTCCTCATAACTGGATCAAAAGAAAGGTGTGTAAACTTTCAACTAGCTGACTATCTTGCTACACATGACCACAACTATGCGATGGAATGCATCCCGCATTTAATCCATGAAAAGAATGCACTTGGCATTCCACTGGAAAATCATCTTCATAAAGAAGGAAGGCAGTCAGAGGACCACAACACCTAGTAAAAATTTTATCTACCTTTTTACATATGTGGTTTTCTGGATCGACCACTAACCCTTTCCAAATCTATGAGTGTTGCAATAAATTCGAGACATACTCTATAATTTTTTCTTCTAGGAGGTTACATATAGGAATTTCTCACACATTACAATTGAACAAGAATGTGACATATGTTCTTATTTTCACACAATGGAAAATAAACACAACTGAAAAAATGCCACAACTTCATTGTGTAGCCCCGTCGCTTGTGGCTAGCGAGAGGTCGTTGATTGACCTCCTTCCTCTGTTGCCTTCGTCCTCCATGGTTCTACTACTTAGAAAAATGTGTCGATGAAATTCAATTTACAAACTCCTGGGTGTCGGTTTCAACCGATATTACACCCCCTCACTTGGACGTCGCGTAAAAGTGAAAGTGCGTCCAAACAAAAGTGAGACAATTTTTTTAATTTTTCCAAAAATGGAAAAATAATATTTTTTAATCCAACAATAAAAAGAATAAGAACAATGCTTAGAACTTGAAAAAATACACATTTTCAAAACAAATGATACCTCAATCTAAGTTATCAGCTGAAAGTTATCGTGCTTACAAGTTCTAAATTCAACTTCTTTCCGGACCCCTTTCCAATTTTTTTGTCCTTGTGTTTTTTTGCTAAATCAAAAATGGAAAACAAGATTTATAACTCATGATTTCACGATTAGCAGATAACTGAGTTGCAGGAAGTGATTCTAGTTGGAACGTGAATGGAAATCTAAATGCGCAGAACTATCAAATCATATAAAAACTACAGTAGTCTAACAATTCGATTGACCAAGAATTGTGAATGCAAATGCAGTACTCTGTAGCCAATACGCTCTCCACCAATCACGAACAAGACAATGTAAAATCAATACTTGCAGATTTGGTCATGATAACAGAATGGATCTGAGGAGAATGGCACGTGGTATGTCCAAATAAAAAACTACAAAATTGAATGGATGCCTATTGCCCCCTCCTTCCATGTGTGGCTATGTTGGGGACGTGTCTGATATTCATTTGCTGCGAGCTCACTATTATTTCTCCATTATATGGATTAGAAGCTGCTCTGATACCAGAATGTTAAATTGATCAGAGTTTAAGCATGGAAAACCAGATAACAATACACTGAAATAATATATTTAGAGTTGAAAATGCTTGGGATCACTATTCATTATAGAAGTATTACATATATAGATTTCTTTGATCCTATAATGAAGGAGTCGACATCAATCCATAAAATCGCAACACACTCCTAAGATCACTCAACTATCCCATTATTCACTCAACCATTCTTTATCTCCTGAGTTATACAAGATAACTCATTATTTACACACATAAATATAATAATTTTACACACATAAATATAATAATTTTACACAATATTTCTGTAATAGTATGCAGGGTAGGCAGGGTTCCATTATTCGTGGGAAGCAGGGCGGAGTCGAGAGGCGATGGCACCACCACAGACAGTACTCTGCTATTAGATTAAGAGATTCCATGGGCGAGGTGAGATACTACCAGATCATTTGATGAGAGCAGGTATATATGTCTCATCATATGCCGAGTACACAGAGCACAAGCCTTTACTTGAGAGGAGAAGATCCCACACACATAGTGTAGAGTACGAGGGGATATAGAGCTCGGGGAAAAATTCGAGTGAGGCCACTTTCAGTGCACGGAGACCAGCTCCGAGGTAGGACCATCGGGTTCCGAGATAGGGCGAGGCGAGGGAGGTCACCTAGATGCCGGAGTTAGAGGAGTGGGGAGGAGACAGATGAGATAGGTTTGTACATCATATGGGGAGATGATTGAGCTTCTTGTATTTTTAATATTATATTTTTGTGATATATATTAGCTTGTGTGCCGAAGATAGTGAGGATGTACATGAGAATTTTTGAGATTTTGTTATATACACCGGCATGTGTGTCAAAGATATTTGAGAGTTATGTATATGGATACACATGTTTGGATGTTTTTATTTATAGAGATGATGGTGATTATGGCATGATGTATACATGGTTGTGGTTATCTTACTATTTTGATTTATATATGTGATGGAAACTAAGTAGTGTAGGTATGATAGAGCCAGGTCATAGTCATGGATCGAGTAAGGTTTTTGGTTTAGGCATGGATGGAGTCAAGTTGTGGTTTAGGCATGGATGGAGTCAGGTCATAGGCATGGATTGAGTCAAGTTGTGGTTTAGGCATGGATGGAGTCAGGATTGGTTGAGTTTGTAACTCATTAATTTGTGCAAGTAATGATGATATGAGTCACGTTGAGATGTTTTATAGTAACATGCATGATAATGGTAAAGAAATGGTAGACATAATGAATGTATGAATGAGGATGGTAAAGATGTGAAGAAATTATTGATATAAAAAAGGGAAATTAACTAGAGTAGAATGTGATTAGAAAATGGAAAAGGAGAATTGGTTAGGGTAGAGAGTGGCCGAGCTAACCTCCAAGGGCCCCATGCCCTCTTAGTGTTGCCTACATAGTCCCAAAGAAAAGGGACCTCGGCCAATGCGGTTCTCCCATAAGCTAGGGAAGAATGCAAGGAGGTATGAGAATGAGTTGGTAGGTTATAGGCATGGTTGAGTTGAGGCCATTTTAGGTATGGGTGAATTGTGGGCACATGGGTATGGGTGATTTTGAGTTGATTGTGGTGAAAGAGGAAAATTACCCAAAGATAAGCATCGAGGATCTAGTCCTGTATAGGATAATCAATACATAATGAAGAAGGTGAAAAGATAAGAGGAGGTAAGAAAGCCACCTAATTGGTAAGGATCATAATGGGTGGGTCATACCTTGGATAGGCTGATGAACATAAGACCCTAAAGACATTGCATGATTGATTATTCTAAAGGTGAAGAATAGTCACATGATCACCAAATGTCATGGTTCCAGTAGGTCCCTTGAGGTGGTAGGAAATGAAAGTGTGAATGGTGAGAGGGTGAAAAGTGGTTAGTTTATATGGTATTTGGTAGCATGCCTTTTGGTGAAAGATCCAAGATCACAATGAGCAAGTCCATGATGATTTTTTTTTCTGGTTTGACTTATATTTGAGATAGATTGATCAATGTGGGAAGTCTATATGGGATGAGAAAATTAACTCCTTGAGGTCTTCATGAAGCTGATTGATGTGGGAAGCTTGATTCTCCTTCGTTTTTTTTAGCAGGATTTACATAGTTGTCCTTCGAGGAGTAGTTAATTTACAATAGAAATGTAGAGAGAAAGATGTCCTTTTGAGGGATTCATCTTTTTATTGGATAATTAAATCAAGGAGTTAGATCCCATGTGTGGGCTTTTAAGTCATGGATAAGACTAAAGTGAAGAGTCGATTATTTTTAGAAAGTAAGGTGAAATGACCATGGGATCTCATCCGAAAGCAGATAAAAAAGTATCCATGAGAATCATGCCATGTGAAGTGCCTTGGTACACATATTTAAGAGAGGATAAAAGAGTGATGGGTATGCACATGATGCTTTTTTAATCATCGGGGATGGCATAGTGAAAGGAGGAATTGAAAAGTGCTTAAGGGACGAGAATGAAAAGAGGAAAAAGGTTATGTAGGACTGAAAGTCAACAAGTAAATGGTTGAAGATGCAAAGTGTTAAGGGGCTTAGGTTCGGGTTTACCATCTAATGAAGATAAACGATAAGCACCGATCCATAGGTATGAGTTATGATGTATGGTCCAAGCCAATTAGGAGAAAATTTTCCTATTTATTTTTTTCCACTTTGGTTACATGTTGATTTTCCTTCAAGACAAGGTCACCGATTTGGAAATTTTGTTCATGGACGTATTTTCATAGGCACGCTTGATACGTTTTTAGTAAACTTGAAGATGGTCAAGAGCATTAAGATGATGTTTGTCTAATAACTCAAGTTGTGCTAAACGGTCCTAGTGAAAGTCATCATCATTGAGCATGTCATGGAGAGAAATGCAGTGAGGGAATCTGGACTTCAAGAGGTAGAACAACCTCCTTATAATAGAACGAGAGAAAAAGGTATGGTAGCGTGGAAGTGCGATTGCTAGTGGGTATGCCCACGAGGGCGAAAGGAATGTGCATATGTCAGTCCTTCCCAGATATCTTTAACCACTTACATGCTAATTTTTTTCAGGGTTTTATTAGTGGATTCGTCCTGGCCATTGGTTTGTGGGTAATATGGTGATGAGAAAATTAGTTGAATACCGAAGGCATCGCAAAGTTTCGCAAGGTTTTATTTTTGAATTGTTTTCCATTATCAGTGATGAGGCAATGTGGACACCAAAGCGACAAATGATGTGATGATTGATGAACTCACATATTTTTTCAACTTTTTTGGAGATGAGAGGTATGACTTTAACCCATTTGGTATAATATTTGGTAGCAATGATTATCCATTGATGTCGCTGGGAAGAATGGGGATTTATTTCTCTGACAAGATCCAAACCCCATTGAGAGAAGGGCCAAAGGTCATGGGTGACCTGTAAGGCATGACTGGGTGTATGATGAAGGTTGGCATGTTGTTGGCATTTTACACAACACTTAACGTAATCACAACAATCATGGTTAAGGGTCAACTAGTAATAGCCTAGGTGAAGAATACACTTAGCAACAATAAGGCCACTGAAGTGACCTCCACATATGCCATCATGAACTTCCTTAATGGTATAAGGAATTTTAGAACTCATAAGGCACCGTAAGAGAATACCATCGAAGTTGCACTTATAGAGGAGGCCACCCATGATGACGTAATGAGAGACCCTTTTAAGAAAGGCACGTTGTCCATTATGAGTGAGGTCGGGAGGCAAGATGGAGAGGGAAAGATATTCTGAGTATTATTTATACCAAAGGTCACTCGGGTCGGGAGCAGTGGTTTTGATAGAGTAAATTTCACGAGGTAAATAAGAGGGTGATTGGAGTATTTGTACGGTGACAAATATTTTAGAATCGACGGCAAAGTAGGTATTGAGAAGCCAAGTAGGCCATGGTATCTACAATTTTTTGGTAGAACAAAGGGCAATTTGAAGGGCTTAATATCAAAGGTGGTCACAAGTATGTCCACATGACATTTATACTTTGAAGTATCTAATTAATACATTGGTATACACAATTGACTTGTTTTATGACCAATTGAGAATCACCAAAATGTTGATTGACTTAACATCTAAGGCATAGGCAGCGTGGAGATCCAATACAAGTGCTTCGTATTTAGCAATATTATTTGTACAATCAAAATCGAGTTTGAAAGACAAAGGCATGGGTTCACCGTCAAGTGGAATGAGGATAACACCATCCCCACCCCCACATTGATACTTGGAGCCATCGAAGAAGAGTGTCATTTGGTACGCGGGTTCATCCAAGGAAAGTGTAGCAATAGACTCATCTGGAAAGTCAATGTTAGAGAGTTGGTCCCCGAGAAATAGGTGCGTCACCAATTAGTCGATGATAGCCTAGACCTTGATGGAATTTTGATGGGTGAATTTGAGGTCGAGGTCAGCCAGAAGCATAAGCCAGCGTGCAGCTCATTGATTTTTGTAAGGTTTGGCATACATGAAGTGTAAGGGGTCGGTTTTGGTCATAACATAGGTTATTTGGTTAATTAGATAATGGTGGAGTTTTGTGGAAAAAAAAAGGATAAGTAAAGTTTTTGGTATGTGTGTAGTGGGTTTCGTAGTCCAAAAGAGTACGACTTATATAATAAATTTCATGCTCCTTGTGTTGTTCATCATGATGAGTGAGCATGCCCCCTAAGGAGTGATTAGTAGCTGAGATGTATAGGTAGAAGGGTTGATTATCTTTAGGTGGAATGAGTACAGGTGGTTGGAGAAGGTATTTTTTTAAGGCTTCAAAAGCTTTATGGCAGTCCTTGTCCCATTTAAAGGAAACATCCTTTTTGAGAAGGTGATGAAATGGTCAACACCGATCGGAAAGTTGTGAAATGAAATAGTGAATAGACTGCAACTTACCTTGTAGGCTATAGATCTGCCGCAGATTAGAGGGTGGAGGCATTTCAAGAATTACCTTGAATTTAGCAGGGTCAACCTCTATACCATGTGAGACAATAAATCCTAGGAGCTTTCTCGAGAGACCTGAGAAGACACATTTCTTGGGCTGAAGGTGATCACAACACTTAATGAGGTAGTCAAAGATGGTTTTTAGGATGGTGAGGTGCTCAGAGTGGCATTTAGATTTTTCCAAGAGATCATCTACGTAATCTTCCAATATACAATGCATGATGTCATAGAAGATGTAAGTCATATCCCACCGATATATGCCACTAGTGTTTTTAAGGCTAAAAGGCACGAATCGATAATGAAGGTCCCCAAGGGGTGATGAATGTGGTTTTGTGTTGATCCTCTAGGGAAAGAAATATTTGGTTATAACCCGAGAAACCATCCATGAGTGATAGCATCTTGTGACCAACGGTAAGGTCAACCAGTTGGTCAATACCAGGCAGAGGAAAGTCATCTTTCTGGGCAAGCTAGGTTGAGGTCATGGAAATCTATGCAAATGTGGAGTCCCCCTATCACCTTAGTGATAGGGACAATGTTATAAATCCATCAAGGATAATCAATGGGTAAGATGAAGGAAATGAAAAGAAGGTGCTAAAGTTCTTCTTTGACCAGAAGAGTAATGCGAGGGTGCATTTTCCTCAACTTTTATTTTATGGGTTTGGCATTAGGAATGGTTACTGATATTGTGGACCACTATGGTGGGGTCAATATTAGGCATGTCTACATAAGACCAAGCAAAATCATGGCTATGATATTTGAGAAAAGAAGTGATGGCTTCTGTTCAGTAGTATCTAAAGATTGGCCAATCTTTAGAATGTGTGGGTCTTCTTGAGTATGGATGTTGATTTCGATAATTTATTTGTTCAACATGGTTTACATCTCAGATGGTAACGACTAATGAATATATGATTATTTTACACCAAGGTAGGTGACTATAGATTCATCATCCTGACATTGAACAACATTAATAGAAGGTGTATCGTCATCGATCATTTCAGGATAAGGAAGGGAAGAGAAGAGGGAGCCTCGCCCTCATGTTTATAAGTCAGAGGCCCCAAGGAATGGTTTTATGAAAATTTTTTTAGGAAGGATGGATTCTATATCCATCGACTTTATCATGAAGGTGGTGAATAAGGTGGAGTGGGTAAAGAAGGTGGAGAAGCATCGATATCCTCAATGAGTTCAAGGTGAGCCCTCTTAGTAGGTAGTTTAGCAAATCCGATACCAATACGGTTGTTATGTTTGCGGGTAGTACATGGAATAATAGTGTGATGACCTTGCTCATAAAATCCAAAACCAAAACCCTTCCATGCACATTGGTATAGGAAGGTGTGGGCGAAATGGTGATTGGTGAGTGACTGGAGGTCGGTAGAAAATGGGTGGGTTTGTGATGGTGGTTCAGGTGTATAAGTGGTAGTATCAATTCCCCCATAGGTGAGATTGGTGTGAAGGTGGGGAGGACCATAAAGGATATGTTATCCTATGTGTAGTGATTGTAATGAGGGTGTTGGTGAAGGCTTCCATACTCTTGTGGAGTAAGGAATGCATTGACATTATATAGGCGATACTCCCCCAGAGTGAGGCATTGAAAAATGCCTTCTAAGGGATCGGTGGTCGATATATGGGTGGCTGGGATAGACAATGTGTTAGAGATTGGATTAGAGGTGGAGCTAGTTGATTGGGAGGCTGATGGGTCGGCAATGGAAGTTATGGCAGCGGTAGGGATGGAGGAGTTAGGTGCGGTTGATGTAGCAGTGACATTGGTGGGTGGAGGTGTAGGTGAAGAGGAAGTGGTCATGGATGAAGATTTTTTAATGGGTATGAGCACGTCATTGGGTTGGTAAAGCATGTTGTAGGTTTTGAAAGGTGATGGGTCAGCTGGAATGGTATAGGTGTGCCCTTCATGCTCAAACTTCACACAACAATGCAAAGTGGAAGGAACACAACCCATAACATGAATCCAGGGTCTACTAAGCAACAAGTTATATTGAAATTCCCCCTCTAAGACGTAAAATAAATTTGGAATAGTATGGGTGCCCACGTGAACATGGAGGATGATGGTGCCAAGTGTAGAGGTGATAACATCATTAAATGAACACAACATGACGGGATGTTTATGCATGTAATTGTCGGGTATGCATATTTGGTCAAACGCATGGGAGGAGATGATGTTAATGCTAGCACCCCCATCGATCATAACATCTCATACACTTATATTATCTATGTGGATGGAGATGAAAAGGGCTAGATCTAGGTCATCGGTTTGGTGTAGTGCGATCTCTTCTTCTGAAAAGATGAGGATGTCTACTTGGTGAGCGGGTGGAGGTGTAGAAGAAGATGGTAATTTGGTAAGAGAGGCTACATGATGAGGTGTAATAATGGAGGCTATAGGTGTAGGGTCATTGGGTAAGACCTTAATAGATTGAAGAACCTCCATGAGAGCTTGGCGATGGGATTCAGAGGTTTGGATGAGGTCATATAGGGACATTTTGAGGGAGGATTGGTGTAATTGTTTGAGCATCACGCGATGTGTAACCCCATTAGAAATAGGATATGTGGGGTCGTGGATAGTGACTTTAGGTGTGGGTGTAGATGGTATGTTGGGTATAGGGGTGGTTGGTGGGTCGGTTTCCTTTTCCTTTCCTTTATCCTTCGTGTGTGGGTAGAAATGTGGATCATGTTGATTTGAGGTGGGAGGTAGGTGAAGTAGGTGAGCCATGAAAGGTATAGTGATAGGAAGGGAAAAATCCAAGTGGTGGGAAGGAACCTTGTGAGATGAGTTGGGCACACCGACATTTGGGTGGAGGTTTGGCAAGTTCTCTGATGCACACCATGTTAATTTCAAATCTCGAAGGTGGCTCTAAGAGTTTTGGGGGTGGAGGTCTTGGTCACTGAGTAGGCAATGAGGGAAGAACTATGGAAACTAGTGCTAGTGAAATGGGGTCCTCATCGAGAAGGTCATCATCATCAAAGTTTTCTTCAGGAGGACACAACTGGATAAGAACAATTTTCAAAGCCTTATAGTTCTCTACATCATGTCCTGGTACATGATGGTAGGCGCAAATTTTGGTTTCATCAAACCCCTTTGGTTTGGGTTTGAGTGGGTCATAAGGTCTAAGAGGTAGTAATGTGATGATAGAAGTTTCAAGGAGGTTGGTTAAGATTTTGGCATAGGATCCCACTAGTGGATCACAATGGGAAGTGAATGTGGGTTTGGGTGTAGGTGCAGATTGATTGTTTAGGTATTGACATGGTCTTAGGCATTGGTCGCATGGTCTCGCTTGGGTAGGGTCATGGTAGATGAACCGTAATAGAGTGTGTGGTTGGCTTGATTACCTTATTGGAGGGTAATGGATTTTTCCCTTTACGTTGTACCTTCTTAGGTAGAGGTGATACGGGTGCATGAGATATATAGGGAAAAGTGGATGGTGGAAGAGGGTGAGTTACCCATGGGGATAGCCGAGGTGCTATGGAGGTAGATGGTACGGGTCATGCAGGGAGGTGTGAGGGAAAGAGAATGAAGTGTCGTGGGTAGTGAAGAAGTTATCGATGGTATGTGAGGTATGGGTGGTAAAATTTTTGTACGTGTGGGTGAAAGTTGTGTCAAGCGCTTGGGTATATTAGAGGTCTGCGAGGGAGGAATGGGATGTTGCATTTTTAGTTTACCAGCAGGTGGAGGTTTCTTAACTAGGATCGAGGGTGAGGTCCTAAGATGGATGTAAGGGGTGAAGGTGATGAAGGTGTGATTGGCGAGGTTGGGGTACGAGATCTAGGGGATTTGTTCTTTTGTTTGGGGTCGGATTAAGTTTGATGTTAATTTTGGAGGATGTAGCTAAATCTAATTTGATGGGTGGATGAGTAAGGCTAGCCGTTGGGATGACCCCTAAGGTAGTAATAGGTTTAGGCAAGGAAGATGATGTAGGTGTAGGTTTGGATGTAGAAGCATGTTGAGTTATGGGTAGAGGTGTGAGTTGAGCCATGAGTGGTATCGTGGGAGAATTTGTGATAGTTGTGGTTTTGTTTGGTTCGATCGGCCAAATATTTTTGGATAGATAGTGGAAGTGTCAGCGAAGTGACATCTGCATTTGTGTTGAGACATGAAGTAGAAGATGCCCCCAAAGTAAGGATCTATCCACATAATCTAGGCGGTTGGCTAAGCATGAGAATGACACTACATTGGGTGAGGTTGATGTGGATCTAATGGTGATTCCCATAAAATATGTCTTAGAAATGGGGAATTCGCTTGCTTCAGCCTCTATGGGTAAGAGAGCCGAAATTAAGTCTGCATGATCTTGGGTGGCTAATGGAGAATGGTCACCTAGAGGCAACACCATTTCTACTGGATCTTTTATAGGTGGAGGAGATGATGGGTCCTCCTCTATGGGTGGAGGAGATAAACAAATGTCTTTCGTATGTTAGAGAGGTACTGCTGGTGATGGCTCTCTAGGTGGAGAAGACAAAGGTGAAATGGTCTTGATGTTAACAGAAAAACTCCTTCACAGGTGAGGGAGGAGACAAAGGGTGTTCCTCTATGGGTGGAGGAATAGGTGAAGTGGGTTCATGTGTAGGTGGAGGACTTTGGGCCAATATTTCCTCTATGGAAGGAATATGAGGTAATTGGGAAGCAACTGGTGCGTCACTAAAAATAGCATGGACCTTGCAGGTATGGCTATCATTATTTGAGGTCTCTCTAGTTTGATCAGAAGAAGGGGTATGATTAGGAAATGGTTTCTTGAAGATGTGTAGGTTTTGATTGGTAGGTGCATTAGGATTATCCAAGATTAACTTGCCATTCTTGAGCATTTCCTAGATAATGTTCTTGAAAGTGATGTAATTGCATCACTATGACCTTTTACCCGATGATAGTTGTAGAAGTTGTGCTCTTTATACCACATGGGTGTGGGGTGAGTAGGATCAAAACCAGTGTGTGGTTTTATGGGAGGAAGGGTGATGGCCCCAACTTTAATGAGATTTTCTAAGACAGAAGAATAAGGCTCCCCAATTGGGGTGTATTTCCATTGTTCTCATTTGAATTGAAAGGTCTAGATAGGAGAAAGATTAGATGAGGGGTTAGCTGATTTGATGGATGAGTGGTCGGCCTTGAGTACCACCGTGTGTTAGTAGTTCCCTTGGCTTTTGAATAATTATTCTATGGTTTCAAAGAAGAAGAGGTATCATTTGACTTAAATGCCGAGTTCTTATTGCATAGTTGAATTTTCTTTTCTTCAATGGCCCGAATCTCTAGCTTTTGTGCCATGGTGAATGCCTCATCGAAGGTTCAAAAATTCTAGACCTATAGGGTTGGTGAGATATGTCTAGCACAAGCTGAGTGAAGAGCTCTATGAGCTCGGTTTGTGGTAATTGGAATGTGAGTTAATTGATCAAGCTATGCCAACGAGTGATAAAATACGCGATACAATCATCGTCATATTGACACGTAGAGTAGAGTTTAGTCATGGTAACCTTCTTAACAACATTAATGGAGAAGTGATCCAATAAATCTTGGGCTACCTGATTAAATGAGAAGATAGAATGTCTAGGTAACCCACTATACCAATCTAATGTGGGCCCGGTCAAAGACATGGGAAAGGTCCTCAAAAGCAAAATGTCATCATGGGCAATCGAGATAACAACCGTGTTTGGAAGACCACAAGTGCTATCATGGGTGCTCTTTACTATACAAAAGGTAAAATTGAGGAATTTACTAATGTATGGGATATGGATGTATATGAATAGATGGGTGTATGTGCTCATTGAAAATTTCATCATAGGTGAGAGAGTTGTGGTAGCTGAAAAATGATGCCTCGGTTTACGCATCTTGTCCATCATTAACTTGATTAGGTCATTCGTAGGTGGTGATGGGTGGGTACCTCTCCTACAGATAGCGTAAGATGGTTAAGGTTGGACATATGATGGAGGTGGCATTCCAAAGATATGGTGATTCCGCATAGGTAGGTTGGGAATGAGGAAGTGAGATAGGGGGTACGTACCTTGAAGGAATGATGGATGAAACAAGAGGCTATTGATAGTACGTATATGGAGGTGGAAGGGTTGAGGTAACCCTAGTAGTGATGGGGGCTAAGGACTATGGAATAGAAAGGACAATATTTTGAAATGGGGTAGGGTTCATTAACACCGGGGTGGTTGTGTTGCTATGGGTATATGTGAGACAATAAGCATAGATGAGGTTATGTTCGGTGGTGGATGAAGGTATAGTGGATGTTGTAGGTGCAATAGATGTGGCAGATGTGGTGGTCATAGAACCATTGGGCCTAACTACAAAACAACTAGGGGCAAGGTAGATGCGGGTAATGTGGAGCCAAAAGGGGCTGACACAGAAGTAGGAATGAGTATCGGGGGATAGATACGAGTAAGTCATATATCAACTGATCCGAGGCATCTCTGGAGGTGGACAAGTGGGAAAGATAAAACTCTCAAGGAGTTATAGTCAAGGAGTTGTGAAAAATCCTCATCCCTTATGGCGATAGTGATAGGTTGGGTAGGATCCATAGGTGATAAAATAGAAGGTGGTGAAGGACTAGGTGGGAGTGGTTGACAATTGGTGTGGAATATGAGGGTGTTTTCTTGGATATACATCAACACCATGTGAAAAAGTACTAACATGGTAGGACTGCTTCTTGTAAATGACACAAAATATAGTAAAGATAGGAAAAACATGCAGTGGGTAGGTGGATTAGGTACAAAATACCAACTGGAAATTTAAATAGGCTAACCGATGTCGGTTAGGGTAAACCGACACGTCGATCACAGTAACCGCATGATTGTTCACTGTGAAAATGAATAGTTTTTCAAAACAAGGCAAAAGGCTAATAATCTGCCAAGTAGATAAGATGCTAATGGATTTTATCAGACAAAGAAGATGATAAGAGTTACAGAGACTCTGAACAAAAAAGAAGGTGAAGCAGGTGTCCTTTTGGGGAGGTTAACCAAAAGAATAGTAAACTAACTCGGTTGGGTAAAACCGATGATGGTCAGAGGGTAACCGACTTACGGCATCGACCAACATTAGTTACTTATGAAATTGAAACAAAGATGAAGAAAAGGTGGTTGTGAGTTAAAATCAAATATGGAATCAAACCCATAATTCTAAGAATGATGAAAATAGGGTCCAAGCACACTCGAGGAAGTTGGAATACACCAACTATGATGAGGAACATGCAAGGAGAAATAAAAAAGATGAAGAACGAGTCTTCTTACCTCAAAACGCAAGCCAAGAAGAAATAATAAGAAAAATACGATCCTAAGAGTGATTTTTCTATTATGTTTTTTCAGCTTATGCTATTTAGAAGACCGACTCATGAACTTTAGAATAGAGGTTTTGGTGAGGAAGGCTTCCTATGAAGAAGGAGATCTACAAAGAGAGGTTTCAGGTATGTTTTGGTGGGGGCAATCCGTTCTCTGAGATAATGACTTGACAGAAGTAACGAGTTAGGTGCCCACTATGTCATGATCATGTGATCACCTAAAACTTCTTCCAGGTAAGATGTTGTTTAAGAATGTGTATATTTTTCAATTTTTTGATGTTTGGGTAAGACTTAGAGAGAGAAGAAGAGAAAGGAAGTGCTTTTCTATGATTCGTTTGTCAACCATCAGTTGGGCATGACTTCCAATGTATAGGTTTCCCTCATTTAATGTGAGCTAATGTAGTAAAGAAGAATGAAATGTAGTTAATTTTAATCCCAAATTGAAATATTGAATTTGATGACACAAAGAAAATGAAAAGGAGAAGGAATGCTCTTTCACTAATGCGATACTAATGAAGGAAAAGAAATGTTCGTTTTAAAGCACCAAAACACGATTGCTTTTAGACAATAGAAGAATAGAAGATTCTAGGGAAGAATTTTAATGTGAGAACCTTTCAGAAAGGAAACAAACATACAACTTTTCACCTAGAAATGAAGAAATGCAAGGAACCCCGAATGGGTCCCACCGGCATGCCAAAATGTTTCACTTGATTCTTAGAGTGTTTCTTTGAATATTGACAAAACAGATAAGGGTAAATGGGCTAGGAGGAATACCTATAAAATCTGGTTGAAGGTTGTTGCATGCGCATATGACTTCTTGATCCACAAATGACCATGAGAGCTCCCTTTTGGCTAGGAGGAACTACCTGAAATGGAAAACAAGACCACCAAATGGAAGTTAAATAGTATATGTAGTGGACTGCCTAGCGTATGCTAGATCCGGAAGTGTGATACTCCCTAGAAGGCTATCAATCCACTATTTAAAACAATTCAATGTCAACAATAAATGAAATCCTACTGTAGTTAAAATGATTTAGGTATCTCATTTGACTACAATAAGAAAATTTGTTCACAACAAGATAGGCTATGATTGAATCTGAAGGTCAAGGTCACTATCAGAGTGTTGGAACTGGTCTGGGTCTAGTTTTGGGATGTTTTGGGGTATTTGGTGGGGATTTTAGGCTCTGTTCTTGGTCTGAGGGTAAAACACAGAGACCAACGTCAGTCTGGTATGACCGATGTCGGTTTAAGTGAACTGGTGATGGTTGTGGGTAACCGACATAGTATGGTCGACGAGAGGAAACTTACTAAAATTTCAATGTGAGGATAGATCCGAGGCCAAATGGAAATGGAGAGGGCAATGGCAAGGTCTATGGAGATCTTGGATGCACTCAGAGATCTTTAAAAGTCAGGTATGGGAAATTTAATGGTGTGGGTGAAGGAATGATCAAGTTTGCATGAAGGTGAATGATGGGAGAATGGGAATGCAAGTAGAAACCCAGTAATGAGGTAACAAGACCTACTAAAATGAAAGTAGATGAATGTTGGTTAATAAAATACTTACTATTGTATGAGCTTGATGGCTAGATGGCAATGGAAATTGATGAACTAGATTGATTTTGATGTGGTGATGTCACTTCCTAGATGCTTTCATGAATGTAAATGGCTTTGTGATCACTTCTGATGTTGGCTTTAAATGCTCTACTACGTGTACGAATGCTAGTTCTTCTTACATACAACTCTGGTTTTGTCTCTTACTCTCATAAATGTGTCAACCTCAAAATAAGGTTGTTTTTGGGGAATAAATGGTAACCGATGACGGTTCCCAGGTTGACTTAAATGGTAGTTTAGGGTGACCGGAGTTGGTTAGGTGGGATTTCCTAGGTTTACTAAAATGGGCAGATCCCCTTGATTTCTTGGATCTTGTTCATTTTTCTCCTGGATTAGAATGGAAGCTTCCTTTCTAATGGGCGGAATGTGGTTAGAGGGAATGTAGGCTTTGATTTTTAGGGTTTAGGTAGGTCTTAGTTAGTTATGACAACATACTAAGAATAGGTCTTAGGGTGAGGTGGCTAGGTGAGGTGTATAGGTGAGGTGGTGGTGTGGGCATTATCCCAATTAGGATATTTAAATAATAAATATTATGAGATCATGAATTAATTTAATTAAATTAATTAAATTAATATTAGAGTGGGGTGTAAGGGGCCATGGTTAGGTGAGTGTGTTCAAGGTGATTATTTGATGAGGGACCAAGGGGAGTGTGACCCAATTTTGGTGTCTACACAAGTCCTCTTTGAGATGTCTTTACATTTTACTAGATTATAGGGGTATTGAAGATGCTACAGAGAACGTTCAAAAGTGTGAGTTGCTTTATGGCACGCAAAGGGGATCACAACCCGAAATGGAAGGTCGGTTAGTTTGTAGTAATGTTGCAAGGGTGGATGCATAACTGGTATAGGAAATATGACCCTCATCAAACGGTGGTGAATTACACTTTTTAAAGAATGTCTTCTTGGCAAATTCCACATCCCTAAGTTTGAATAGAAGAGCATTAGTGTCTTTAAGGAGATTCAACAGGGAATGGTGGAGAGTGTGCAGGAGTATGATGCACGGTTTAATACTCTCTTGTCAAAATTTTCATATGACATTCACCCTTCACAACATGCTTAATGGTTTTTTGGGGGATTGATAACTCCATTTAGAAGATATTTATCTCATAAAACTTTCATAGACCCATGCAAGGTGTTAGAATCCACCATATGCGCCGAAGCTATTAGAAGTGTTGATACTGGTGTTAGCCTATTCCTAGAGGTTCAAATCACTACTATGGCTAAGCAGTTGGAGAAGTTGTCGTCGTGAACTCATCTCATGAGACTCGCAATGGTATATAGTGTACATTTTGTGAAGTAGAAGGTCATGTCAAGGATAGTTTCCCGTAAAAGATAATTACAGACGCACCATAGAAATAGACTATGGGATTTTCTATGGGACCATGATGCAAGTAGTTGTCCCTTGTTGTAGCGCACAATGCGGAAGAATGTGTCTTGTTACTTTAATATCTACACTTCTATGACCCATGATACCAAATATTGTAGGCTTATTGATCAGATCCATGAGGCCATTGATCATGGTGTGTGCTAGACTAGCCTTTCCAGTAGTTCTAAGAATGATGACCGCCATTATGAGGAGTGTGCAGATGGATCTAGCGCAAGGGGATTTCACAGAGGATTTTGTGGTCATGGTAATCGTAGGGGAGGAATAAGTGAGTTCCCACGTGGAACCTATTTTAATTGTGGGTCTACAAACCACTACAAGCGTGAGTGCCTAGACTTATTGTAGTGCTCATGGTGCGGGAAGAAGCACAAGTATGAGGAGTTCCCTGAGTTGTTTGAGCATATGAATCAACAGCACCGGAAAGACAAGGGCATTGTAATGGTGAGCATTAAGAAGGCTGACACACAATGGATGCCATGGGTGACACATGATGCAGGCTTGGAACCTATTATGGTAACAACAAGAGCAGAGGTTGTGTGCGCAAAGGAAATACCAAGGCAGAAGAACCTAGTTTCAAGGGAAGAAGTGGTACATGGGAAGTACCCAAACCTTACACATCGAAGGAGGTATATTAAGAAACCATGGACGTCATTCGGAGTTTATAAGGAGAAATCCAATGTCTAAAGGAGCAGTCCAGGAGGGAGGAGAAAAGAAGGAAGGTCAAGGTACTAAAGGATGACCTAGATGAGGTCAAGGAAGTATGTAAAATGCTAAGGCAAGAGAATATTATTCCCTTGTTAGGGGCATGGTTGAGAGAGAAGGTACCATGCACTGGAGAAGAGCATGGGAGGAAGGTCTTGTATGAAAACCTTCCCGCTCACAACCTTGAATATGATAGGAGATGATGTTAAATGCGGTCATGGATGTATGGCTCTTTAGTAATATCATCATTGACATAGGCGCGGAAGTCAATGTTCTCACCTTGGATGCATGGCATTAGATGGGAAGGCCTACATTACAACCATATTTGAATGTGCTATATATAGCAAACAAAATGAAGGAAATTCCCATTGGTGTCTTACAGATACAACCATCACCATTCAGCTAAGTTTATCGGGACTTCAAGTCTTGGTGCTCACCAAGGAAAACAATTTCCCAACGATTACTTGGGTGCCCATGGTGCTATAAGAACAATGTGGATCTTCAATTCAACAAGGGATACATAAGATTTGAAAATGAGGAGGAATGGGTCATCATACCCCTAGCTGATGGGAAATCAACACCCTATACTGAACCCTTGGGAGAAGAGGTCCTGATAGAATATATGTGCACTCAATCAGGGATCCAAAGACAATTCATCCCATAGAGGGAGTTATCTAGTTTGAGGATGCTCAGTCCCTAAGTGACACCACCAATATAGTGTGTGATAATTGGGTGCATGGGACCTATGAGTTAATCGTAGGACCATTTAGAGGATTAGCAACAAAGGTGACAAAGGTGCGTATAGTCCAATGCCTAGGGGGAAAGGAGCTACCTAAGTACTTAGGAGGAGCCTTCCTGAGGTATTTTTGTAGGAGATGGAAGCTCAGTGGAAGGAGGAAAATGAATGAAGGGGATGTTAAGTTACGTCCTACTTGGAACTACTATGTGCTGGTGGGAAATGCATCGAGATAATCTCTTGGAATGACACGAGGTGAGAATTGCCTTCTTTGTAAAGTTCTCACAGAGCAACGTCCCCACACTATAAAATACTATTGTGGTAAAGAGACTACTTTCCCCATATCCAAGCATGTGAGACAACTTGGATGGGAAGCACAAAAGCATTTCCACCTTCATTATGGGTTCACAAGTTGTATTCCACATTACAAGGTTGTGCACACGCATGGTACATTCATTCTGAGACACACCACTAGATAGGGAATTGGCAAGAGTTAGCGGTTGATCTCATTCAAACATTTGAGTATCGGAGTACAAAACCCTTGGTGGATAAGGCATTGTAGGTTTTCAAGCACCTTACCATTGGAGATAGCACCATGGAAGAAGATAGGCTACTGGACTTGTTAGGTGAACCTAGCCTGGAGGTGTACTTTGAGGAAGAAGAAATAGAAGAAATACAATTTGAGTGCGCATGTATGGAAAAAGAAAAAGGAAGATGGTGTATGTTATTGATGGGGAAGAAATGGAAAACTTGGATGTTGACCATTCTGCAGGGACGGCAAGGTGTTAGAAAGTTATGATGAAAAGTTACACGCCTATCATGAACCTTTAAAGACAAAGAAGGTTAACATTGGCTCAGACAAAGATCCTAAAGAGGCTATCATTGAGACTATTGGTTAGAGAAGGAAGTCTCTAAGATCATTGATCTTTTACGTGAGTTTGAGGATTTATTCCCACGCGGGTATCATGAGCTTAAAGGCATTCACCATTCCTTGGGGGAAATGAGAATTAAGTTAAAGGAGGGTGCGCACCCAGTCCAGAAGAGACCATACCAAATGAATCCTAACCTATGTGTGAAGGTTAAGGAAGAAATAGATAAAATGATAACATCAGGTATTATTGAAGCTATTGAAGAGTCGAATGGATAAGTCCAATGGTGATTAGTATCAAGAAGGATGGAAGGATAAGGATATATGTTGATTACATAGGACTTGAATGTAGTATGTATCATTGATCCTTTCCTAACCCCATTTATTGAAGAAATCTTAGAAGGAGTGGCAGGCGCGAGGTCTATTCTTTCACAGATGGATTCTTAGGCTATCACCAGGTAAGGATCACGAAGGAGGACCAAAGGAAGATGACTTTCGCCACTGAGTGGGGAATTTTTTCCTATACAGTCATGCCTTTTGGGTTGAAGAATGCGCCTACTATATTCTCGCGCATTATGGTACAAGCTTTCCAGGACTTCATCCATAAATTCCTTCAAGTCTACTTGGATGATTGGATAGTATATGGGTTAGTAAAGGACCATTGTGACAACTTAAGGCTGATGTTTGAAAGGTTTCGTAGTTGAGGATATCCCTCAACATTAAGAAATGTGTCTTTACTACCTTGTTTGGAACATTATTGGGGCACATCATATGTAAGGAGGGCCTACTAGTAGACCCCGTAAAAGTTGCAGTAATTATGGGATTGAAGGAACCTACTAGTCAAAGCATGGTGTGTGGATTTCTTGGGCATATGGGGTACTACAAGAAGTTCATTAAGGGATATTCCAAGATCACCACACCCTTAGAAGAGTTACTTAGACATAAGAGTGCCTTTCATTGGGGAGAGGCACAACAGAAGGCATTTGACACTTTAAAGGATCATCTTATCATCATGCCCATCCTACGTTTCCCTTCTTGGGATAAGCCTCTCCATGTTCATTTGGATGCCTCAGGGACCACCATTGAGAAGTACTTCCACAACATGGTGAGGGGATTTTCGATCATCCTTTGTACTTTGTAAGTAGAAAATTGACACCAGAGAGTAGAATTATACTATAACTAAGCACAAGGCATTTCCAATGATCTATGCACTTTGTAAATTCAGATAGTATTTTTGGCAACCCCTTTTATATTTTACACTAACTATATGACATTGAAATACTTGGTGAAAAATCCCGTTCTACAAGGTCACATATGTCAGTGGGTACTATTGTTCCAAGAATTTGAGTTCATGGTGGTTTTCAAACCAGGAAAAAGTAATTCTAGACTTGATCATTTATCTAGGATTGATTCAAGGGAGGATGTGTAGAGCATTGAAGACACCATGCTAGATGCACAACTATTTAGGTTATAGCAGCACGCCCTCGATTTGGAGGACATTGCGCTTTTCTTAAAATGGGTGTGGTGCCACTGTAATGAAGGCCTTGGAGAAGAAGAAGTTGGCCATATGTGTTGTGCCCTACATGTTAATTAGTGGAGATCTATACAAAATGGGTCATGATGAGGTTCTGCATTGTTGTGTGCTAGAACATGAGTGCACTATAATTATGGAAGAGGCACATGGTGGGATTACAGGATGACACTATGCGGGAAATGCAACCATGCAGAAGATTCTACTTGCAAGGCTTTGGTGGGAGACCATTTATCAAGATTGCATTGAGTTTTACAAGGCTTGTGACCATTGCCAGTCCTTGGAAAACCTAGAAAAAGGGATGAAATGCCCTTGTGACCAATAACCAACGCAAAACCATTTGAGAAGTGGGCTATCGAATTTTTCTGGACCAATCTCACTAGTGGCTTGAAAGTAATAGTTCGTAGTATATCCTCACTTGCATTGATTATTTGACAAGGTGCGCGAGAGGCGCGCTTCACCACTACTAGATTTTTATGGGAAAACATAATCAGCAGGTATGGATTCCCATTGATTTTGACAAGTGATAGAGGTACGCACTTCCTCAATGAGATGGTCAGGATTCTATTGTCAGAATTCATGGTGGCCCATCACAAAACTACTCCCTATCACCCTCAGGAAAATGGAACTACTAAGGCATTTAACAAAATACTTAGCCACACATTGACTAAGATCTATGATGTTGGTAGATAGGATTGGGATGAAAAAGTATCATCTATTCTTTGGGCGTATAGGACAACCTATAAGAGGTTGAATAAAGCCACACCATTTCAATTAGTGTTTGGCATAGAGGCTATCCTACCAGTTGAATTCATGTTACCTTCTCTGTGTATAGCGCACGTAGGAGGATTAGCTGATGAACAAGTGTTGGAAGAAATAATTGACAAGTTAATGCAATTAGACGAAAGATGATCACTTGTCAGGTGGATCCAGAAGATGAAAAAGCAAAACAAAAGGCATGGCATGATCGTCACATTAAGAACAAGAAGTTTGAGGTTGGGAAAATGGTGTTCTTGTATGATTCTAATTTTTGAGCCATCCTTGAAGTTAAAATTCCATTAGTTTCATCTCTACATCATCTCGTACATCCTTGATTCAGTGCATTCCAGCTTACAAGTGCTAGATGGGATGAGATTGCCAAGACACTTCAATGGGAGTAGGCTAAATCCGTACTATAAATAAGTCTTATTGGTGTTTGTAAATAAGTCAATGTTTC
Organism: Taxus wallichiana var. yunnanensis; assembly: GCA_018340775.1. Lineage (NCBI taxonomy): Eukaryota > Viridiplantae > Streptophyta > Pinopsida > Cupressales > Taxaceae > Taxus > Taxus wallichiana. The sequence continues at coordinate 726,809,647 of CM031239.1, read as the reverse complement.
CAAAGCTAGTTAAGGATTTCCTTTAATGCATTTTCCTTTTCTTGTGTTTCCTTTCTCGTTGTTGTTTTATGTTACACCTGGGCATCGTAATCTCATTAATTTTTGAAGGTTATAACGTGCAGAGGACCGCACATCATTTTAGTGTGGGGTGGGGTAAGGTAGAAGAAATTGAAGGGTGAAGGGCCAGAAGGATTGTATTGAAACCCCTGGTTGAATGGCCCCGTGAAGGAAGCACATGTAAGGGAAGGTGAAAAAAAAAAAAGATGGTTGGTGTCAAGTTAAGGCTACATTGGGGATCCACGTGACAAGAGAGGAAAAGCACAAACACAACACAAGTTAGGAAAGAAAAATCATGACAGAAGAAGTGCCTTCGTGCTAGTTACGTGTGTGCAAGAGTCTCCTATCAAGATGGATTGGTTGTGTGCCAAAAGGTTGGAGAATTGTCTGCATAAGGTTGGGCGCGTGAGTTAAAGCATTAAATTCGTGAATTTGGTGAAAAATATGCATTAAGTGTTAAAGTACGGTGGTAGGTAAGGTAGCATTTAATGTTAAAAAGTGGGAAAACTATAAATAGAAGGTTGGAAACTTCATTATTTACTTTGCAAATACGAAGAAGGAAGAGCTTTTGTGAACTAGGGTTTCCAGAGTTGATCCGTGAAGAAAAATTGGAATATTTTAACCGTGAGTGACTAGTGTGGATCTACAAATTGGGGGAAGTAATTCACGGGTGTGGGGGGAGTTATGGAGAATCATCGTCTTGTGAAAATATATTCTAGTTGGGGTTTGCAGCTAGGGCATGGGTTGGAAAAGAGTATTCTTTGCAGGTTCGAGATTTGAACTTAGAAAAGATAAAAGAGTAGAACTAGGAAGAGACATTGAAGTGATAAGAAAACCTACACAATGGCACCCAAGAAACTAGCAGTAACACCTAAGAAGGGCAAGGGAAAGGGAAAACAACAAGAAACTACTACAAGTACCAATGAGGAATGGTATGCAAAAATGCAATACCCAGATGGGGTTTCACTCGGGATGGAATGGGAATCCCACTTGAGAAAAATGATAGTAAGTGACTACAATCATCACACGAATGCGATTGAGAAGGAAATGGAGTTGGAGTTAGTGCACTGACTAACCAGAGAACACTTGAGGGGTTACCAATTTATAGTGATGAAGTCAAGGTGAAGTTGAGAAGGTGGGTTTATTATAACTCTATGAGTTACCCTACTTCGGAAAGCCAGAGTGCCTCTATCAGTGGCTAATGTCATGCATACATGAAGACCACTTTCACTTCATGGGGCACAAGATGTGCATAACCCTCAACTAATTTCAAAATTCACAGGCCTTATCTATGAAGGAGAAGATATAAAGGATGACCTGTGCGACAAGGAAGCAATTAAGGAAATAGTGGTCATGTATGCATATAAGAAGGGGTCAAGGTATTTTGATATCGTGGATATCCAAGACCCAGTGATGAGAATGGCTACGTGCCTAGTAACAAAACTCAATGCGCAAGAAATATGGACGTAGGTAAACAAGTCCTGGTTGAATGTTTGTAGAAGAATATTAGAGGGCACCATCTACAATCTGTCCGCATACATTACAAATGAAATTATCACCAGCGCACAGAAGGAGACAAGATTCTCTTTGGTAATGTCCTCTTAACCATTGTGTTCTCAAAAATTGGGGTACCAGATGCAACAAACAAGTTCATTTGGGAGTACCTAGAGGAAGACCCCTCACCTACAAAAATATTTGAGAAATACACTTGTGATAGCATGACACCCATTCACAAGGCACATCTTGAAAAGTGGTATACACACTTAAGGAATGTATTTGGGGAATAATGGAGAATACCAAAACAACTACCAACGCTTATAGTAGGAGAAGCTGAGTTCATTATATACCAACACTTTTGTATTGGTAGGTTCAAGTTGACTGATGAAAACATGAGCCCATGGTGCAAGCTCCCATTCACCTTCACAACTCAATACTTCCAGGTAGGAGTTAACAGATTCAAGGAGTCCAAAAAGTTAAAGCTTGACCTTGGAAGTTTGGACCGGGACCACAGGAGATGCACAGGATGTTGGTCTACCCCAACAAGCACACGTATGTGGAAAAATACGTGTCGCATGAAGTCCAAATGGTAAAACCCCTAACTTTGACTATTACAGGAGGTCCATGGTGTGTGTATACCTTTAGATAAGGCCCAAGTTTGAGAAGGGCGCTTATCTTGAAAATGAGATAGCTATACCTGAGGACCTAACATGTAGGAAGAAGCCCGTGCCCAGACAAAAGGAAAAATAAATGCAGAAAAAGGCACCAAGTGCCCAAGATACTCAAGCGGTAGGTGCCCTAGAACAAGTGCTAGAATGAGTACTTACATGCACAGAAAAGAAAGGTTCCCAAAAAGAGGAGGTGCTAACACAGAAAATCTCATCGTAGAGGAGAAATCACTAGAGGAAGAGGAAGAAAAATAGAGTCTCCTATACTGGAATCCCTAGTTAGGAAGAAACAGAAGGTGATGGAGGAAGTTGACTCGGAGGAGACAAAGAGCTTGGAGAAATACATAGGTGAGAGGGATGATGATGAAGAAGATGATTCTTGAAGAGGACCAAGAACCACTTGTTTTCAGCATGCATGGTTCAAGAAGAGGGCAGAGAAGAAGAACATGAGTTCCTTTTCATGCAACGACAAGGGTAGCTAGGAGGAGGAAGGTGCCCAAGACATGGAAATAAGTGAAGAAGTTGGCACATAGGATCAGAAAACTCCAAGCCTCATGAAGGAGAAAATAAATGAGGTGACAGAAAAAATAAGCAAAAAAATCATCGAAGCCTTGGTAGAACAAGAATTGAGCACAATGATGATGTAGTGATGGAAGAAGATAAGGAGGACAGCACAAGGAAAGATCATGGCAACGTGGGAGGGCCCAAAGATAACAAAGAACTATTCTTAAGGGCACACGCATGGGGGAAAGCATATGGAGATGCGAGAGGCAAGGAATGAAGTACATTAATGATCCCAAATAGGTGTTGTGCATGCACTTCCAAAGCACCATTCCAAAAGATCAACTCGTGGTAATAAATTTATTCGATGAAGAATGTGCATACCCTTGTATGAGTAAGATGCTCTCTTAGGAAATTGAGTCCCACATCAATGAGCCAAAGTTTGAGGTAAGCCAGGGGCACTAATGAAAATACCGGATTTAAAAGGAGATAACCCCTTGGTAAATTCTCAATGACTTTAGATGAGCAGTTATGCAATGTGCTCAACAAGGTCTTAGTTGAGGTTAAGGCTAGGCTCTTTGGACAGAATGACAGGATAAGATTTCTAGAAGCAAAACTAGAAAAGAAGGAGGAAGAGCTAGAAAAGAAGGCCAAGGATTTAAAGCAGGAGGAGTTAATTAGCGCTTAGCTAAAGTGTGAACTCAAAGAAGAAAAGGCAAGGGTATGCAAAGTACATAAGAAGGTAGAATCCATCACAGATGTCATTGTTTTGAAGCATCCAAACTTGATGCCACCCACACAAAAGTATGGATATTCCCTTGAGTGGCTCAAAGACTTGACGCACATCCTCACCATGGAAAGAAAACCTCTAGACTTAGAATCTATAGAAGAAGTAGCAGACACCAAGAAGGAGGATAAATTGAAGGTAGTAGCAATCATGGCTGAATATAAAAAGTCCTTATTGATGTAAGGATTTTTGCCCATACTGTTGAGGCCACATATGATAATTGTGTAGACAAAGATAAAGTGGTGAGTATTCTGGTCGCCAACTATGAAGTAGAGCTTAAAGAGTTCCAAGAAAAGAACAAAGGGAACAGAGTAGAGCGAGATAGAATCCTGCCAAGGTTGAAAAGAAGTTAGAAGCTATTAAGGCCCTAAGGGGTACAATCAAGAACCAGCTAAAGGAGCTATACCCACATATTACTAGAAGGATGGATGTGCTTGAAGACATGGGCAAGGAGTTGGAGAAAATTGTTGACACTATGAATGCTCAAGGATATGGACTGAGTTTTGGGAGGTAAGCACCCTAGTTGGTGACCTTTTCCAGAGAGCACAAAATGAAGTCGATGCCTAGAACAATTTGGAGGTCGACTTGCAAAAATATTTTTCTAGCTTGTTGCAATAATGCCATCACTTCCCCATTCTTTCTTCTTTTCCAAATTCTTCATCCCCTTATTCTTTTCCCAAGACGTTAAGTCTATTGTGATTCTTTATTCTTTGGAGAAGTGTTCCCATGGACGGAGAATAGGCATAGTGTGGGGTGATGTTGGGCCCCTAGAATATTGACTAAGTACATAAGGATGCATGGGCACGCAAGGCCTAGGTTAAAGGATGGGCACGCAAGGAGAAGGCACATAAGGTAGGGTTCTAGGAGGGTTTTAGAAGGGTCATGTTGCACACTAGAAGACAAGGTCTCGGGACTTAGCCATATTTGGTGTATCGGTAGGACACGAGAAAAGTGTGACCCGACTATGCATGTGGAGTGGATAAGGTGCCAACCTAGCAACATGTTGGCCTAGGAAGGAATATGCCCTATGATAGAAGTTTCTAGAAGACCATCATGGAAAAAAGTGGAGAGCTCAGGCCTGATGGAGCATGCTCCCATGGAGGACCACATCTGGACACTTGGTGATAGATCTAAGGCCGTAGAAGGATGAGTTGGCACTTTGGGATGCCTATATATACAAGCACCCATAGAAGAAAAATAGATCAAATAAAATATATGTTATAAAGAGATCAACAAGGAGTGGAGCTCTGTAGAAATACCGCAAGGACCTCAATTTGGGTTGGGTAGATGAAATATAGGAGAAGGATGTATCAAGGGCTTGGGGTTATAAAATTTCTTTTTGAGAGCTAAATGATATGGATCCAGTTATGATGCATGACTTTGGTTTGCCATAATGTGGTGTTTTGTAGTAAGTCTAATGAATGTAATGAGGTTACCAAGTTAATTGAATATGATCCTTCTTGGTTGATTCATACATGATTCTTCATAGTTACTTTTCATGTCTATTTATAATATGAATATGAATTCTGTGCATTTTCTTTTTTTTTATTTCAGTTCTTTAAGTCTATTAAAGTATCTCTATCTATCATGATTACAATGAGCTAGAGCTGACTTGAGCTCTATGATGTTCGCATGTTTCATTCCCATTCACTTTATTTAAATTGTGGATTAGAGATGATGTTTTCCCACTCAACTCACATAAAAGAGAGACTCAACACCCATGTGTGCCTCGGGTGAGTGCCCAACGCCCATTGGGTGATAGGTCGATGCACATGGGATTCTCTTGTTCTTTGGTGGGTGTAAAAATGACTACACCTAGGTCCTGGTGTCCCAATTGGGTGACAATGTTTTCCATCATAAAAATAAATTAGTCAAGTTCCATCAAGGTCAGAGGGTGTGAAATACCAAAGAGAAATCAAGAGACAAAGTAAAGAGGCTAAAGATAGTTTTCAATCACTAGTTTTCTTTCTTAGCAATCAAGTATACATTAGTATGCTTTAGGACCTACAAATTTACCCAAGTGCATGATTTTTTCCTACATTTTCCCAATTTATGTTTTTGAGTGAATACTCAATAACATAAAGTATATGGAAGATGCATACCTTTTGATCCTATAGAAAAGAGTGTTGTTGTTAGTATAAACACCTAAAATATGCTTACACTTAGCATTTCCTCTAATTAAGTTAATTAATGCCACTTTGTTAATTCCCATTCTCTACTCCATTCTCGATTTCCCATTCATGACACTCTTTTCATGTGTATTCATCATATAATCATCTAATTGGGCTAATATCTCTCTTATTAGCTAGACATTCCTCCTTTCGACCATTCATAACCTTCGTAGTTCTCTCTAGATCACTTCTATTGGCTTCCTAGGCTATCTATCAGTCACTTATGGTTAATTTGACTCCTCCAAACTCTCAATGAGTCTCTAATCACTTACTAATCATGCTTAACTAGCCTAAACCTAGCTTAAATAAGCCTAAAGCATGTTTATCCTAATATAATCTAAAAGTGCTTTTTGGCTTACCTTTAGTCCCACATGCACCCAAATTCCAAACTCTTACATTTGGAAAACTATAAATAGAAGGCTAAGCCTACCCATTCAACCTTACAACTTCACTCACAACTCAATACTAAGAAAGCTTTGAGATCTCATTTGTATTAGCTTTAAGCTAATTAGACATTTGATCTTAAACTTACTCCCTCCATTAATCTTGAGCTAATAACCTCAAATTACATCCATTAAACAAGGTTTTGAGTAAATAGAGAGAACCATATGGCCTTGTATCCATTAATGGTGAGAATCCATTCTCGAAAGCTTGAGTTCCATAAATAACTAATCACCCCTTTTATTCCTATGCTGATCTTCTTAGGTTTAATGTTTAATTAGTGATCTAAAGAGTAGAGAGTAATCTACATATTAGTTTTTAATGTTTTTGTCAAATTTATAATGCTTGCATTTTAGTTTCCATTGTTTATCTCTTATCTTATGGTATATAGTTGAGTTAGCAAAGCCTTGAGGTTATTTAGCCTCATTTTATAAGCTTTTACAACTTTTCCTTATTCACATTTGGCACGTGTGATGGGACTCTTAGCCTATACTCCATTAATGGAGGTATTTTGAGATTTTTCATGTTCATTTCTAACAACTTTCGTGCCTTTAAGGGTTAAATAGCTTGTTTTTAATAGTTTTAAAACTTTAGATAGGCTAAATATCCCTTTTTATATGAGTTTTTAATGGGTTAAAGCTACAAATAGGCTTTAATGATTAATAACTAGCCTATTTTCCTTTTGAAAATTTTAATTTCCGTTAATTTTGTAGGTTTACGGGAGTGCGTGTATATGTCTTGGATCGACATGTATACATTGAAAACGCATGTCTCCTTCATTCTTGGTGCATATCCATCGAAACAGGCATGTCTCTATCTTTCTAGGTGTGTATCCATCGAAACACATGTTTCTCCATCATTCAGGCACGTATCCATTGAAACAGAATGTATTCATTGTTTTGGGTGAGTATCCATCGAAATAGGCATGTATCCATCATTCTAGGCGTGTATCCATCGAAACAAGCACGTGTGTGTCATTTTGGGCACATATGTGTTGAACTATGCTCATTACCTATCTTCTAGAGGCCATAACTTTTTCTCCTAAACTCGAAATGACTCCATTTTTTTTGTGTTGGAAAGGTATTGAAGTGAACTACACAATGGAAACATAAAATTAGGATTTTTACTTACATAAAATTTATGGTTTACATTATTAGATAACTATTCATTTTCTAACGTGTCTTAAAGTTTGAAAAATTGTTTTCTTGGTTATTCTAACACTTTGAAAGGTTTTTGTGGGACTAATCAGTTGTTTGCAAGGTTTATTTTGTTTTTGTTTTGAATAACTTAGTGAAGTGTTTCATTTCTTAGTTGATAGAGGTTTTTGAAGTGCGTATGCTCTTCCCTCACACCTTCTAGGTGATCTTGGGAACCAAAAACACTTCCAAAACCTTCTTATTTCTTTCAAAACACTTCAATTTAAGATTTAAAATAAATTAACTTGTCAAAGTTGGCTAAAATGAGTTTCCTTTTGCAAAAACTTAAAGCATTTTCCATATATTTTTTTATTTGGGTTTCCACATTTTTGTATGCTCTTCCTTCACATATTTTTGGTGATCTTAGGAATCAAAAGAAACACACAAAATCTCTTTTGATATCATGATATTTTGTGGAAAACTACTAACTCCTTGCATGTAGAACCAAAAATCATTGTTGAAGAAGGAAGGTTCAAACACAAACCCACTAATACATGTTTGATTGTAATGGTGTGCTACTTAAAACCACATTAAGCTAAGCAAGATAAAAACATGCCACTTTCATCACACTATATTGTAGGTTTCAGAAAAGGGTACGTCCTATCTACTCAACTAGAAACGTAACCCATTTGGCATAATGCCTTACACTACAACAATGGGGGTGGTTCTAGGAACCCTACAGTAATCCACCACTTAGTAACCTCGTGGATGAAATAGGAAGAACTCCACTTACCCACTTGAATAATCATACATTGTGAGTTTAGAGTGAAAGTTTTATGTATCGTGGCCCCAGTGATGATACAACTAAAAGCGTTAGTTTCTCATTGGATTAGAAGGGGGTAAAGTAAATCTGAGATACTCCTTAGGAAACCTTGGTAAATCGATCTCGCATTTAGACAAACTATTGACACCTAGTTGAGTGATCTACTTAGGAAAGTCATTTCGTCAAGGAGCCCACTTTGCTAGTCCATTATCACATCTTATCAAACCATCACAAAGTGATGACTTACTTGAGTCAAAACCTTATTTCTCGAATAAGGAAAAGAGTCCACTTAAGTTAGATCTAAGTTTCATTCATCATGAGATTTACGACGTATCACTTAGCTTAGTTTATTTCTTGCCTTAGGATGAGGTGAAACTCTACCCAAGTGATGCTTAGTTTATTTCCACCTCATTTGGTCTATACCCTTGCATTCTTGTTTCCCATTTGGGACAAGAAGGAGGCATACCTCGCGAGTGTTATCATAGACAGTGTTCACCACTTTTTTTTCCATTTACACCCATCCATGTTTGTGGCTGGGTTGTTAAATATCTAAAGTGTGTGAGTACGTTTTCACGTCTTTGATAGTCCTTTGATCTTGATTTCAAGATCATCTTCATAGCTTGTGATTTACTTTCACCACTATTTCCCCTTGAGTTGTTATTTTTTCTCATATTTTAGCTATACAATTATGGTACTTACATCTTGTTTTCATTTTTGAGAACTTGGTATAAGTTTCTTTATTGTATTGTTACGTTGCTTGCACAATTAATAAATTATGGCTATACTTGTACTTAGTTTTGATTCCAACATCATCTGAGTATTTTGAGAGTGTTGATACTACTTTGTTTATATCATGATGACATCATCTTGATACTAACACCTTTCTTTCTTGGTTAACGTATCAAAATAGTGTTGTTACATTATCCACATTTGTAACTTCCATTATCAAAGACTTAGATTTTGTTGGCATTTGAACTAGTCATAGTATATCTCATGGAGATATCGCATCAGTGTAACTTTGGTGCTTAGATATTGTTGATATTTCAACTCAACCTAGGTATTGATAGGGTATTTTCACTATCTAATTTTGTGCCTATCATTGAAATTGTAGCTTAAAGGTATAGTGTTCCATAAAATAGTTTGAGTGAATGATTGGTTTACTAGTGGAATTACATAATTGTTCCTTGTGTGTTAACAAACTCATAAAATTATTCTAGGAAAATCTTGTTGGATCATTGAAATGGTGTTATCACGATGTACATTTTCCTTAGGTTTCCTTTGGAAAATCACACAAGCATTTCCATACTCATGATGAATGTCTAGTTGGCTGCCATTGTATTACCCAAATCGACATAGAATTTTCTTAACTTTGAAGGAATTTGATCACACTATCTAGGTCTAGAATTCACATCTACAACAATGCAAACAATGAAATATTATCATGTGGTACCTCACACTTAAAAATATATGGAACCTTGGTTTAAGAATTCAATTCAAAAGATTTCCATTATGAATAAACCTTTTTTGTTCGTTCACAGTGCTAGAAGGCCCATTTGGGTACCTTGCTCCCACCTTCATCTCATAGTCAGTGGTATGGTTTGGAAATTTTGATCCAAATTATTATTCAAGGTCCCCTAACTCTTCTTTTCATTCAGATCCAAACTACCATTCGGATGTCCACAATTCTTCTCAAGATTTGGATCCCAACTATTGTTTAGATACCACTAGATAAAATCCTAAATCACAATCCTCCCTTTATTTAAAGAGGACCTTCATTACTAATCACCTCAAATATGTCTTCCTCCTTTGAAGACTCATGTGACTCAAACTTCCATTGATCAAACATAAAATTTGGCTCTTGAGTCATGATCCTCCCTTCCTTCGTAGGACCACCTTTATCAGTCACTTCAACGACCCCTTCCTCCATTGAAGTGTTCAACAACTCAAATTCCCTCTAGTAAATAATCCAATTTGACTCCTTCATTACAACTTAATGAATTACTATGTGATCTTATTTTTCTTCCTACATTACATTGTCTTCTAGAAAAATGACCTAGGTCTAGATCAAAATCGTCCATTCATGAGACACTTTCCTCCAAGCCTACTTCCTCTCTTGAGTCATCTTCTACTATCAGTCCAAATTCAATCCCTCTTCATCCCTTTGGCCCTTTCAATCATATCTTACCATTTCCTCATCCATCCTCTAAAGATCAATGTCTACGACAACTTCAAACCATTAGAAAAAAACCATGTGCTAAGATATCTTTTCAAAGCACTATCAAAACTCTTCATGGGAGTGATAAGGTTAATCCTTCCCCTCATCTACATCATTGAAAATATTCATATTCTTCTATCAATCAATCTTCCCCACTTATCGGACCCATTTCTTCTAGTCAACCTCCTATGGTTGAATAATAGTAACCTTTTCTCGATTGATTTCTCTCGAATGAAGGAACAATCGAGGACTACATGAAGATATCCCTCTACAAGGATTCTTTCTAGAACTTGATATGCTCACATATGGGGAGGAAGAATTTGATTCCTTTTATCAGAGCATAGAGGAAAATCCTAAGGTCATGAAACTTTATTTTTCCTCTATTACATCTTCACCTTCCTCTGGGCATGATGAAATGTCGTGGTCTCACAATTATCCATGGTCTATCTTCTCATTACCTAATAATTCCTTATCCATCATCATTCCTCAATAAAAATATCACATTAGATCACCGATGAGTATCCCATCATCTTCTTCTATCCTAGAGCCACCTCGGGTATCCCTCCATTTTCTACTTCGGGCCACCTCTTGGTAGCCCATTACCTTATTGTTGGCCCACATACTAGTAGTCATGTATCCTCTGCTATATATGGAACAACTTTGAGTACTCCTCCTTATCTACACTTGGTTTACCCCTAGTATTCCCTTGTTATCTTCTTCCATTCTAGGGAAACATCCTAAGTAGCCCTCCATTATATTTCATATATGAGTCACCTTGGGGTAACCCATTACCTTCTATGCTTGGGCCATGTCATAGTATCCCTTCATTCTCTTTTATCTATGTGAAACCTCTGGGTAGCCCATCATCTTCTATTCATGGGCCATGTCCTTGTATCCCAATTTTTTTGATCTTAATGCAAATTGAAACCTCCTGCTATCCCATCCTCTTCAATTCTTGGACCGCATCCTTTTCATCCATCACATCTTTCTTCTATCAATGTTTGTGGCAAGTTCACGGTCATTTCTCACATCAGTTATAAACATCCATGTTCACTTTCATCTCATTCTCGAGATCGATCAGACAGTCACACGTCAACTTATAAGAAACCCAAATAGTGTCTTAATCAAGCTCAGTCAAAACTTCCAAGATCTCAAAATTCCCAACAGTTCTAACGATCTTAATGTTAAAAATCAAGCGCGATTCAAGAATGCACATCAATGTAGCCATCAAGTATGACACAAAGTGCATAAAACCTCGAGATAGGGAACTAAAGATCCCATATATGAAATCCATGTTTTGAGATAAATCACAGTCGTTTGTTGAGTATGATATCACCATGATCATTGATATTGGAGAAAATATGAATCTTGATAAATAAACAAGCCTAATCTCCCTTATCAAGGAATTCAAAAAAATCGTTGTTGGATCCCATCACATGGAGTGACTTTGTTGGTCCCAAATTTAAAAAAACTATCAAAAATATAAAAATTAAAAACAATTTAAAAATACAAAAAGAGAAAACATAAAAAATCAAAGGTACAAAGATCTCAAACATTGCGATTAGGTATTGTGTACACAAGGATGTTTCTTTCTTCCCTTCTTTTCTATTCTTCTACAAGTCTTCCTACCATTTTCATCCCTTTGGTGATATTTTGTTTAGTATTTCCACATGCATTTTGTGACATTTATCTCTATGGTATCCGTTTGACCTCTGGTCTTTTATCACCTTGATAAATCAAAGAACAACTAAACTCTAGAGATCCTATCACGCTTAACATCTAATTAAATTTTTGTGAAGAACTTTTGGATATATTTGTTAACACTATCCAAATTCATCATCGTAATCACTTCCATATCCTTTCATGAAGCCATCAATGGTTCTTAACCCTTGCAAAAGAAGAGAGCTGAAATAAGTTGTTAGAAAGTAAAAGAATCAAAATAAATAAAAATCAAAAGCTAAAATTTAAAAGTAAAATAAAATTGATATATAAGTCTCTCCTAGGGTATTTCTAATGATCTCTATCGAGGCTATGGACTCGACTAGTAGTAAAGCAATTTTTTGATTAGAATCTAATACATCTTCGTCAGGGCTATAGACATTTGGCTAAAGCATCGAGCAATGTACGACTATCCTTCCACCCTCCACTCACAAATCACCTATCACCTATCAAAATAGACCATTCCTACACATTAGCTATTTTTTCCTCATTTATTTCCTATTACATCTTCCCTTCAAGAGGTAATTAATTTCCACGCATGCACACACTAGATATCTATTAGTGAATAGAATTAGTATGTTACTAAGTGTCATTTTTGGACCTTGTTGGACCCTTGCTTTAGTCCTTATCTCATCTCATGATTTTTGCCTTTAGATAATTGCTTTTTTGTTGCAAGGCTTCTAAGATACATTCATAAAATTCATTTTTCTTCTACTTTGTTTAGAAAATCCATCTCGTATAGTATTTATTTTTTCCATGTTTGTAGACACCTTTGTCCCTTTCACAAAAGTAAATCTGCCACTTCCTTTCTATCATGTGCTTCTTGGCTAGCTTACACTAGGGGCATCCTTGCTCCTTCCCAGCATGTCATAGGTTTACGTTCATCATCATGATTAAACCTATCCATATTGTCCTTGATCCATCCTCTGCGCATGAATATTTTACCTTTGAATACTCCCACCTAATGTTGGGGCATTTTTACATCTTCACCTTCTTGCGCATACACGTGGAATTCTTTTCTTATACATCCCTTCTATCACTAGGGGCATCCAAACTTCTTTGTCTTCTTGTACATAGCTTAAAAAAATTCAAAATCACAAAAACATTCAATTATGTTAGAAAAATCAAAACATTAAAATATGTTTGAAAACTTCTAAAAAATAAAAAATCGTCCCTACAAAAATCTTTCTTTGGTTTTTTCATATTTTCATCATAAAAACTCATGGATCATCTTGATCTACTGTCATTAACAAATCTAGTTTACATGCTTTATCTATACTCTAGGGCACTACGAGTTTCTTGGTACTATTTCTTAGCACACAATGCTTTTTCATAGGACCCAAGTGTCCTCCATTATTCCCCTTACATGTATCCTTACTTAGGGCACCATCATTAACCATAGTTGTTAATTCAATAGGTTGGAACTGAAAATTGATAACAAAACATTGACACCACTATCTTAAATGTTGTTGGTTTAGGTATGTGTGTTTGTACTTCTTTCTCTCATTACGTTAGCTAGTTTAATTTCTATTATTACATTGCATTATGTATGTTGCATGGAGTTTGGCATCTTTTACTTTCTCATATTGTATTGAATTTTGTATATTGCATGGGATTGGTGTTTTTAACAATGGAAATTTGGTCGTATATGGATTTGCATGTCATACTACACTTTTGCTCATTTTTTAAAATAAGGATCGATGATGAAGATCATTAGCAATATGATAAAAATAAAGTTGTCTAAAATGCACTAGATGGATGTGTTGGTGGCGAATCATAGCACCCCTGAATGTCTGTAACTCGATGGGTTGAGACTCTCAGTGTGATTACATAACATGGAGCTTTTCCCAAGTGTGGGACCTTGCGAAATCGGAAAAGCTCTCCGGATGAAGGCCGGTTCCTATTCCTCTGTTCAGATGCACACGTAAAAAATGCAGAGGGTTTACTCAAAACCTAAACTAACTTTCCAAGGAGATAGGGTAAGAAGATGCATAAAATAAAACCTAAGCTAACAAAGGTGATGCACCGAGGAATGAAGAACACCTATCTTGCCAATAAACACAAACCATCAAAATGTAATGCAAGATCATGCACAGATAACCAGATTTGTAGTGAAAGACCAGGAGGATGCAAATGAACATAGAGAGGGCTGAGAATCATCCACGACATGCATTATTTGCTCCAAATATTGATACTGATACACTACAAAATGCCAAGAGGAAAAGTTGCATTACGCTTTTAGATGGGAGGTTTGAACTCCACAAATTCACTCGCCAAAGAGAAGAAGGAGGGGCAGAACAAGAATGTCCAACCTTTAGAAAGAAGCCCCTCCTTACAATTTATAGGAAGAAAGAGAGAGAGAAGAGAGAGGAAATCCAAATCTACCCCAACCACCTCCGGATGCATTTAAATCATTTCATTATGGTGGTAGGTGAGAACCCTAGCAAACCCAAAAAGTGGCGAATGTATTTTGCATTTTTAAGAACTTGTTCCCACTCAATTAAATATATCTAGTAGTAGTTGGATAGAGGACCTCGTAAGCATCTGAAAAGTCCAACCTTGCATTAATCCGAGCTCCCTGTGAAAAGTTATGGCCATCTAAATATCTGCGCTTGTGGTCTCTGCTTCTGTCACTGCGCCAAAATGTTGCGCCTCTTGAAGGTGCACTTGCGCATCCATCCTCATGTTGACATACCCTTACATGTGCTTTGGGTGCATTAATTTTCATGTCAACATCTCTTTATGTGCGCCACTTACTTGCACCTTGGCGCATCCATTTTCATGTCGACATCTCTTTATGTGTGCCACTTACCTGCGCCTTGGCGCATCCATCTTCGTGTCGACACTCTTTGTCATGCACCATTTACCTACGCCTTGGCACATCCATCTTTGTGTCGACACTCTTTGTTGTGCGCCTTTGAACTATGCCATGGGCATGAATTTTGGCATGTCGACATCTTCTTACCTGCGCCATGGGCGCATCCATTTTCATGTCAACACTTCTTGTTATGCGCCTCTGACCTGCACCATGGGCACGAATTTTGGCGTGTCGACATCTTCTTACCTGCACCATGGGTGCATCCATTTTCATATCGACACTTCTTGTTGTGCGCCTCGACTTGTGCCATGGGCGCAAGATTTTGACGTGTCAACATCTTTCTTACTCGCGCCATGGGCGCATCCATTTTCATGTTGACACTTCTTTTTGTGCGCCTCGACTGCGCCATCGCAATAATTTTTTGGGGTCTGAATTTTTTTGATTCCCATACTCTTCCGTTTGTCTATATCTACCTGGGGGGAAGATATATACAACAAGATGTTAGCTCATTCCCCTTCCTCATACTCCTTTTCTTCTATATCCCCTTTATTTTCTTCTTCATCAATCTATTCTTTCTTCTATTCTCTTTTTGTCATATTTTCGATCATCAATCAAGTTCTTCCATCACCCTATTGACAATCAAGGGGGAATCCTTCATTCTACTCATTTTTCTTCTATCCCTTAAAATTTTTCTACTTGTTTATGCTTGTCTATTATCTTTGAAGTGACATCGCTTATGTCACCCTACGAGGGGTAAATGTAGACACCTAAAATATGCTAAACTTAGAATTTCCTCTAATTAATTTAATTAACGAGACTTTGATAATTCCCATTCTTTACTCCATTCTCGGATGCCCATTCAAGACAATTTTTAGTTATATTCTTCATATAACTATATAATTGGGCTAATATCTCTCTTATTAGCTAGACATTCCTCCTTTTGACAATTCAAAACTGTGTAGTTCTCTCTAGATCACTTATATTGGCTTCCTAGGCTATCTATCAATCACTTATGTTTAATCGACTCCTCCCAAATCTCAATGAGTCTTTAATCACTCGCTAATCATGCTTAACTAGCCTAAACCTATCTTAACTAAGCCTAAAGCATGTTTATCTTAATCTAATCTAAAAATGATTTTTGGCTTACCTTTAGTCCCACATGCACCCAAATTCCAAACTCTTCAATTTGGACATCTATAAATAGAAGGTTAAGCCTACCCATTCAACCTTACAACTTCACTCACAACTCAATACTAAGAAATCTTTGAGATATCATTTGTATTAGCTTTAAGATAATTATACATTTGATCTTAAACTTACTCCCTCCATTGATCTTGAGTTAATAACCTCCATTTGCATCCATTAAACCAAGTTTTGAGTAAATAGAGAGAACCATATGGCCTTGTAGCCATTAATGGTGAGACTCCATTCTTGAAAGCTTGAGAACCATAAATAACTAATCACCCCTTTGATTGCTAAGTTGATATTCTTAGGTTTAATGTTTAATTAGTGATCTAAAGAGTAGAGAGTAATATACATGTTATTTTTTGATGTTTTTGTCAAATTTATAATGCTTACATGTTAGTTTCCTTTTTTATCTCTTATCTTATGGTCCATAGATGAGTTGGAAAATTTTAAGGTTCTTTAGTGTCATTCAATAGATTTTTCTACTTTTTCTTATTCACGCTTAGCATGCCGAGTGGAGAAGTGAAACATGTGCTTTGCATGTGCATCCAATGCTCCTCGTGAGTTTCATGACATGCACTAACCGTCTCTCATGGATCATAACTCTTGAGATTGTATGAGATTAACGCTTCTAAGTTTTTGTCTAACAACAATCGTGGTCCAAAAAAATGTATCGGAGCGAGATGTATCGAGTTTGAAACTCATCTAGGTAATGCTAGGGGGATTATTGGAATGTGCATCCGAACTCCTGTTAGTTTTGTGACATGGACTAACCATCTCTCGTGGATCCTAAATATGGTTCTTGTAATGAAGAATAATGCTTGCAAGTGTTTGTCTAACAATGGAAATCATGGTCCAACAATGTGGAGTGACCACAAAGTGAAGTGTGGAGACTAGGAAATAGATGTGGAACCTAGGGTGAAGTGTATGCATTGTAGTTTGTTTCTATAGCTTGTGTGAGTTACGTCTTGTTGCATATAAGGATGGAAATACAAAAGAAGAGGGAGAAAGTAGTCAAATTTATGTATATGATATATCACAAAACATGTATATAAGTATGTAAAAGAGTGTAAAAGGAAAGTGTGCACCTGATGTATAAGAGAGTAAAGGATAACAAGTTGTCATGTTGCTTGGATATTACTAAGTCAATTGCTGAAGTTGAGGTTTTGGGAGATCTCACACCAAGAATGAATTTTTGGTTGATTCCCTGCAAAGGAAAGTTTTTTTTGGGTGATCTCACTCAAAAGGTGGGTTTTAGGGAAAATTTACACCAAGAGTGAGTGTTTTGGAGAGAGGTATAGTTTTAATCTCCTTTCATGACTCTTCCCTAGTAAGAACCACTACAAATGTTACGTCCCATTTTTTTTTATTTGTTCCAGTTCAGTAACTTATTGTAGGAAATATAATGCATTATTTGGCTAAAGGAAAGTTCTTTCTACACAGTAGAATTGCTCTAAAAATAGCTAGAGATTTTGATGATCTGAAATATTGACTATGCCCTCGAGAAATCAGCACCTAGGGAGGACACAAGCATTACGAGTTATTGTCGATACTAGGCACTAGTGTATGCTCTATGTGTGAGGTCCATGTCTCGATTCTCGGCCCATTCTATGACTCTATTCTTGTGTTGATTCTATATTTTATTGATATGTATTATAGCTCCGAGCTATCATAGGGGTGACTTTTAATTGAATAGATGCCCCCTCCTCTAGGGTACATGTGATGATAGTAGTATAATGCAACTTAAAGGAGAGGATGAGAGACTAATATGCATATCCTCGATAAGGGATACTTGCAGGGGTAGGGAATGTCAATGGTAGAAACAAAGGCACATGCGAAATGAGATGGGATGGTAACAAGTGTTAGTATAAAATCTATCATGTAAGAGAAGAAAATATAAAGGAAGTAGTAAGAAAAGATGGACTGCATGCAGAAAAGTGGGTTTCATACATGGGAAACCACTCACAATGCCACAAGACAATTAGGCCCAAAGCATCGGGAAGCATACAATGATCAATCAATACATAGGGCATAGACGAAAACAATAACAAACAAGATCAAGAAAAGAGTGACAAATAACTATGGTTTTATTGTATCCTGCAAGTAAAATGCTACACATGAAACACCGATTAACAAGTTAGTAAGATAAATAGTATGTTAAGGCATGTATATATCAATGGAATGTAAGTGCTAGTAAGAATAAGTAATGAATGATAAGGTAGTAGAATGTATAATGTGTGAGAATAGTAAAAGTATATTCCCAAGAGCTTCAATGAGAATAAAAATGGATTCAATGTCAAGCATCGGGCATTGTGCAAGGATATGTAATAGATCTACATTCACATCTAGAGACCAAGTGAAAACACATGTATATAAGATAAAGATAGTGACATACTGAGTATCATGTCTAGCATAATAGTAAAAGTGTAAGATGTAAGTAGTATAAGCTAGCAATAATAAATGTAACCAAGTTATGAAAATGTTATATGATTTTAATGGTGTGATATACAAGGTGTGAAAATGATAGGAGTGACGCTTTCCCTAGTGGATGTGCATGATATGATGTTCATTAACAAATTCTCCTCAACAGTCAAGAATGAACCATAGGACAAGAGTGTGTCATCAAGAAATGAGTACATTGTTTGAGAGTAGATGTTAGAGAGATATATCATGAAACACGAGCATGACGTGTGTAGATTCTAATAAACATGTATTATGAAAAAAGATCCTAAGTCTAGATGATGTGAGTTTCATGTATGAATTGGAACCTCAATAGTCAAGTTTGAACCCTAGTACTAGAGTGCATCATCGGCCGATGATGGTAAAATGTGTGTACCAAAGGTGTAAGAGTACTTAGAAATATAAACATTGAGTGCGAACATGAAATTGAGTAGTGAAATGATAAGTAGATACTAGAAAAAATCAATAGAGATGGGGGAAAGAAGTGTTATGCCCCATAAGTATGTATATTAAGAGTTGCAAGAAAATATATGTGATCATTGTGAACAAGAGTAGTCAGAGTGTGTATGGTGCATGAAAGGATATATACCCTATATAGAAAGTAGTATGTGTATCAAGAGTAGAAGGATCCATAAGAAAAAATGAGTAGTAAGTGTGTATGGAGTAATATAGAAGTATAGATATATGTAGAAGGGTGTGCCCATAGTGTAGATATAAGAAAAGTGTTGCTAGAAAGGTTGACATGAATTATAAAACAAGAGTCTAGATGTGTATGTGAGTAGTAACGATCCCAAATTTCGGATTAGAATGTGTGACTATGATGGGGGTTTGGATGCCCCCAGAATATGAATGATGGATATCTATTTGAGGATAGAAGGGAGACCATGCCATGGTGGTAGATGTGGAAATTTCTCATGAGTATCTCGTATTTTTTTTTAGGAGGATTAGATTTTCCAAAGTAAGATGTAGTATTGAGAACATATGGGATTTTCCTTTTGTGATGGTGATTATGTGAAATAGTGTAAATCTGAACAGGATATGTGGTGGGAATAAAAGGAGAAAGCGGAGGGATATATATGATGTTGATCTAAGTGGATTGTGTGGGAATGGAAAGAGGCTCTTTGACTCCTTTTGCATATTTTCCTAATTCAGTGCTAGTGAAACCGTAATGAAGCATATACCGATACCCAGGACCATAATTTTTGAAATTAGGAGGAGGTGTGGAAAAAGTATGGACTTCGGAGGAATTATCAATAGTGTTGCAAAAGGAAAATGGGGAGGGATCTACCAAGGCCTCATAGACCACACCTTGGTATAGGAATTTAATATGTGTGTGAAGGGTTGAAGGGACCACATACATGGCATGGATCCAAGGTCATCTGAGGAGAATATTATAATTAATATTGTTAGGCATTACATGGAATATGACAGAAAAAGTGCATGGCCCAACAATAATGGGAAGTGTGATTGTACCTAAGACCTTTTTAGGAATATTGTCAAAGCCATAAATACAAATAGATGAGGGTGTTAAGGATGCTTTGGAAAGGCCAAGTTGTTGAAGGAATGGTAGATTAAAAATGTTAAGGTCGAAGCCATTATCAAATAAACCTCATTTAACCCCTATGTTATTAATTTTAACTTGGATATAAAGGGGTGGATCATTATCTAAAACAACTTGAAAGCAATTTAGGAATATGTAAAAGTAGTATGCTCTTTGTTAAAAGAGAGTGATGTAGTAATTCTATGGTAAAAATATTCAGGAGAGGTATTAGGATGAAGATATTATTTTTGGAAAAAGGTAAAAGTTGAGGGTGTTGGAAGGACCCACATCCTAATACAAAGAGCCCTAAAGGCCGAGATAGAGACATTAAGAAACGAAGGGAAGATTCCCGAGGGAAAAGTGAGAAAGGAACCAACCAAGCCTACAAAATAAACACAAGAGAGAAAATAGAGGAGAAGCAACTGTCCAATAGATGAGACTAGTTCTGGTAAAAGAAGAAGGGGAGAGAAATTTCTAAATAGCTACACTCAAAAGCAGCAAAAAGAAAGAAAAAGTAGGAAGGGAAGATGCAATCCAAATGGCTACGTGACTGATGAAAGAAGAAAATAATAGGACAAAGAGGGGAAGACAAATACATGGAGATAAATGTCTACCCTTCTTTCCTTTATTTGAATGAACTAGTTGCCATTTATCTTGTGGAAGCATCATCAGAGATGAGAGGGTTGTATTCCGTTAAGTCCAAAGTCGAGGAATCAACAAAGGGAAGGCCATTTTCCTTTTCTGAGTCAGAGTGATGTGATTCATGGGGCCGCTTTGGTGCCTGAGAGGGTCATTCTAAAGAGGGCGAGATAACCAGAACTTCCTAAAAACTTGAGAAGGAACTAAATCCATAGGGAATGTAGTTGAGGTTATTGAAGTATCATCATACGAGTTATAGTTGCAAACTAAAGGTGAAATAGCTATAACTACTTGCTCCTCCAAGTCAGAATTTTCTTCATCATCTGAGACATCTACATCTGCTAGATCTGGTGGACTCCAGTGTTTGGAAGTATTTCCTTTTCTTTGAGGAGACGGGATTTTCTTTTGAGGGCATGAAACATTAAGATGACACAAAATTCTACACTTTTGACATCTCGAAAGCTTTATTTTCATAATCCAAAGTCTGGGAGCAGTTGGTATCACCCAATTTGAGGATAATATTATCTAGTAACCCCTTGCTTTGAGATCAACTTCAACAAAAATTCAATTTGTAATCTCTAGTTGTCAACCTTAATGAACCTCCCAAGGAGGTTACCAATGTCCTTTAGTGAGGAGGTGAAATGCAGGGGAAGGTTTGGTAATCTCACCCAAACTGGGACCCAAGAGATGGAAAAGGTATTTGGGTCAAAATCTAGAAACCATGGGCAATGAAAGTCCAGTGAGCCCCGTAACCAAGGGCCATCCTCCATAGCTATTTGATAGTCTTCTGATCATTAAAAAAGATAATAAAGAAACCCCGAGAACATAGGAAATATTGATAATTATCAGTCCAAAACATGTGAATCCACTGCACTACTACATTAGACAATGGCCAGACACCATTAAATCTACATATCAAGGCCCTTGATTTAATTTCCTCAGATGGTTCAGATATTCTTCATCCATAATCTCCAGTTCTCGGGGTTTTAGAGGCTTGTTCAACAATGTAAGCAGGAGGAGGAGGAGGAGCAACTACAGATTTCAAGGGGGTTGCATTTTTAAAAAGAACCTCCTTGAAAGAGGAAAAGCCACGATCCTTGGCCCCTCCCAGAAGAGCACTAGTCATAAAGATCATTGAATCTCTGCCTATGCCATAAGTGCTTAGCCTAGAGGAATCTGCATGAATTTACTAGTAAAAAAAGTCCAAAATGCTCCATCCTCAAGCATAACTTCTGAGAAATAGTGGATTTCAAATCAATACCTCTAGCAGAGTGGTGTATCCAGATGCAAAGGGTATTACCTTGTGCATAGTGAACTAGAACTTGTATCATGTCTATGTAATTTCTATGGGATCCCGAGAGATTTGCGGAGGGTTTCTAAGGCTAGGGTCATCACACTTAGTAGTGCCTCCCACTCCAGAAGAAAATTTTCGGGACCAACAATCCATGACCATCCCCTCCTCTTTGAGGTAAACAAAACCCGAATTTGAAAAATTAGAAACATCATCCGTATAGGGCACATTCGGAGGTTATATCAAGGCTTTATCTAAGAACAAAACCAACTTAGAGCAACCAAAAAGGATCTAGAAAAGGACTTGGCGTGGCCATCTATCGTGGGAGGATCGTACTCAAATAAAACATAGCTAGGGTTTACGATGGAGGAAGCAACATCAAATGCCATTTATTTCCTCTTTTCCCCTCTTGAATATTATGATGAAGATAATTATTAGACAAAAAATATTGAATTTTATTTTCATGTTCGAGGATTGGGCTTTGAAGAAGGTAGGGAGGGAGACAACTTATGTTGGTAAAAATGACAATAAAGAAGGAGCTAATAGTTCATGAATGTGGGTTCACAAAATGATTTAATTTAAGTTGAATAAAATCTAATTGCAAAGTAACTACCATAATATGTGATATAAAAATTCTGATGTATAGAAAATACGCAAGTAAACAAACATATATGATGTAAAACCCTAAGCATGAGAGGGAGGTAAGAAGTCTTAGCTAATTACCCAACACACTGGAAATGATCTCGGGCATGTGAAATATTAAAACAAACTATAGATAGCATCATTGATGCTCACTAGATATTCTAGAACTAAAAATTAACGTAGGATAGGGGTGCCTATAGGAGGGTAGGGTTGCCTCGGTCTTGGCAACTAGATCTAGGCACATGTGGCCATGAAAATGATCAAGAATTGATTTCTTTTGTGTTACAAGAGGTTTTTTGTCGTTGATTCGGGTTTGTTTCTTAATATTCGCTCTTGATCGCGAGTTACTAGTAACATGCAAAATAGAATATATACCCGCACATGTCCACAAACCACATCAAATATAATAAAAAATATGCAAAATGTGGATTCAGATTAACCCCAAAGGTCACTCAAAGAATGAACTTATGACCAAGCATTCATGCACTACATCTCGAAATCCATTTAATTTTACTCGTGAATGTGTGTGTAATGATGCCCTAGGTTTCCTTTGTGCAAGTTTCACTAAGTAGTGGACTAGATCTATATTTCCCCATATGTAAATGTGTGCGATGGAATATAATATAATTCCCCTCCTATGTTGTGTATGCAAAAGTGATGCATTTGTGGTCCGTTGAATGATTTTGTTATATGGATTCCTTGAAGTCTGTTTGTTCCTTTGGATTCAAGATTCGAGTGATAGTAAGTAATGATAGTGATCGGTCCATGATTTTGGAGAAGTAACTAACTATATATGTGATTTCTTTTTTTTGAATACTATAATTGATAACTGAAAGGTCAACCCATATTGAAAAATATGCCCAAAAGATAAAAGAGACCTAAAAAGAGTGAGTAAAGGTAAGAAAGGGTTAGGGAATCCCATGAGGGACAAAATTTCTTGGGAATTGGTGTCCCAACTAGGTTCTAGTGTTTATGTCCATACAAAATAAGTCACTTAGGTTCCATTAGGGATGTAGGGTGTGTAAGACCAAAGATAAAGCAAGAGACAAAGAAAAGATGCCAAATATAGTTGTCAATCACTAGTTTTCTTTCTTAGGAATCATGTATACATTAGTATGCTTTAGGACCTATAAATGTACCCAAGTGTGTTTTTGTGTGTCTACAATAATCAATGTACATGAAATGAATCAAAACCAAATGAAATTAATTATCTCTCAAAGAATGTGTACAAACAATCTAGAGTAATGTGTAACCACCCATAGAATAGTAGCGAAGTCCAATGATAGGAGTGTAACCCCCATACCCAAATAAGCGATAAAGAGTAACTCCTATGACATTGTTAAATATAACTCCTATGATATTTATGCCAATAAAATAACACATAAAAAGATAATCCTTGAGTGTATGAAAAACCCATGTGTGTAGGAATAACCAAGCAAATACAAAATTCAAGGAAAAAATATCCTACACTAATATGGTCATGAAGAATTACATAGCTAAATCGTTAACGCATGTATCATTGCATGCATGTGTATTTAGGCTTGCAAGATAAGCATCCCCATTATCTATGATTCCTCTTCCTTTAGAATTTAAATTATTATTATTTTTTTCATTCTTCTTCCTACAATAATTCTTAAAGTTCACTATTTTACCATAGTTATAATGTATTTTCAATTTGATATATAGTCTTCGATCTATTTTTAGATTGGAACTTTTATCTCCACCTTTTTATTTTTCCTCTTTCTTTCTCTCTTGCATAAACTAACAAAGATTCCTTAGAGTGATATTCATCATTAAACTTTCTTTTAATCTCTCTAGATTGTAAAGTTGTAAGTATTTCATCAAGCTTCACTTTTGTAGTGGTAATGATAATATAACCATCACAAAAGTTTCACTAGAATCTAGAAAAGAACATAGAAAAGTAACACCCATCTCCACATCAGCCAAATTCACATCATAAGACATAAATTAACATAGGTTAGAGTTAAAATTACTTAGGTTCTCTCAACCTAAGTCACAATCATTCATCCACAAATAATACAAGTTATTCCTTGGAAAAACTTGTTCAATAAATATTTTTCCTAATACGGTGTCCCTATCTTATCCCATAACTCCTCTATCATTTTCTTGGTAGAAAAATTCAATAACACATAGCAAAATACAAATAACAAGATAATACTTTTATCCTTCCTATAAATATTTTTCCACTCATATTGTGTTATAGTTCTAGGAGTTATTAGTGTAACCACTATCCACCGATCACTCTGTCAAAATATCACCCATACTTTGAGTTTTCATAACTCAAATTTTTATATAAAACTTGGAAATATCAACTCTTGTGCTACTAGCTTCATGATGCAAAGGTATAGATAACTTCCATTCAATCAATCAAATATTTGTTAGGAAACACCTCAAATCTTCCACTAAAACACTCAACCTGGATCATTACTTGACCTTCCACTTTCTAAAAAAAAACCTTACTTAGGATATAGAAACTCCAAAAGCCAAGATCAATCCTAAACCCCTTTCATTCATCTTCAATCCTAGTTCTACACTTCATCCAAACCTATGTCATCTATCAAATTGTGACAATGCAAAAGGTTCATAAATTATGTCAATTCTACCCAAAATGTCCATAACTAATGTAGAAAACAAGATTAGATACTTTAAAGAAAACCTTACAATTTTTCTCTTACCCTGGCAGGATGTTATTCATTATGGTCATATTCACCCCAAGTGCTTCATCTCAAATCCACCATCATGTTAACCCTATCTAGTCCAATCTACTCTTCATGGCTATCAATGACTCTCTGACAAGGTGAGAATCTTTTCTATAGTAGTGATAGTCACAAAGATACCATTTACACTAATTGTATTTACCCACTTTCCTTATCCTTCAAGAAGCTAATTTCCTTTAGCAAACCAATTAACAACTCTAATTCATATAATTCAATTTATTGAATTCTTTACCTCTATTACAATCCTTACGGACAAAATTACTCCTCTGTCGGGCTTAGTACTAACAATGGTTTCTATATCCTTTTCATGATAGTTACTATTCCCTTTGTGATCTTTCAACTTCCTTGGTCTTGTGACCTTTCAACTTCCCTAGACTTATGGATAACCCTTAAGACAACACTATGTTAACTAGGACTCCAAGAGTTAGACTTCTCAACACACTCCCTATAACATATAGACCCTTCTAGGTCTTATTTCATGACTTAAATCCCCTAAAATACCTACAAACACCTTATAACCTTTAGCCCTTACCAAGATTAGCCTTCAAATTCAAATCCACAGTTTTGGAGGGAAAGTCTAGAATTTGAATTTGTAAAGGACCAAACACCCACAAACCCTCCTAAATGACTCCCTAGGACCTTCTAAACTCTCACACAAGATATAATAATAAAATTTATGCTAAAATCCCTATTTACATAATCAAGGAGGATGCTCCCGCATCACTTCCATAGTATATATTCTACTAAAAACCATATTAGTAAGTAAATACCATTTAAAGAAAAGTAAACAAATCCCCACCAATTTTTCAACCTATCTTTGATATCAAATGTTGTTATTTTGTGCAAACATCTAAGCATTAAACTAAAGTAGAATATATAAAGATAAGTAGATCTAAAATAAACTAGAACCTACCAAGAATATTTACACAATGTTTGTTTTGGGTGTAACACCCTTGTTATGATCAACCAAATTAAGAGGATTTTTTTATAAAGCATTCCCTTAATATACAATTAATTCTACCAATGATTAACATTATTATTTATCTTTCTAATAAATAATTCAACATAGTTAAAATATTTATAATCCATTTGATAACATATAATAACCATGCACAATTATAAGGGTATATCTAGATCTCCACAATCTCCTTAAGTCCCTCTAAGCAAGTGTGTATAGTTTGTATACCTTGTTTAATCTATTACAAGTTATGAGAACTATGTGCATCTCTTAAGTGCCTACCTAGAAGACAATCATGCAACTTCCATATGATATATATGAAACTATTCATTTAGGGGATTGGTGATCGAAAATGTAGTCAGCTAATACATTACTTTGGCCAAAAGTTCAAGCATTACTTTTCAATCTTAGTTTCAAGACCGCACACTAGCCTATGAAACTTGGCTTCCATCACCACATAACCATCTCAATATAGTTATCTAGAACCTTATTGTTTAAGAAGGTTTAGTTAAGAAGATGGAGAGTACATTATCGACTCATTTCTCTATATGATAAAAACACCATCTATACAACCTTAGGATTACTATAGGAAACATAGGGACCACATAATGATAACTCATCATTACGTTCTCGCAACCCTTCCCATAGCCATCATAAGTTGTCAGTAATTAAGATAGGATTCTAATGAGATGGTGTACAACAATATGTCCCATAATCCTTATACTTAGCTTACCTTTTTTGAGTAATATAATTAAGTCTTCCTTAACATGTCATTTTAAAAGTATTATTTCACAATACTTAATAGGTTTTCATAAGAGGGTCATACTAACTCAATCGATTTACTTACTATATTAGTTCCTCTTATCGTAATTTGTTAATAACTTAATAATTATCATTAGGTGTAGATTGAATATTCGTTATTAATCCTAAGTCATTTAATTTCATTTACGCATCATGATTAATTATTTATTACTATAAATTATAAACATCTTTATTTCATTTCCTATGTCATCCTTTTGGTTTATTTATTGATATTAAAGTTGATTGACGATTCTATCTGAATTAATAAAATCAAAATTAATCACATAACTTAAGAAATTATCATCTTAATTCATAAATTAGCTTTATAAGTTAAATATCTACATTTTCAGTTCAAGTAAGATAAGTCATATGACCAGATTACAAATAAGGGATAAATATCCCAATCTTCATTAATAATGATTTACACTAATCAGCAAGAATAATACATTGGGCCATAATGCCCTTTTTAAGATGCGATGATATTTTAATCACTTAATCAAATTGATTACAAAGAATCTTTTCGGATTTATTTCTAAATAACTCAAGACGTAAAACAATCACCGAATCTAATCCAAGTAGTTACTTCAAGTATGCTGACATTTCTTGCAAAAATGTAGGAGAGAGATAGATATGGGTTAGTTCATATGAAATGGCATGAGTTTGCATACTCTTATTCTATGTTGTAATTATAATGAAATAACATAATAACGAGATGGAATAAGATCTATATTTAATCAATGAGTTATAATGTAAATTCCATAATTTATAATATGAAATATACCTTATAAACGTATCATAATGAAACTTCTTAATTATATAAAAAATTATGTCCATTGTTACATGATACAACCAACCTATTATAACTTATACATTTAAACAATAATGGAAAATATATTGGATTAAAAACATCAATTACAAATGTAATAACTCATAATTTTGTTCCAAATTTCCTTCTACTAATATCAACTAGAAATCTCATAATACAAGCATAAATAATGCCAATGTCTATCTAAAAACTCATATTTAAGAAAAGTTAAACTTCATAAGGTTGCAAAAATCAATCACAAATCAAATAAAAAATAAATCAACTAAAATCCTAATGAAGTAAATCAACAATCCCATGTAACCAAAGTTAACCAAAAAATATAGTCCCAAGAAGGTGGAGAGCTCATCACATAATAAGCAATAATAATCAACTATATTACACATATAAGAAATGATTAATGGCTACAACCATAAATCTTTATTCATTTCCTAATAATTTCCCCAACTAACGCAAATAGTCATGCATAGTTATCACTAAATCAAGCCATTGTACATATATATCAACAACAATAACCCGACGACTTGTTCCAAAATGAAATCAAATTCATACTGAATGAAAAGATCATTTCCTTCACCATTGCAAATAATCAATGAAGTTAAACATTATTTTTATATTCTCATAGTAAAAAATTGAAGCAACATTCAACTAAAACGTAAGTATAGTTTAGTTTTCCATAACCTTCCTCTTTTCAAGTTTTCAATAACCCAAAAAAAATAGAGTAAAATAAAATATAATGTGCGCATTAGGGAGAGGATCCCATGAAACAACATAATAGACCTTACTTTTTATAAACCAAACAAGAAAAATGATAACAACAAGGATCTAAAGAGGTGTTGTAAAAAATTTTATTTCATTTTCTAGATTTCACCAAATAATCCAAAACCAAAATCATATTTAGAGAGAGAATGATAACAACAATGCTCTAAAAAGAGTTGTAAACAAACTTCTTAATTCATTTTTCTAGATTCCACATGATGACTAGAAATAAAATGTATTCATTTCCAAATTTCTCATAATAACCCAAAAAAAAAATGTATTCATTTCTAGATTTCTCATAATAACCCAAATCCAAAAATGTGCTTAGATAAAGAATGATAACAATAATGCTCTCAAAAGAGCTATAAAACTATCAAAATCATTTTTATTTCACAAACTATCTCCTTATTTTATTTTCCCATATCTCTCATAATAAACCAAAAAAAAAAAAACATATTTGCTTACCATATTTCAAATAACATTCATCCCAAAACATATTTAGAGAAAGAATCATAAAAACAATTCTCTAAAAGGTCTAAGAAAAACTTCATTTTTTCCAAATCATAATAATCCAAATCCAAAAATGTATTTTGTTTTATCATTAAAATAATAAAGAGTAAGAGTAGAAAAACCCATGCATGTGTTTCTTGCCTCCAAACTTCTCTACAATTTTCCAATTTGAAAGCTTCAAAACACTACTAAATCTTCCAACAACATATTTAAATAGTAAAAATGCCATGATAACTAGAGATAACAAAAATAAATCACATGCAACAGTCACTCAAAATGACTATCCCCAAAACTCCATGCACCAACCATAAAAACAGACCTCCCAAAGTGTATGGATGAAAATGAATAAACAAACTACATGCATGACCTAGCTTCTCAAGGAAGATAATTATTTCCAAGGTGTATTCATGTAATAAATTCACACCAACTTCTTAAATTCCATGCTACATCATGGCTTATAACATTTTTGTTTAAACCTTGCTACTTTATGCCATGCAACTTATGCTTTATCCCAAGTTTTAATAAACTTTATAAAACTAACTAACTCACATGGTGGGACATTAACCAAATCACAATGCCATGAACTCCACCAACTTTCCACCTCAACATTTTTTCACCTTACTAATGTCTACGTGTGATGCAAGATCATCCTCTCATGATGCTTTGAGAGCATAAATAAGGTTGAATAAGACTTGAAAGACATTTAAACATGTACTAGGGGTTATTTTAGTCCTCCCTCCAAAATTCAGGTTTGAATATGTGAGTTGTAATGGGTTTTACCATGATGTAAGTCTAAAAAAGTGATTTGTTATTTGTTAAGTAGACATGAATTGTTTTGTCTATGTAGGAGAAGTATAAGAACGTATTTAGTCGGTTTTTAGAATTTTCATAAGGCCAAATAAGGGACTTTGTTTCTATTCCTAAGCCATTTTGAAGGAATATCACTACAATAATGGAGATATCAACAAAAATAGGAAAAGAGATGATAAAATGGAAGCTAATAAAGTGGATCAAAGAAGAAGAGGTCAAATAAAATTGAGAGGAAGAAGAAGAAGATATTCCATGTTGGGAAAGAGATAATATATTGTTATGATGAAACAGATTGTATGAAAATGTAAGAGGTAGGACTATATTTTAATCATGAGTAAGCATATAAGTTTATTTTCATGGACTTTAAAGATCTTAAAATCCCTTCCACTCATGTGTTGAATGATTTAAAATGCATAATTACAATTATGGGAATAAAAATAGTGTGTTTTGGTTGATTATTGTATTGTGTATGAAAGGGTTCCTATCGGGACAACAAGCTACAAACCCTCGGCCTCCTTTTACTTATCCTAAATGGCTTACCTGTTAAAATAGGAAGCTTCCATAGGTTACAAAGAACACATGTATATTTTCTTGGTTCTTGATAATGCTTAATTGAGTAAAAATTTACTAAACCCTTACTCTCAAGGGTTAAATCTAGGGCATTGAGCTACTTTTGATTCTACAGTTAAAACTATCTAAAATTTCGATGAAAGTTATGTTTTGGATAGATTAATAAGACCTAAATTTTTATATTCAATGGATTTGACCATCAAAAGATATACACGACCGTGTTTTGGTATAAGTAGGAGTGCAATAGTGATCGAATAAGAAGGATAGCAAGAAAATTCATGGAATATTAGTTATCATGCTTATAGCCTTGCTAATGTAGATTTGTTAGAGTGTTTCTAAGGTGATGAACAAGTTCTAGGAGGTTTATAGGTAAAGAAAATCATAAACACAAGCTTCAAGGATGATTTTACATGGGAAAGTGTTCTAATTAATTCACCGTAAAAGTAAATTGGGAAAATTATTCATAGAATCATGACATGAGGACTTGAGAACATCTACTCCTTGCTAAATATATAAAAATAGCCACTTACTTTTATAAGTATTCATTTGCATTTTTAAATTGGATATGTATGTGTGAAGAGCTAGAAGAAGCCCTGAGTAAAATACTAAGGGAGAACCAATTATTGATCATTCATAGGTGAGTTCGATTCTATAAGAGGATGCCTATAATTTGAAAAACATGTATGGATCCTTCAATAAGCTCTATGTTCAATTTTCCCAAATTGGTGTCCATGTCATAGGATGGAGAATCTAAGAGGTATGTTACAATAAGTTGCATGATCTTTAATTCATAGTAGTATAAATAGTGTAAGTAGAATGCGTTTGATAGATCCATAGCCATAATGCTTCTCTATTCCAATAATGAATCCTTTTATTCAAGATAGGGCAAAGTCCAAGGGAGAAAATATACCATCTTGAAGATTGAAGGTGTATACAAGTTTGTGTATAGTGTGATATGGTTTTAAGAGATAAAATCTACACATGAGGTCTATAAATAGAGCAGGGGATGGTGCCTGTGGTGTTGCATGATATGAATGTGAGTTTAATGGTTCTAAGTGATGGAAATTCCAACTTAGGCCAAATTAAATACAATCCCAACAAAGGAGCTATACATACCTAGTGATTACCATGAGATGAGCTTGAGGATTCAATATGAACCTAGTCTAAAAAAGGTAGAAAAAAATTATTGTATGGTCATGAAATATGATTTAGGCTTGGATACATGTGAAGTAGTGTCAATGTGTATTGGGTGTTTTTTTTTCATTGGATGGTTGATGCTAATACAAACTCCTTAATTCCTTCAGGACATAACTCATGCAAAGGTATAAGTAGGGTTCTTGTTCTCATAAATTTTGTAGATTGAGTCCTGATATGCAGGGATGAGATGGATCACTTGAATACCATGAGTAAAGGTACATAATCTAGGGTAAAATAACTCTAAAGGACTCCTATTTCATGAATGAACATACTAGTATAATTACTATAAGGATAAAGTCATTGAGATGAATCAACCAAAATGAGTGAAGAATTGACCATGCATCATGAAGCACTATGGGTTAACTCAATAGGATGATCTCGATCAGGGCATGAAGTTGAGCTAGAGGCACATCAATTTTGTATCATAGCATTGGTACACTTTTTGTTTTCTTATTTCTTTTGTCAAAGGTACATGTGATTCATTGAATGTGCTTGCTAATGAGACTCTTTTCTCTTGGTATATAGGAGATTGCAATTTTGTGAAGAAAGGAAGAGAAACTAAAAGAATACCTAGTCAAGCTCAAGTGAAGGAAGAAAAAAATGGAGATGGAGACAATATGGAGAGTGATGAGAGAGCTCTCTAGAGAGAGAGAGAGAGAGAAGAAAGAAAGAAAAGAGAAGAGAAACATCAAAGATAGGTAGAAGAGAGTTAGATTCTATGATGGAAACTATGATGAAGCTACCATCCCAAGGAGTTGGATTAGATAAGGAAAAGAGTGAAATGATCATTGAAGATACTCATGAAGAAAATAAGGCAAGAAATGATTTCCAAAAAGAAATAGATGAAGAAAAGTAAATCACCCTATGAAGATGAAGAGGTGATGTCAATCTAAAACCCCAACAAGATTGTCGGGGCTTAGGAAATAATCGATCATGATTAAGGATGTATGTGGGAAATTTACCACATCTTATCTATGAAAATAAATGTAAATGAAAACACATGAAAAAATTTACTCCAAACTCCAATCTTTATGTATTCAATAATAATAGTTACATCATGATCCTTTTCATTATATCTCAATTATTTTATCTCTCCTACAAAATCTCAAAATGGTAGTCACATATGTCTTTCAAGTGCAACAAACTTTACATAATACATTGATTACAATAAATATACAAAATACAATCTATTTCAAAGGTCACTTCCTTTGACTCATGCCTCTGTTGGCTTCTAACATGATCTCGACATACTTTAAATTTATTATGCAGCTTTAAGTTGGCTTTTGTGGCTTCTTCTAATATTTTTTAGCTCTACTTAGTCATACACGAATTTCTCTATGTATTGCGGCTTTTAGCATTCGATGAATTTTATCCTTTATTCATTGCTTTACTTTATTCCATAGCTTCCTTGGTTTATCACAACTACCTTTCTCTTTTTCACGGCTATCTCCTTAACTTCAGCAGTTTATACCTAAACTCCTACCAACATTATCCCCCCTCTTAAAATTTGTCTCATCCTTGAGACAACAATTGATGACAACTTTTACTCCTTCCTTCAAAATTTTTTTCCAAATTTTGATCAATGGGCATCAACCACTAGGACTTAGACATCTAGTGTAGGGAAGGGTTCCTCACTTGACTCATCCAACTAGATTTATGGGACACCAAGGTATAGAAGCATCAACCTCCCTAGAACTTAGACATCTGGCATAAGGAGGAGTTCCTTCACTCAACTCGCTTGACTGGGTTTATGGGACACCTCGACCTTTAATCTTCTATGGTGTACTTTGTGGCATGTACTTTGTAATTTGGGGAATGATATTATTTTCATAGTTAAGCCATGAATTCAAATGATTATGCACCTGATTAATCCATTCTTGTAATTGTGTATTCTCTTGAATCAGTGACACCAATTCTAATGGAGTGGGATGTGCTTGTATTTCCTTCCATCGATCTTGTGCAAGTGTAGTTTATTGTTGCATCCATGTCAAAGATTTATCCAATGTAGTGCTACATTCTTACATGTCGTAGATATTGTCTTGTCACCCCTTATGTTGGGTTTGATATTTCTTCGTAAGCTCTGACTAATTTCCTCCTTTGTGCACCATCCTTGTCTTGTAGAATGTCATATTCTGTAGACATCTTATGTATGTCTTGTTCAATTTTTTCCATCTTTCCCTTGTCTTCTATGGTCATGCTTGGCCATCCAATGGTATAGGTATAGTATACCCCGACATTATTTAGTTCTATCTCTAGTTTCTTCACTGTGGTTTGAAATTCACTTATTTTTTTCTGATTTTCCACTACATGAGGTTTCTTGGTGTCTTCTTGGTATTCTCTTATTGTAATTTTTTGGATTGTTTCTTTCTCTACCTCTAATTTTATGCGGTGTTCTTTTAGGATTTCCCCTACCATATTCAATAGATGCTTCAACGGATAGTGTAGTATCAATCTTGATCTATGGCTTATCCATTTGAATGTTGGTGAGCATCTTTTGCATTTCCTCCTCTAATTATACACACCTTTGCATCTAGTCTTGAGTGGCACTCTGCTCTAACACTTGACTGCAACTAGATTTTTGTAGAGGAGTTAGTTTATCTAAATGGAATTTAAAGCCTTCCATGGTTTTCTCAACAACTCCTTGTTGTAGTTGAAAATATTGTTCTTGTTTCCTCTTCTGCAAATTCTGCTTGATTCTCGCTAGTGAGTCTCTAGGTGCTTTTGATGTGTGTTATCAAGCTGGAAGATGATATTTGTAATGCTTGTTTAGCCTATTCTACCTTCTCCTTTTCTTCCTTCTCTTTTTCTTCTTTCTTTTTCTATTTTTTCTCTGCTTTTTTCATTGTATTTTCTTACCTTCTTTTAGTTTCTTTCTTCTTCTTCTTCTTCTTCTTCTTCTTCTTCTTTTTCTTCGTCTTCTTTTTCTTCTTCTTTTTTTCTTTTCTACTTCTTCTTTCTTTTTCTTTTCTTCTTTTTCTTTTTTTTTCTTTTCTTCTTAGATTTTAACAAATTTTTCATTTTTCTATCTTCTTTATACTTTTCTCTACTTCTTCACTTTCTAATTTGTATTTCTTCTTCCTTCTTTTCCTATCCAATTCTTCTTTTTCTTTCTCTTGTGTTTTCCCCTTCTATTTCTGATCTTCTAATTTGTTTTCCTTTTTCATCTTCTCTCTCCTTATTTTGTTTCATCAATAGGCCAATTAGCTTATCCACTTCCTTTATGTGATGTAACACGCTCTTAGTGCGAAGTTTCTTCTTCTTGAGAGTGGTTTTTTCTTGTTGAAGCGTGACCAAGTGGTGTGTTTTCTCTATCTCTATTTATTCCTATATTTCTTCTTCCAGTGATGGTGTAAGTAAGTGACTTATATCTTCGAGTATAAATGCATGCTTCTCTAGATAGTACACTATGGCTTCTGCTATAGCCATATGTTCTCCTCTTGTACTTATGGTGTATTCTTGGGAAATTTGTGAGATTCCACCAAAGATTTAGACATTTCTGATAATAGTTATAGGATTGTTAACTAAGTCATGTTTCTTCTACCGGTTCTAGCTTTCTATTGAAATTGATGGTGTTGATGGGTCTTATGGATGTGGTGGTGATGGAGTGTATGATTATACTTCCTCTTATTCATAACTTTCCTCATGTCTTCAATATGTTTCATCTTTTCCTTTGGCATGGCCTCGAATTATTTAAGTTTTGCCTTCTTCTAGCTAGATATTTTTTCCTTTTTGTAATGGGCTTTGTAATGCTAGGGATTTCTTCCATTTATATGTTTTAGGAAGGGCTTCACTTGACTCTACCTTGTCCATTTGTGTGGAGAATTTTTTTCTATATTATTCAAATGTTTCTTCAATTACCTCATCAAAATTTTGTAGTTTGGCTTTGGTGGAGTCGACAGGAAGACTTCTAATTGCTTCTACAGATGTAGCCACAAGTTCATTTGATGCCTCATAAGGTAATGGAGGTATGTGTTGTATGCGTGGAACTATAGGACAAATAAATGTATAATCTATGTCTACGATAAAATAAACCTCCTTTTCATATTTTGCAACAACTTTCTCGATATCCTAGATTTTTTTGCCAATGATTTGCTTAATCCTTTTGATCCAGCCTAACAATGATGTGATCTGAGTTACTACATCAAGAGTAGCCATATGTTCACAAATTTGTTCCATGATAGGTTTATCTGCCTCCCATTCTATTATTTCGGTTTTATGAGGTAGGGTTTTGGTGAAGTACATAGCCAAACATATCAATAATGAGCCATAGAAAAAGTGTGCTTCCCCTCTTTTATCCTCCTAGTATTTTCATGAAATTGAACCATCTCTAGGTTATACTTTTTGACCATCTCTAAAATTTTTGCTAAGACATGGGCACCATCTTCCCTATTTGTATGATATATTTTTAGACATATGGCTTTAGTTGCATACCTTAATGTATGATTTGTAATGTTTGTATCCATACTCCACATTTTTCTTGATTGCACCCATTGCTTGGGTCGTATCTCTTTCAAAGTGTTGTATTCTTTTTTCGAGATTATTGAGTTCCCTTTGTCCCATAATCCAGTAACATTAGCCATTCACCTCTATGTTGATATGATATGGTTGGTCTAAGTATAGCATTTGATTGTGGAGGTGACTTAACAAGAACACAAATCACAAAATCTTCCCTAGGAAAATAGGGTATTCAGCTCCACGCATCGATTTTTAATTCCCTGATCACTTTCAAATTATTCTTATACACCAGTTCCTTTGTATTTGAATCTTCCTCTAACAACAATGCTCTCTCCACTTCGAGTGTTGTGTGATCATATTCCAGAATTTGGGAGTGTATATACTTCTACAGATCCCTAGCATACATGACTTTGAATGGAATGTGTGAAAAAGTGCCTTCCGGATCGGTTTTGTATGATTTAGCAGTGTGCTTTAGAAATTTTGGCTTTGAAGCTCTGCTTGTGTGATCTCGACCGGGACATCCATTTTCCTTTCACAATTTACCCTAGTTGTGCCCTAGTTTTCTTCTTTGCACTTTTACTTGATCTAGCTTTTAGTTCTTTGTGCCTTAGTTTATCTTCCTTCAATGCCTTTTATATTGTTGTTGTTCCACCTACCACATTTATTGCTTCTTATGTGGGAAATTTCTTCTCTATTCTCGATTTTCTTCATTCAACGGCTTTCTTTGTTCCATAACTTGTTCCTTTTTACTTTTGACTACGCTTTTTCTATCCTTATTTTCACTGGATTTATTAGATTCACTTCATTTTGCAGTTTTTCTTTCTCCTTTGTTTGGA
The DNA here is from genome assembly GCA_018340775.1 of Taxus wallichiana var. yunnanensis. Lineage (NCBI taxonomy): Eukaryota > Viridiplantae > Streptophyta > Pinopsida > Cupressales > Taxaceae > Taxus > Taxus wallichiana. The sequence goes on along the minus strand of CM031239.1, from coordinate 726,772,600 downwards.
AGTTTATTTTATTTCTTTGTATTGTAGTTGTTTTTCCTTCTTTATCTACGGTTTCATTCTTCTCCTTTATCTATGGCTTTATTCATTTCTTTGTTTCGTGGAATGCTATTGTTTCTTTTATGTTGTGGGTATGCTTCCTCCACAGTTTTTCTCTTCCTTTATTGTGTGGGTATTCTACCTCCACAGATTATTATTTTCATTCTCAATTTCCTTCTTAAGGGTAGAGACACCCTTACGGGTTTTCATCCTACCCCTCGACCTACCTGCCAAATTTCCGGTTTTCAAATAGGTCGATATTTTTATTTTCTCTTCCTCTTTTTTATTTTTCTGAGGGTAGAGACACCCTTGTGGGTTTTTATCCTACCCCTCACCTACCCGTTAAATTTTTTTGTTTTCAAATAGGTTGGTATATTTCTTTTTCTTTTCTCTTTTTTTATTGTATTACTAAGTCACATATGTCTTCAACCTTGCTCCATTCACATGTCCTAAGAGCTTTTTTTAATCGACATTTTTGTATTTTTACCATCAAGTAAAGGTATTTATTTGATAAGATATGGCCCCAACCATCTAACCTTCAATTTCCTAGATACTTGTATTTACTGTCAGTAAAGAGTACCTGATCTCCTATGTCAAATTGCTTCTTATTTATATGGTGGTCATGCCATGATTTTTGTCTTCTCTTCTCTTGTGTTTGATTATATGTGGCTATAAATCTCTTCTCATCTAACTTTTCCATTTATAACAATCTTCATGTAAGGAATCATCTTCTATCATATGAAATGCTACAACAACTCTCAAACTAGGCAAAAAAATTCTATGGGGACCACGGCTTCCAATCCATTTACTAATATGAATGGAGAATAATTTATGAGCCTCTTGTATGTTGTGTGGTATTCCCATAGAGCGACGGGTATCTTCAAGTCCCAATCAATAGTTTTTAGCGGAAAATATTCATTAAGACCTTCTCCAATACCTTGTTAAATGCTTCTTTTCTATTCTATTATGATTAATCATTGATGGTAATTCATGGTTTGATTCAAAGTGCTTTCCTTGGTCACTGGTGATACTTAATGGACATCCAAATCTTGTAATTATGTTTTCATACAAAAATTAGCTGTTGTTTTTACAGTGCAATATTTCGTGGGAACCGCCTCTGCCCACCTTGTTAGGTATTCTATTCCAGTGATGATAAATCTTTCTTGAGAGTGTTTAGTGGCTGGTTTGATGGGTCCTATGAAATCAATAGCCCATTTCTCAAATGGGGCCAATGCCAAAATATGTCTAAGTGGCATTTCATCTCTTGCATTCAGTTTTCCAACTCTTTGACAAATATCACAGGTTCTGTGTGTTTATGAGCATCTTTAAACAATGTGGGCCACCACAACCTAACCATCATCACCTTTCTCATTATTTTTCTCCTCCATTATGTGTTTCACCTATCATTTCATGTGCCTCCACTAATATATTTCTCCTTTCATGTTCTAGTGTTACCCTTCTTAGACATCATCTTGTCCCTTTTTATATAATTGTCTTTGGATTAAAGTAAATGGGAATTATCTCATCAACAAACTCTTTTTTTTTTTTCTGGTGTAATCGCTTGAAAGTCTTCTCAGTATGTAGAAGCTAAGTAATTTCATCAAATTATTTTGGAATGGCCTCAATTTGAAATAATTGTGCTCTAGGAATATCATCCACTATTAGTACTTCATCTTCCCATTCTTGATCCTTGATAAATAATCAGGGCCATAATTTAGATTTCCAGGTTTCACTACTATGGTGAAGTGAAATTCTTGGAAGAACATCATCCATCAAAAAATTATTCTTTATAATACTTTTCAGGGTCTATTTAGTAGATATTTCAGCTTGCTCATGATCGTGTAAATGTGAAGGAAGTGGCAAGTAAGTACTGTATATATTTCATGAAGTGTATACCATACTTATGGACTCTCTTTCTTTTGTGGTATAGTTTCTTTCTACCTTCGCCAACTTCTTGCTAGAAAATGCTACTGGATGGTCCATTTTCTCCCTGATATGTTAAAAACTCCAATTTCTATTCCAGACACATCAACATAAACATGAAATGGTACCTTCCAATCAAGGAAGATCAATATTGGTGCATGTAAAATTTTATCTTTTAAAAATTCAAATGCATCTAGCACACTCTTTAGACCAAGGAATTTGTTTATTGGTTCTTTTCTTCAATAAATCTTCTAAAGGAGCACTTATTTCTACATAATTTCTAATAAATTTCCTATGATATCCAATATATCCCAAGATTGTCCTTACGTCCTTTTGATTTTTTGCGGTGGTAGATTTACAATCACTAAAGTCTTCATAGGATCAATTAACAAACCTTCCTTGCATATTATGTGGCCTAATAGAGTACCAAAAGGATTCAAGAAAATACATTTTTTCAAGTTCAAATAAATTTGTAATGCTCTACACCTTTGAAACATCAATCTCAAGACTTGTATGTGATTCTTCAATAAGTCATAAATGGTCCAATCATCAAGATAAAATTCTAGAAAATCATGAATGAAATATTTGAAAGCATTTATCATGATCCTACTAAATACTATCGGTGCATTTTTCAGTCCAAATGGCATGATTGTATACATGAAGGATCCCCATTCGGTGGAAAAAGTGGTTTTTGGTTGGTCCTCTAGAGCAATTTTGACTTGGTGGTACCTAAATAAATTGTCTCAGAAAGAATACACTTCTCTGCTAGCTACATTTTCTAGTACTTCTTTTGAAAAGGGGGTTGGAAAAGGATCATGTACACAAGCTTTATTTAACTCCCTATAGTCTATGAAAACATGGATCTCTCCAGTATTTTTATTTTGGATCACCATGGGACTGATCCATTTTGCATCATCGACTAGGTTTAATGATCCCAACACTCAACATTTTATCTATTTCATATTTCACCTTTACCTTCAAATTTGGGTTTAGTCTGTATGGCATTTTCCTCATTGATTGGTGAACCCCTCCTTGATCTGAATCTTCATTGTTCCAAGTTATTCTTTTATCCCTTTCAATTATTTGAAATCCTTTGGGAAGATGTCTTGGAATTCTTGTAGCAACTCCACTACTTTAGCTACTTCTTTTATCTAATAATCTCCAATTTTGGCTAGTTTTTCAGTTCCTTTTGTCCCAATGTTTTCATTCCTGATTTTCAATGGTTGATAATAGTATTTTTCTCCTTCATATTTTTTTTTACCACTCGATCTCTCATCTTATATGAATTTTTATCGTAAGTTCTCTGGTTTTTCTTCTTTTTCTTATTTCTCTATATTGTAACATCTTGCCAGCTCTTTTATCTTTATTGGGATTTCTTGGGGCTTTAAGATCTCCCATTCTGCCTCTTCTTCGTTCCTTGAAAATTGTTTTATAGCTTCCTCAAGGGTCATAAATAAAAATGTTCGATCTTTTGAGAGCCCTCAAAATGTTTAAATCCGCATCCCAAAAGGTAAAGGTATGACAAAAATCTTTCACAATATGTTCCCAATCTTTTGTTTCCTACCTAACCTCTTGGTGTGTATACCATGACCGCGGTATGGGCCCGAGGGTCCATACAAACAATTGAGTCCATAATAGGGAGAGGTTTCCCCACATAACTTCTAATGTTGTTCACATGCCTAAATATGTTTCCATGGATTTGTTTCTCCAATGTATACCTAGGGATCACGGCATAATATCCTTCACTTTCCAAGAATCTAGCTTTCAGCAGTATAGTGACTGATTTCCAATGAGATATGGTAGTTTATGTATCACCCACCAACTTGTGGCATTTATCATCAAGGTGTCATCCAATGCTTCCATCCTTTCTTTTTCATTCGGAAATATCCTCTCCATGATCTTGATATATCCCTCTAAATCTCCAAAGCCTAAATATTTTGGTAGTGTCTGATGAGATGCTCCATGGCTCAATCTATATACCCTCTTGATTGGAAGGTTCATCATATTTTCTTCTTCCGCGGAAAACTCCTCTTTGGTGGGCATAAATATCTCTTTTTCTTCTTCCTCTAGAGCTGAAAAATATCCTTCTTCTTCTTCAAATGTCACCCATGGTATAGTAGCTATCATCTAAAGTGATGATTCTTAGTGGTATCCTTCTCACATAATGTAATTTCTAGGTCCTTGATTCGGAACCCATGTATCCATGCCTCCACCGCATTGTCTAAGCTCTCAGTAATATCTTTGACTTAACTGATATTTCTCCATCTAAATTTGGTTCAAACTCCTTATCAATACTAGAAAACTTATTTAAAGCATATACCCCTTGTATTTCATCAAATTATTCTTCTTTTGTATCATGTCATATCTCTTCTACCCATGCGACACTCATTCCCATATGTAAAGTTACATGAACACATATGCCATCCGCGCTCAAGGTCACCTCTTCTTCTTCAGAGCTTAGTGTTCCATTACAATCTACAAACCATTCCAAGGCTAAAATGGCATTGTAAGAGGGATTTTCAAATACATTCTCCACAACTTTGAAATTCACCATCTTTTTTATTCCCATGAATTTTACTACCACATTCTTTAGGACTCTTAATTCCTATCTTGACGATCCGTCGACTAGTCCAATGAAATATCTTGCACGTTCTAATGTTGGTCTTCCTTACATCCATAGCTCTCCTAACAATATAATCCTTCAAATCATGCAATGCATCAACTGAAGGGCATGTATGGTGATAATGATTGTAAGAACCGCATGTGGTACAATACATCAATTGATTTATAAGTGACACTACTTATAATAAAGGATAAGTTTCCTGAGTGTGTTGATCCCAAAGCCTGCAAATTACATACCATGTCCTTTTAGATGGTAGTTTGTTACCATACGATGCTCTCTCGTGATGAATGAACTCTTGCGGTGACTATTCTCTTTATGTTCTCATCATATGAGTATTCTATTCTACTATGTCCTTCTGCAAAAAATATTGTACACCATATCTTTGGTCTCATATTGTTCTTTGAAGGGGAACTATTTCTTAATCCTTCGCTTCTATCAATATCCTACTGCGATTTCAATTTTACTAGTTCTAACTGTACTCTCTCTAATTTAGTCTTCATTGAAGTTTCCCCTTCTCTCTTCTCCATGGCTGGGATTCTAGTTTAATGGCCATTTCAATTAATTTTGAGAACATTTTAAACTGTTGTGAATCTAATGTGGCCCTAAGATAAGGAAGTATCCCTTAAGTGAACCACTCAATTCTCTATTTATCTGTTAGGGGCTCTTCCAATTTTCTAGTAACAATATTGAACCTTTGACTGAATTCCTTCACTGATTCTCCTTCTCTTTGTACCAAATATCTCATCTTTCTTACTCCTTATGGGGCTTCTAGGAAATGATTTTATTTTAAATTCCCTCTCAAGATCAGCCCATGATTTTGTTCCTTGAGAATTCTGGCCTCATATACCAATGCAGTGCATCATCCCTTAATGACCATGAAAAATATTGTATCTTAGCAACCTCATTTGTGGTGTTATTAATTTTCCAATAGACATCCAAGAGGAAAAAGTGTTCCAATGCATCATTAGAATTCTTATCGAAGATCGAATTTTGATATTCTCGCTCCATTTTTGCTTGTGTATTAGTTCTAGGCTGGACAATAGGTTGCTGCTTAACTTGATTTACTTTCTGTGTCTAGTTATGAATGGGTTTTAGACTACTCCTTCTTCCTTTATCTCTTCTTAATTCAATGTCAAAATAAATTTCACCCAAGAATTCTTAAACTCTCTGACTGTCTCTTGTCTCTTCTGACTCTCTTCCAGCAATATTTGATATCTCTCTCCTAGACTTCTTTCTTTTTGTAGATTCTCAATCGGTGTCTCAAGCAGTACATGGAATGACATCTACTCTGGGGTCATCTCCTTTGGGCATTCATGGAAGTTGGGGTATCTCTTTATTTGGCATCTTTTCATAACTAACATTATCAATAACTACTTTTATATCTTTAATATTCCTTAGTCTATGATCTACCTCTAACTCTTCATCGCTTCTTCTTTTATTATTTTTTTCTTCTTTCCTTTCCTGGTCCTCTTCTCTATCCTTTTCTTCAATCTTCTCTTCTATCACTTCTATCTCCTCCTCTTCTTGTGTATCTATACTTTCTTTTACTTTATCTTGTTCCTCCACTATCTCTACCTTCTAGTCAAATTCCTCTCACAGCTCCCTCGTAATACTAACTTCCTCTTCCTCTTCTTCTCATTTTTATTTAATCATTAATGGGGTTCTCATCTCCTCTTCTTTCCATATTTCTACTTCTAAAACTCTTTTGAATGTTGGATCTAAAATTCCTACCAATTGTTGTAAATCTCTTGCTAATATTGCTTCTCTCGTCATTGATTGTTGAATTAGAATTTTCACAAAGATATTGTACCATGGGATTCCAATGAGTAATAAACAAAATTTATCTCCACAAGATGCGGGTATTATAACGAGACTTGAAGTTTCCACCTCCATTTCTGGGTGAGCCAATTTCTGGCCTCCACTTGATGTGGGTAAATCTTCTATTTTCTCTACCTTCTCTTCTCCTTTCTTAACCTTATTCAACTTCTCCTTTCTTTCTTTCATCTTCTTTTCTCTCTCTTCTCTTTCCAATTTCTATCTTTCTACCTTTTCTTTTAAATTATTTTCTCGTGGCTAATCTCTCTCTCTCTCTCTCTCTCTCTCTCTCTCTCTCTCTCTTGCATTCCCTTCATTTTAAATATCTCCTTATTTTCTTAATCCTCATTCTAACCCTCTAACTTTTTTTTTTTTTTTTTTCATTTTTCTCCTTTTTCTCATGTCGGCCTATTTCTGCCACCCCAACCAATTCCCCATTAATTCTGATAAGTCATGATTCTTAGATCACCCCCCTTTGTGTCTACCATCTCATGGTGCTTATTCCCCTAAATGAACTTGTTTGCTTCTCAAATTAATCCTTTTCAATCATTATCACCTTGATTAAGAAAGTAACTTATCAAGGAAATGATCACGGGCTCCACTTAACACTTATTGTCAAAGCTCATCCAACCCTATATTTCCCACGTGATTATAAAAGAATCTAATGTAGTCTCATACCAATAGTCAATTTCTCTGGTCCATGGTTCGTCAAGATATTTTACTATTGTTAATTTTTTTGGTACCACTCAAAAGGTTGTCTCAAATACATGTGCTTCCATTTGGTCCTTTTTGTGTGTGCTAATAAGCAAGGCCACAACTAATGAGGAAAATAAGACCAAAATTCTTCTCTGAATTCTCCAAAATTTCTTCGTCTACCACTTTATATGTGATTTTCCGTCTTTTTGATTCCCCTTTCACAAATATGTCTATCTAATTTTCCCATGAATTTTCAATTTCTAGTAATGCAAGTTTCCAGTATCCAAGTGGTGAGATCTTTCCTAACATCTACTTAACATGAAAAACATGGGCTTAGACATTAAATGTTGACCTAAAACCCCAACAAGATTGTAGGGCTTAGGAAATAATCGATCATGGTTAAGGATGTATGTGGAAATACACCACATCTAATCTATGAACAGAAATGTAAATGAAAACACATAACAAATTTTACTCCAAAATCCAATATTTATTTATTCAATAATAATAGTTACATCATACATCCTTTTCATTATATCTCAAGTATCCTATCTCTCCTACAAAATCTCAAAATTGCAATTACATATGTCTTTCATGTTTAACACTTTACATAATACATTGATTACAATAAATATACAAAATATAATCTATTTCAAAGGTCAGTTCCTTTGACTCGTGCCTTTGTCATCTTTTGAAAAATATGGTGAAATTTAAATTTATTACATGGATTTAAATCGGATTCCATGGCTTCTTCCAGCCTTCCATGGCTCTATGTATTCTTACACGACTTTCTACGCATCGGATTCGTAGTCTTGAAGGCATCTATCCTTTATTCATGGCTTTAATTAATTCCACGACTTCCTTGATTTATAGAATATTTCTTTATATTTTCATGACTATCTCCTTCACTTCGTAGTTTATACCTGAACTCCCGCCAACAGTGATAAAGAAAGTTCTCATTGTGGAGAATAAGAAGAACAAAGAGAAAGTGAAAAGAAAAGGGTAAGTTCCAAGAGGAGCACTTGAAAGATAGGAATTTCCATGAAGGAGGCATTCATGGGAACCTTCTGCCTCTTTGTTTTTATATCTAATATTTTCTTTGAATGGGTAATTATAGGTGTAGGCATCCTTGTGGAGAAGATCAAGAAAAGATCTTAATGCTAGCAGAAATGGTTCAAACCAAGTGTTTAAGAAGAGAGATGGAGAAGTGAAAACAATTGCGATATTTCAAGAAGAAGAAGAAGATGATAAAATGTAGCAATATGCAAGTGAAGTGACAAAAGAAGGACTAGAATTCTATGATTCTTTCGAACATTATCTAGAAGAAACCAAGCAAATGTATCAGATGAAAAATTGGTGAACAATGAGGACTTGAAGGATAATATCATAAAAATCCATCCTATGAAAAGAATGGAAATGAATCTTGAAAATGATTTCAGTCATGCAATCATGAAGGAAAATGCAAGAACACAAGCCATGGAGAAGCATGCATCAAAGCAACAGGTTCACAAGAACGAGAATTTTTCTTCAAAGTATGATTTTACTCATAATTATAATGCATATGCGGGTGTGTCATGTGATGAAAGGAAAGCTAAGGTTGATATCTCAAAATTGGCTCATAAGTATGGCTACATAGTCCCTAGATGGCTTAAGAAGCCAAATATTCTATTAAAGAATTAGGTATGGGTGGTCAAGAATACAAAGAATGATGAAATTACATCTCAAGAAGATGCAATTGGTAATGATGGGCTTGAGAAGATGATAGTGGCACCAAGGATTCTATGGAAGAAGGTGGAAGTAAACTCAAGTAAGTAGGAGAATGAAGATGAAATAACAAGCAAGCAAGAAGCAATCAATGAGAACAAGAGGTATAAAAATGAGATGAAAGGTAAATAAGTTTTATATAATGATTTAAATGATGATGATTGTGAATATACCTATGATTTATCATATCAATTCAGTTTAAGTGAAGATGAAATGTTGAAGAACATGCCTATGATGACTAACATGCAAAAGGGTGAAGGATCTAGCTTGGGAAGAAAAGATCAATATCATAATCAAGTAATGGTAGAAGATGAGATTGCATTAAGACAAGAGGAATAGAATGATGAATTTTTGAAACAAGAGGAAATGATAAGGACATATGTAGTCTCTTTTTACCACTTGCTTTAACAACCAACCCCAAACGCACTAGCATATCATCTAGATTGGTCTGAAGCTCACCTGAGGTACGCATAGGTGCCAAGCTCCTCCTTTATGTGAGATTTGTGAGAATTATCACCCTTGGTAAGGGAGTGATTGCATAAACATGGAATGAACATACCCATTCTAGGAATTGAGATAAAGAACTAGTCCTAGTCTAATGCATTAGAGCATGGTATAACATGATCAACTAAATGAAAGTAGAATCAAACCATGAATAATATCAAGAAAACTAGTAACATGCACATGAACATAAGGGAAATGTATAGATCAAGATCCATCACATGAGTGCTTCAAACTCTTCATTATATTCATTAATCAAATACAAGAAGATTACATCAAAAAGGGTTCTATCTCTCGGGAATTTTCATAAGTAAGAGCCTTTATACATTACAGAGCTCACCATTACACATTACACATTACACAATACCTCTATATTTTTCTTTCTCTCTTCCTCGTATACGTCTCCACACATCAGCGATATCTCCTTCTTAACCCCACTAGAAAACCATCCATGTGAAGAATAAGAAGGAATCTTCTCTTAACCACTCATCATTACCTATGAAATCTTGAAGGAATCCTCTCATGATTTCCTACCACTACCCAAGAATATGCCAGATGTCGTCATGCATTTCCCTCAATCGAGTGCCTTTAACATGCATGTGCTAGCTAATCCTTAAAAACCCCAACTCCTTATCCTTTCATGATAACAATATTGATTCCCTAGAATATACTTTCATTGAGCCACAAGTCTCCGTAGCTTCTCCACATATGTATCTAGTTTCTTTTATGTTCACTCCTTATGCATGTCTTTTCATGTTCTCTAAAACTCACTAAGTCTTGAATCCATCCTTCCTAGGTACAAGCCCTCGCACCTCTAAAAACTACTTCTTTTCATGCCTTTACACCCTTCTTCCATGCGCCATAAGGCTTCCCACCTTAGGTATTTAGTTATTTTAGGGGTTCGACATCACCCACACCGAATCGGTTTCCACTCCAATAATCCTTCGTGCTCCCTGAATAAAAACTTGTCGACCCAAATCAGTTAAGGAAATAATGATGCTCCAAAGCATAAAGAATAGTGGTTGGTAAAGAATCTAAATAACTAATTGAAGGATGGAGGAATAAGTTATGCAACCAATTGGAGGAGTTTGGGGAACTCCACATCTATCTCATCCTTCAATTTTTCCAAGGTCTTTAATTTTTATAGGGCCTTTATTAGTGCTTATCCTAGGATGCATGACACCTATTATAGGAGGATCTCTTCCACCTTCCCCTTTAGTGTGTTGATAGCCACCCCCAACTCCACATAGACACCTTCAAACTCATCCATCCATTTAGTGATGGTGTCTCGTATTTCACTTATTCTCAAGTCCAACTTCGGTGCTTTGTCTTAATTTTCTCCTTCTCCAGGGTTGTGGGTGTTAATAACCAACTTTGCACACACTGCCTTGTTGGTAGGGATGGTCTCCTAAAAAAATTGATGGCTTCCTCCTCCTCCATTACCCACGCATCGATAATTGGCTTGTATTTTCTACAGCTATTGAAGCCCCTATCTGCTAGTATATTTTCTTCCTTGAGTTGGGAGAGCAAGTCTTCATACTAAGTGATCTCGAGCTTCAACGATGACCTTGTTCTCCTCTTTTACCTTTGTCGATATCTAGATGTGGGGCCCATGCCATCCTTGATGTTAATGAGTAACATCCCCACGAGGTCCTCGAGGTACTCCATTTCATCCCCGTAATTGGTCCTGACCTAGCTTACCAATGCCGGACATTGTCCTGCATCGCTCTTTACTATGGCGTCAATTCGCTTATATGCCTCCTTGGTGTAATATGTCTACTTCCTTTTCCTTCTCTTTCTTTTCTATGACCAAGGTCCGAATAGTGGCTCCTACATCCAAGCTACATCGAATCACCTCTATGGACATCTTCTACAATGCATTGCATTCCTACTCATCTATTAGGTGGTTAGGATCCACCACCTTATATGTATCTCTTGATTTTTTTCTCCAAATGAATGCTCCTCGATCATGTGATCATTGACCAAACTCAAGTTTCACAGTGTCAATGCATGTTCCAAATTGAGCATCTTCCTAGTCCTAGACACACCCCCATCTTAGTCCATCAAATCCCAACCATGCAAATTTTTTGGTGGGAGGGTAGCTTGGAACCTCGTGTGTAACACCTTGATTGGATCATCCAAAAAGTCCATATGTGGGGACATGGGGGTCCACTTCTTCCTCATTGCCTTATGTTTGGTCCTCTGCTTCTTTGATCATGGGGTAAATCCTTTATCCTCCTTTATAATGAAGGAGTCCTCTTTATCTCCTCCTCCCGGGATAGTGGTTTAAAACTCTACCTCAACATAGTTGTGGCATCGAGAAATTGGTCATGTTACTTTAAAGTATCTTGATACACTATGCCGACACAATATGGTACATGGGCTACCATCTCTTTAGAAGGATACAGACAAGTTTCCTCACTGCCTAGTAGGAAAACAACATAGAACTTCATTTTAGAAGAGCACATATCGAGCTCATGGTAAGCTTGATCTGGTTCATACCGATCTTTGCTATCTGATGCAACCAAGTCATTTTGGATTTCATTACTTCATGCTATGTGTTGATGACTATTTAAGGAAAATGTGGATTTTTTGTCTTTGCAAGAAAAGTGAAGTTTTTAAAACTTTCAAGAAGTTCAAAGTAGTGGTTGAGAATGAAACTCATCGTAATGCATAATTAATTAACCTAACATTCCCCCCTTAATTGTGAATTGTCTCAAGAGATGAGGAGAGGAACTATCTGAAAAACTTGAACTTGTCATGTGCAAGTGAATTTGTGAAGATATTTTCTTGTTGTTCAGCTTTTGGAAAAAATGAAGCTAGATGTTGTGCTTCAACACATGCTCACGTATGAAATGAACATGTACCTCAATGTGCTTTATTATTTCATGAAACATTAGATTGTGAACAATCTTGATAACACCTTCATTTTCAACATACATGGTGGTCATTTGTCCTATGGTGGTATTCCAAGTCCTTTTAGTATGCGACGTAGCCAAATCACTTCACGCTGATAACTTCTCCTGCAGAAGATGCTTGATTCTATGGAAGAAAGAGAAACAAAGTTTTGTTTCTTAATTCCCCATGATATTGGTACAGACTCCCATAAAAATACAAATCTTGAAGTGGATTTTCTCGTCATCATTATTTCCTACATGATCTCGAATCCGAATATCCAGTCAAGAAGAAGTTTTCGTTCTTCTCAATCCGAAGACCAAGATCCACCGATCCTTTGAGATATCTTAAGATGCTCATTGCCACTTTCCAATGAAAAATTTGGGTTCTTGCATGAACCCGGATAGATAGTTTACTACGCAGTTAATATCTAGTGTAGTATAGGTTATGTAAATGAGACTCCCAATCAACCTGCCGATAGAGAGTGACACTTACCTCAAAGCAGATGGATCTCGAACAAGATAATTGTAATTTGTTCTCCATAGGTGTAGCAATTGGTGTGCAATCCATCATCCTAAATTTATTGAGTGTTGTCTTAGTATATTTAATTTGGGAAACAAACATGTGATTATCTTCCTACCATACTTCCAATCCAAGATAATAATGCATCAACCCGAGATTGGTCATGTCGAATGATCGATTAAGATATTTCTTTGTTGCATCGATCATCCTCATTGAACTATAGGTGATGACTAGATCATTGACATAGACAATGAAAATAAAATCTCCCCCTTGATTTTTTAGGTAGAGATTGGGGTCATATGGATTTCTAAAAATCCATGTTATATGAGATGCTCATCAATTTTGATGTACCATGCCCGGGGTGCCTATTTGAGGCCATACAGAGATTTCCTGAGTATGCATACCTTTACTTCTTGACTGTGTACAACATATCCCTCAAAGTTGAGTCATATAAACTTCTTCTTGTAAATCTTCATTCAGAAGGAACTTTTACATCCATCTGATGGAATTTCCAACCAAACTATGCAGCTAGAGAAAAGATCATCCTAATCATTTTGATCTTAGTTGTGGGAGAAAATGTCTCCTTGTAGTCAATGCCTTATTTTTATGCATACCCCTTTCCTACAAGTCTTTCTTCTTTGTACTTGTCCACTATCTCATCTCGCTTTGTACTTTTTTTTAATATCCATATACATCCAATGGGTTTCTTCCCCCGTGAAAGATTGACAAGATACCAAATGTTATTTTTCATTACCGATCGATATTCGAGTCCATGACATCTTACCAATCTTTTTGACCGTAGGGCTTCCCCGGACTCGAGAGGGCTCATCGACTCGATAACTCTACTCATCACGTAAAAGTTAACTTCTTCTCTTGCTTTATTGTGATTCCTTGTTATATGGGTGGATGTATCTAGTGGAGCATCCATTCTTACATCTCGTAATGTGCTAGTACACCAGTTTGGCATATGCTAAACTATTCATGTGGGTCGTGGTTCTATCGATAAACACCATCATCCCCATCATCACTTTCCTCATATGTGGGAACATTAGTTTCAATTTTTAAAACTAGTCAAGAATCTACATCATATGAGTCTGGAGGAGGAGACTCGCTTACTTCTTCTCAAAAACTTAACATATCTACCGGTGTAGACTTTTCTCGGTCTTTGTATCCATCAATTTGTACCCAAGAGTCTCTTCACTTTGTACCCAATGAAGATGATTTTCTATAACTTAATGTCTAATTTATTTCTTCTCTACTCGGGTGTGTGCATACTTTCTTTGCACCTGAATACTAAGGTGTGCAATAGATGGTTTCCGATTTGACCATTCTTCTTGTGGTGTTACTCCTTCAAGAGCAACTGTGGCACTCTGCTTAACAAATATATTATTGTCTTTGCTTATTCTACCCAAAATTTCTTTGCAAATCCAAAGTCATCGATCATGCGTCACACCTTTTCCATGATAGTACGATTTATTCTCTCAATAACACCATTCTACTTGGTGTGTGTGGAGGAGGCATTTGTTGACAAATCCCATGAGTTTGTAGATAGTCTTTGAACTCATTATTGGTGAATTCCCCCTCAATCTGAGTAGAAAGTTCTGATGTGATAACTATTTGTATTCTCAACTACTTTGAACTTCTTGAAAGTTTCAAAAGCTTCACTTTTCTTGCGAAGACAAAAAATCCACATTTTCCTTGAATAGTTGTCAACACATAGCATGAAGTACTGAAATCTAAAATGACTCTAGTTACATTGAACCACAAAGACCAATATGAACTAGATTAAGCTTATCATGAGATCTATATGTACTCTTCTGGAATGAAGCTCTGTGAGGACACTTGTTTATATCCTTCTAAAAAGATGGTAGCCCATGTACCATATTGTGCTGGTGTAGTGTATCGAGATACTTGAAACTAACATGACCAAGTCTCTAATGCCACAATTGTGCTGAGGTAGAGTTCTTAGCCACAAGTTCCTGATCATCTCTGTGGAAAAAATCAAGTTGGAACATGCATCCCACATTGGAGGATTTTATAACTATTTTCGAGCCTCATGATTTATCTCGAATCAAACACGTTTTCTTGCTAGAATGAGTATCAAAGTAAATTTTTAGGTTGTGATATAGGAGTTGACTGACTGAAATTAGATTCTTTGTCAACCTGGGAAATTTAAGACATTTGATAGTTTACAATTGCATGAACCAAGGGGTAGAGAAATGTTCCCAATCCCCGAATCGCGTGTATGAAGAATCATCTCCAACGAAACATGGTTTTTTCAAGGTGTGTCCTCATTGAAGTAAAATAGTCTCTGTGGCTATTCATGTGTTGAGTGGCTCCCAAATCAACATACCATACATCACTAGATGATGTGGATGGTTCACTTGATTGAACAAAGCAGTAGAAGAAGTCTTCATTATCTCGAATGTTTTTCTTGCCCAACAATATTTCCTTCTTAACGGGGTCATCTTTTCTAGTTCCCCTTTTTCTACCCTTGATTGTGGTTAGAATGTCCCTTGTAAGATTGTTGTTATATAGGTCAAGAGTTGCTTGATAAACCTTTCTTGTAAGTATTGTACCAACAATATTTTAAGGCATGTCCTCTTTTACAAATTGGACATTACTTCTTCTGTTGTTTGTCCCCATGATACTGATTCTGATGTTGGGACTTTTGATAGGAGTTAGGTTTTCCTTTACCTTTGCTTTCCATTTTTGATGTGAAGAAAGTGTCTGCTCCTCTTCATCATCCTTATTGTACATGGCTTCCTCTTGTTGCAGTAGGTTTACCAGCTTGTCAAAACTAATTGTCATATCTGACACATTTAGTGTTGTGACAAAAATGTAGTAAGAAGAGGGGAGTGCTCTTAGAGAAATGGAAATGAGAGAATCATCTATGACCACTTCTCCCAGGGCTAGAAGTGAAGCCCTTAACTCTGCAACTCTTCTTAAGAAAGCTTCAATTTTCTCATTATGTTTGAACTTCAGTGTGTGTAACTAACTCTACAAATTTAGTATGACACTCTTGTTTTTGGCCTCATATACAATGCGTGATTGAAACCATGCTTCTTTGGCTGTTTTGGCATCTTAAATGTGGGGTTACACATCGTCGAAACTCCAAACAAGATGATGAGTTTGGCCTTCTGATCTACTTTATCAAACTTCCACTATTGTGGTGTATCGAGTTGATCTGTCAAAGTACCATTTACAACAATCCATGTAGCATAGTTGTTTCCTCTAAGTAGTTGTGAATGGAGGAAAAATTTGGGGTCATTGGTGCCCATTTTGTATAAATCACTAACGGGTTTGGCTCTTATCACTCTAGGTATAAGGTCTCCCAATCTATATACCATCAATCCCGATATATCCGAACATTTCTATATACGCGCCTTCCGATATACCTAGCAAGTATGTGGAATAAGCTCGCCCTTTCTATATACCCAAAGGTACATGAAAGAGGTATTATAATACGTGAAAGAATTCAATACATAGTACCAAGTCAGATCTTGAAAGGGGTCTATACGATTATTGACACTAACTCAAAGAAATATCCTCATACGCCGCATGCGTAAATTCGCTATATACTTGGATAATTTATCATTCTAGATTTATGTCGTGCAATCATTCATAGATGGATGGGATGGCTCATAGTGTGTGCACTGTGACCTTATTACTCCTCGTTGATTTAAAGGGTTGATTCCCAAATGACATTGTTGCAGCTATATTAGGTGTTAAGTGTAGTAGTAGTCACGATGGCTTTACTCATAAGCACTTCCCAGAGGCACCGTATATACCGAATGCTGCGAATGAGATCTAGGATCTCGTAAGTGTTTCAGAACCAATTTTTAAATATTTTTATTATAATTTTTGCTAATTTATGAGTAGTTACAATATTTGTGGTTGACTATGGCAACCTACAAATTAGTACAATATAATGAAGCATGTAATTACATTCAAAAATTAGAAAAAATGAATGGTAGGTAAAAAAAAAAATTGTTTTGCAGAGCCCTGGTGGCCTCCAAAGCCCAATACAACCCTCAATGAAAAAGTCCATTAAAAGGTGGCCCAAAATGAAGTTTTTGGGACAGTGTTTCTTTTGCAAATGTTGCCTAAAATTAAAAAACAGGCTTAATAGGAGAAATGTTTTTACCCTAAATTAGGGTTTTTCTCACTAAAAATTTAGTAGGTTGTTTAGTTATGACTAAACTGTTTAGTCAAGGTTTTCCCACTAAATCCTCCTCCAAGTTTGGTGGTTTCCTTTTTTTTTTTGCCTCTAAATGTCAAAATTCAAAATTTTATGTTGGTGGTGGGGTTTGAACCTAGCACCTCACACACCCAAGTCTTTTGGTCTATCCACCTTGGCCACTTGTGCACTTGTGATATGAAATGAACAAATTTGTATTTAAATTCAAATGAATTTGACTTACCTTTTAAAAAAGGTGACCCAGCTGAAGTGGAGATCCACGTGGTCTGCATGCATGGAGGAGTGGCTACGTAGAAGGAGGATTAGGTCTTTGCCTGCGTAGAAACCGGATCTCCAACATTTTTAACTCCTTTGCATTATGTTTTTCACCAATATTTTCTTTTATTCACTATTGTGTATTAATCTTCCACCGTTTTTTTAATTTTCTTTGATGCCTTGGCTTTTCCTTTCCGCAGTCGTTGTGTATGCTTGCAGGTTAGATGTTGGAGCTTCACAATTTTTTTATTTGATATCCTCATGAAAGTTATTTGTGTAGGTTCATGGCAAGGAGAGAAGGTAAAAGTTGAGTGGTTTGTGGTTGATCTCCTTTCTTCATTGAGTTTTTATTGATCTCACCGCTTCATATTTTACAATCACCGTTGTGTGATTTTTTGATTTCACCCACTATTTTTTTAATCTCCTTATATGGTTTTGAAATTATTTCATGTGCTATTTGTGTACATGTTTGATGGAGTCTACAAACTTGAATGTGGAGATATGACTCACCAGAGGATGTAGATGACCTCTGTTTTATTGATAATGGCCACCACTATTTGAATTCCATATTCGTTGTGATATTTAGAAATGCAACGATTGTATTTGCTTGTGCTCACATTGAAAGGCTTATTTTTAATAAAAACAAAGCAAAACTTGCCAATATTTGCAACACCTCGATTCGTATGAAACTCACCAGTATGCAAAGGCGCACTCGATCCAATGTAAGAAAACGAGGCTACTTCAATAGAAGAAAACATGGCTTGGTGGTAGAGGGGTCCGAATGCGAGCTCTTATGGAGAGCCCGTGCCTGTATGCACAAATGGAAAGACCTCCAAATATAGAAAATAATCCTCCAATTATAACAACCTGGTAGTATTAGTTGAAGCTAATACTTACACCAAATTTAATGAAAAAACCCTAACGGGAAATATATATATATATATATATATATAAATTTATAAACTGATTTCTATAAGCCAAAAACTGCTCCGTAAGTAAATTTTCCCCGGTGTAGGGAGCACTAAGGCAAGAAAAATTGCTTTCCATTTACCTGGAGAATGCACAGGAGGTTGTGAGTTTGTAGGGGTTCTAGAAAACTACAGGAGGCAACACTAGCTCTCCGTTGATGTAGATTTCTTCTCCACGAATTCTCTTCCCTCAGAACCTTCTCCAACCTTGCCAGGAGCTTCAATTTGCTATGGTACCAAATGTAAATAGGGACGAATCATGCAAAATATATTAATCTAAATCAACCAAGTACAATAAGCACAAGCTACAATATTTATACATATTGGATAGCCGAGATACAAACAAATGAGAAGTTACAACAATGTAACAAAAATACAATAGCTTCCAATATTACATCCGGAAGCATATAATTGTTATAACAATAATAATAATTATATTCATGAAGAAATTAAAAAAATGGTTAATAAAACCAAATAAGAATAATATTTAATTAATAACATTAATTAAATAATAAATTATATAATGCATAATTAATTAACCTAACACCTTTCGCACTGAATTTTCTATAGTTCTATAGAGTTATCCTTCCCTTTCCCATGCATATCCCCTTAACCTTGGCTCCAGATTTGGCTTCCTACTCCTCAAGTTCTACCTCTAACTCTACCTTGAAGGTGGCGTTGTCCTCCTCTTCTCCTTCCTCCGAGCCTATAGCGGAGCTCGATGCATCTTGTGTTTTCTCGCTTCTTTTCTTCAAGATCCTCCTCTTCCTTCCCTTCCATTTCCCTGAAATGAGGCCTCGAAACTACCTTGCAAAGTGTTTGTGCCCTTTCTCCTATCCTAGAAGATGTAATAATTCCTCTTCCTAGAAGTATCTAACTTTCCCTCATCCTGTTCCTCTTCTTCTTCCTCTTCTTCCTACATTGCTTTCATGGGTAGGATTGGTGTCTCCGTGGCTTTGGAAAGGAGAGTCTGTAACCTCCACCTCAATCCCCCTTGTTTTTGGGGTGCACTTCACAAACAATCGATGGACATACCCCTTATTGGGAATGCTGATTTGAGGTTGTAAGTCTAGAAAATTTGGCTCCAAAACTTTGATGTAAGCAGGTCGAGTGCCAAATTTGTATGTTACACACAATGTGTGGACATTAGTATCCACTTTGTACACATAAAAACCAACTTCTATGCATATTTTATATGGTTTATGGTGCATTTCAAATATTTGGTAGTAAATGCAAAGGGATTTTGCACCATGGCCCCATCTCTCCCTTGGGCATTATAGATTTTTCTATACAAAATGTTGTGTAACGGAAAATCTACCTGGTCCCCAAAACTTGTGGTAACTTGTGGGGGATTCTCCAATCATTCTCAAAATCTTCACACAATCACTCAAACCACATGTTCATCCAAGCATTATAAGCACTCGATATGGTCCCATCAGAGGTGAAATTTGTAAATCGATCAAGGGGATACATGCGCGGGTGGGTGAACCCAAATGTTCCCAATTGGTCCATTTGGGAGACCAATCTCCCATAACAAAATCAATAGTAGGATGGAACCCCATGTGATCTTTTCTCATGCCTAATTTTGTACTCCCACTTCCTCAATAATTCCTTTGTAATGAACTTTGTAAAGTTTTAATGTGACCTATTGGAAAATCAGAGGCCATGTATAAGAACCTCTTGATAATGTTTGTTCATCTCTCTCGACGTGCCCAATTCATAGCTAATGATCCAGAGTTGTCTCTCAATGCTAGGTCTGGGAGATCTGTAATTACCTATGCCCTACCTCCCTCCTCATAGTTTAATTTCTTTGCCATCTCCCCAATCTTGGTAGTGACACAAATAAAGTGGCATGTCTTCGCTGGTGTTTATCAGGCCTATAATTGTCCTAATCAAGTCATTTGTTATACTCATCTTTCTCCTCACAAAATAAAAGAAGTCCTTATGCACCCACTACATTAACCACCTAAATAACAGGGTGGTTTTTGTAAAGAAAGGAAACTCTCATAGTAGCAAGACTCCAGCTTCTACGCCTATTGTATCTTGAGTTTTCAAACCTAGGTTTTTTGAGCTCATCTACCATCAAAGTTTCCAAAACCAAGTCTTATCTCAACGGCTTCTCATTGTAACTTGTTCAGTAGTCACACTCACTGATTTTACATTTGTATAGCTTTGAGCTCCACTTTTTTGCCTTGATAACTCTAGGATGGTACTATATTTCGAGTAAATTTCCACAGGATCCTCATTTTCCACCATTGTTCTCTTTGTACGGGCCTTCTCTCGTGCCATCTTCCTCCTCCATTCTTTCATGCTCTAGGTGCTCTTAACGTCTCCTACATCCTGTCTCAACTCAATGACTTCCACATTTATCTCTCATGCAACCCCTTCCTACCCCGATGTCTCCTTTCTCCTCTTGTTTGCACCATAAGATTACTCCAAAGCTTTGTAAAACTGCACTAGTTCATGAAAATTCCTTTCTCTCCTTCACAAAACCCTTGTCGCACTTCGAGCTAATCAGCACACAAATAAATTCTCTAAGGAAAAGTAGTCAAAATGACTACCCTTATCCTTCTATTTATACTTTTCCAACACCTTAAATTTCTTTTGACCACGTGTCTCAACGTCTCTTTTTAATAGAGTAGTTTATTTTACTCAACTTAACTTTCATGACTTTCCTTCACACGTCATAGTTATAACCTTCTAGCGCTCCAACACTACTTCACTTCCACATACCTCCTTTGTGCATGTTACTATACCAAAATACATAGCCTCTCCGTGCACCGACTACCAAGTAGTTTCCCATAGTGCTACCTACCTTATGTTATACTTGCACAATATTTCTCTTCTTTGTGGACTTCAAATTATCTCAACACACCTTTATAACCACCCAAATCCAAACACCTTAATCCACCATACCACAAATTCTTCTATCTTCGAATGATTTTCCCAAAATTCCCTATTGATGGCGAATCGCAGCACTTCGAATGTCTCGCAACTCGATGGGTTGATACTCTCGGTGTGATTGTATAACATGGAGCTTTTCCCAAGTGTGGAACCTTGCAAAAACGGAAAAGCTCTCCGATGAAGGCCGGTTCCTATTCCTCTATTCAGATGCACATGTAAAAATGCGAGGGTTTAATCGAAACCTAAACTAACTTGCCAAGGAGACAGGGTAAGAAGATGCATAAAATAAAACCTAAACTACAAAGGTGATGCATCGAGGAATGAAGAACACCTGTCTTGCCAATAAACACAAACCATAAAAATGCAATGCAAGATCATGCACATATAACTAGATTTGTAGTGAAAGATCAAGAGGATGCAAATGAACACAGAGAGGGTTGAGAATCATCCATAAACATGCATTATTTTCTCCAAAGATTGATACAACACACTACAAAATGCCAAGAGGCAAAGTTGCATTACAGTTTTTAATGGGAGGTTTGAACTCCACAAATTCACTTTCCAAAGAGAAGAAGGGAGGGGAAAAACAAGAATGTCCAACCTTTAGAAAGAAGCCCCTCCTTACAATTTATAGGAAGAATGAGAGAGGGAAGAGAGAGGAAATCCAAATCTACCCCAACCACCTCCAGGTTGCATTTAATTTATCTCATTATGGTGGTAGGTGAGAACCCTAGCAAACTTAAAAAGTAACGAACTGTATTTTGCATTTTTAGGAATTTTTTCCCACCTAATTAAATATATCCAATCGTAGTTGGATAGAGGACCTTGTAAGCTTTCCAAAAGTTCCAACCTTGCATGAATCCGAGCTCCTCGTGAAAAGTTATGGCCGTCCTCAATATCTAGGTCGTGGTCTACTTCTCGTAATGTTGTGCCTCTCCTAAGGTGTGCCATAGCGCATACATATTCATGTCAACATACCCTTACATGTGCTAAGGTGTGAATTCTATCATGTTGACACTCACCTCTTACCTGCGCGCTAAGGGCGCATCCATATTCATGTCGACATACCCTTACGTGTGCCAAGGCCAAGCGAATTATGTCATGTCGACACTCGCCTCTTACTTGCCAAGGGGCGCATCCATTTTCGTGTTGACACCTTCCGTCGTGTTCCTCTTTTCTACACCAAGGGTGCATCCATTTTCATTTTGACACCTTCTCATTCATGTGCATCTTTCTTGCGCCAGGGTGCATCCATTTTTGTGTCGACACCTTTGTCGTGCGCTTTTACCTCGCACTGGGTGCATCCATTTTCGTGTCAACACCTTCGTTGTGTGCCTCTTACCTCGTGCTAAGGGTGCATCCATTTTTGTGTTGACACCTTCTCATGTACCTCTTTCCTGCGCCTGTGGTGCATCCATTTTCATGTCAACACCTTCTCGTCAGGCACTGTTACCTACGCCAAGGGCGCATCCATTTTCGTGTCGACACCTTCCGCATGCGCCTCTTTCCTGTGCCAAGGGCGCATCCATTTTCGTGTCGAAACCTTCTATCGTGTGCCTCTTACCTGTGCCAAGGGCACATCCATTTTCGTGTCGACACCTTCTGTCATGCGCCTCTTACCTGCGCCTGGTCATTGGTGACGCAATAAAAATTGGGCTCTGAGTTTCTTTGATTTCCATATTCTTCTATTTGTCTATATCTACCTGGGGGAGATATTTACAACAATTTGGTGACTCAACGGGATCACCTACCTACTAGGTAGAAGATCAGTGGCCTTTTAGCAATCCATTGGGCATGGAGTCATAAGTAATAACCTGAAACCAACTTGATCTCTGATCCCGAGCCTGGTATCGCAACTCCTTCTTCGAGAGCATGTTGAACTATAGAAATTAACCTGAGAGCAACAAAACCTGTGCCGGAGCACTTAGGGAAATTGAAACCTAACTACAACAAGACGATGTGCATACACACTTAGAGGAATTTTAAATCTAGGCTAATATTTACAAGGGTAAACCTTTTCCTTTTAGTAGCAATGTTTAAGATAGATTCCGTTAACCGAATCGGAGTTCTTCTCCATCCAATGTAGACAATTGGAAGGCATTACTACTTTTGCATTCCATGACCATATAGGGGCCACTCCAAATGGCATCAAACTTGGAATGCTTTCCTGGTTTTTCCCGATCTGCATCCCATTTCAGGACTAGGTCCCCTTCCTGGAAGGTCCTTTCTCTTGCCTTCTTATCAAACCATCTTTTTACTAAGGCATGATCCTTCTCAATCGTCTGAACTACATGCTCTCTAATTTCCTCCAATTCCATCAACTCTGCATACCTAGCCTCCATTGGTTTGAACTCAGAAAACTCCAACTGCTTCATGAGCTCCAATGCTGGGTAATTCTAATGATATAGGCACATACTTCCTCTTTCCCATAGACCAACTTGTAGGGAGAATTACCAGTAGACCTCTTTGGCGTTATTCTGTCAGCCCACAATGTTGATCTTAGCTTGGTATGCCATGTCCTTTGGTTTTCATCCAGAGTCCTTCTGATGATCCTTAGCAAATTCTTGTTCGTGGACTCTGCCTGTCCATTACCCTGTGGTAATAATTTGAAGAGGTGCTCAAATAGATTCCATTCTTGACAGCCCATTCTGATAATCTTGGAACCTATGAATGCTAATGCATTGTCTGATATGATAGTGGCCGGCACACCGAACCTGGTCACTACTCCTTCATAAAATTCTAATATGTTAGACTCATTTGCTTCTTTGAGCACTACTGCTTCGGTCCACTTGGTGAAATAGTTCATTGCCGTGAGAATCCACTTGTGGCCTTGGCTTGAGTTAGGATTTATGACCCCAATGAAGTCCAATCCCCATTGCATAAATGGTTGGTCAACCAAAATTGGGTGCAATGGAAGTGCTGCTAGTCTTTCTTTTCTCGTGAAGAGTGCACATTTCTTGCACTTTCTTATCCATGTATAAGTAGCCACTTCGAACACTTTACTAATAATATCCTGCCTTCATTATCTTGAGAGATGTTACTCATGGGGTGAAATGTCCTCTAGAATCTCCATCATGAAAATCTTGTAACACCCTCTCAATTTGACCCATCCCAATGCACCTCAATAAAACTCCATTGATGTCCTTTTTAAACAAAACACCATCAACAAGCACATATTGAATGGCTTGTAATCTGAAGTATCTCCTCTTTGCTTTGCTCATTTCTGAGGGCATAGGCCTGTCTGTAGGAAGTTTATCATACTCTGAGTCCAACAAGGAGTAGGCACATCATCATTTTCCTGTTCTTGACCACCCTGTAATACCAAGACAGTCTCTTTTTCATCACCTGCTTCAACTTGTTGACTCAAGGCTAGTTGTTCGCATAGTCCCTTCCCACGTACTAGTTTGGTGACCTTGATCTCGATGTCATATTCCATGACACGAGTTATCCATCCTGCACGTTTCTCATTTAGATCCTTGTTTAGAAGGAAGTCCTTGACTCCCGCATGAGAGACCAATAATTGGATCTTGTTGTTTGAGACTAGGTGCTTGAATTTCTTTAAACTCCTGATCACTGCAAGGACATGATTTTCAATGAAAGAGTACCTAGTTTTGTATTCCTCCAAGCCTTGACTGAAGAAAGCAACTGGTTGTTCTAATCCTTCTTTGTTTTGTTGTGCCAGGATTGCAGAAATTGTGTCTCCACCACCAAAGGCATATAGCATGAAATCCTTGGAGAAGTCTGGATTGATGAGAGTTAGAGCTTGAGATATAGCCTCTTTTATTGCCTCAAAACTTGCCTTTCCTTCATATGTCCACTTAAATGCCATGCTCTTCTTCAACATCAGTGTTATTGGCTTTACGAGAGCTGTAAAGTTTGGAACAAACCTGCGACAAAATTGATCCTTCCTAAGAAGCTTTGAAGAGCCTTCTTATGACTTGGCAATGGCAACGCTCGAATTGCTTCAACTCTTTCTGGGTCAATCATCAATCCCTCCTTTGAAACAATATGGCCTAGAATTTTTCCTTCGTGAGCCAGAATATGCATTTTTTGGGATTCAATGATACCCCAAATCTTCTACACCTTTGAAATACCTAGCCTCAGATGAAAGAGGTGATCCACTACATTTTTGGAGAATACAATGATGTCATCAAGATATATCAGAACTATTTTATTGATCAACCCCTTGAATGCCATATCCATTGCCCTTTGGAAAGTGGCTCCAACATTTGATAGGCCAAATGGCATCTTCTTGTAGGCATATGTGCCCCATTTGGTGGTGAAAGCCGTCTTGAACTGGTCATCTTCCTTCACCATTACCTGATTATACCCTGAGTAGCCATCTAAGAGAGAGAATCTCTCCGAACCGGATACCACTTGCAATATTTGTTCCATTGAAGGAAGTGGGTAATGGTCTTTAAGAGATGCCCTATTGAGGTCTCGGAAGTCTACACACAACCTGATTTCTCCACTCTTCTTCCTGACCAGAACCAAGTTTGCAACCTAGCTTGAGTGCTTGATCGGGAATATAATGCTTGCCTCTATTAACTTGTTTAGCTCTTTCTTCATTAGAGGCTCAATGTGAGGGTTGACTGGTCTCTCGCTTCGCCTGATGGGTTTAGCATTTGGATCCAATTTATGGTATGTTGTGCCAACTTCGGATTGAAACCTCTCAAGTCTTCATAGCTCCAAGCAAGGCATCTGAAATTCTTGACAAAGTTGTATGAAATCTGATTTCTCCCGCTCAAAGGGCCACTTTGCCAATTTGAAGTGTTTTGCCTTCCCAACCGGAATTGGCTCAATCTTCTCTCTTGACTCAGTATGTTATCCTTTTCCTTACGGAACTGGTCGTTAGGGTTGAAGATAGACTCCAATGTTACTAAACCCTTGGGAAGCTTGTTTGTCCGCAACTGCACTACTTGATCCCCATACTGCTGCTCTAATCTGTCCTGATTCCTAGCTGAGAATTCAGCCTCTTCTTGTAAGAAATTGACAATCTGTTGATCATTCTCAAACACTTGCCAGCTTGTGTTATTATCTAGAACTGCTGGCCTCACAATCACATGGATATGTGGCTGTGTTTTTTCCTTTTGATGTTGTCAACCACATCAAACATTGCTCCAACAGCTGCGAGCCTATCCGCGGCTTCATTTTTCTTCCTAGGTATGGACACGATGTTGAAAGCTTCGAAATCCTCAACGAGGTCCCATACCCTGTTCTTGTAGTTCTTTAGCAGCTCATTTCTTTGTAGCATGTTGTCCCCCGATTTGATTGATGATCAGCTCGCTATCCCCAAACACCGCAAGTTCTTTATGCCCTTTTTCCTAGCCCAATGAAGTCCATGAATCAAGGCCTCATATTCAGCTGTGTTGTTTGAACAAGAAAACTGGAAATGAAAAGTTGAATAATATTTGATGCCTTGAGGTGAAACAAGCATAGCTCCTCCTCCCGCACCTTGCCTACTACTTCGATCCATGGAAAATAATTTCCATACCTCATTGTCATCCTTATGGTTTTGTTTGGTGATGCTAGGAATAGGCTAGTTTTCTTCATGTATGCAATAGACTCCTAGCTCAGATTCTTCTACTTCTTGGTAGGGATCAAAAGCATGTACCTTGCTTGCCCATTCATCAAGAGTTAAATATGGGATGCTTCCAACTTTGGTGTCAGCTTCATCTGTGCTTTGATAATATTCTTGATCAAATGTTGAACAGTTGGCATTGATTTGGCTTGGAGTATGAGGCTCAATATGAAAGTTTGCAATTGGTTCAGATCTGATTGTGACCTTAGTACCATATCTTGTTCTGAACAACATGTGTGACCAATCAGTAGATAAGTAGCCTCCAATTCTAGCTGTGAAATCCCTTGATAAGCATAGGGCAAATAGTGGTGGCAAATCTATCACTGACACATCTTACAAAATGGTAACATTGGGGCATGCATGCAAGGTAAGATTCAAACTTTTAATCACTCCCACCGTTGCTACTACTATCCCATCCAATTGCACTACCCCCTTTGATATTACTTCATATTGGAGACCCAACTGATCAGCTATTTGCTTAGGCATGACAGTAACTACTTGCCCCTAATCAATCATGTAATTGTGTACTAGTTTATCCTTAATGATTAATGAAACATAGAATGGAGGGGGCTTCAAAATTTACATTGTTTTCCTCCATGATTCCCTTCAGATGAGCAGCATTTGTGAGGAATTCTCTTGCATATGGACCTGCTGGTTCGAAGTTGACCAATTCTTCATGGCAGCTTGTAGAAGATCTCTTTGGCTTGGGATGGATAAAGATTCCCACATTGATATATTCACATTTGTCTTCTTCATTTGATCAATGATGCTAAATGGGGATGAAACATCTCTTTGTTTTCCTTTAGTCTATGCATTCTTTTCTTGTGCATGGGCAGCAACAGCTGGCATGTGAATTGGTTTAGAAGGTGGTTTGGGTTGTCCTTGCATGTTTGGAGCTGCATTTTGCTTACCGACAACTTGTGGAGTGATGGAAGGTTGTAGATCACTTGGAGCCAATGACTTCCCTTCACCAATATTCCTCTTCTTTGATCTTGTGTTAGCTGCTACACTTTGAGAAATTGTTTGATTCATGCCACAAAAATCCTCAGCTTGCCAATTCGCAAGTGCGGTATCATTTGTAGCTGTGTTTTGCTGAGATGTCCCTTGTTGCTGATTTGTTTCTTGACTCACTTCACCCTCAATGCCAGTATTTGTCACCATCAAGGCTCGGTTCAAAGAACCATTAAAGCACATAGATTGGTTGTGAGGTTCATTGCATGGAAAACACCAATCATACTCTTGAGCTATGTTGTTTTTGGATCGCACTAATGCTTTAGAAGCGATGCAACATTGGGCTTATAGGGCTGAAATGGTCTATTAGCCGGAGGCCTTACTTGGATTTGATTTTGATTTGCAGCCTGAGCCGGTGACCTATTTTTTTGGTATGGGGCCTAGCTCGGTACTATGGCAGGTGATCAAGCTTTGAGCTTGCTGTCTTTTGATAGTCACCAGCTCATTTCCAAGGTTCTGCAATTGTTTCATAACCTCCTGGAGTTCATTTGAAGCACTAGAGGATGAAGTAGAAGTTTCATTTGAAATTTGATTTCTAGGAGTGGGAATAGGAGCCAAAGTGGGTGCTTGACTAGTTCTTGGATTTTCTAAGTTTGGATACAATGGCATGCGAGGCCTCAGGAGCTAGCTTACCAGCTTGAATAAGATAGTTTTCAGCCCTAATGGCAATGTTATAAGCAGCAGGTAAGGTTGTGCCTCCCATAGATTGAATTAACATAGAAATATCAGAATTCAAAACCTTAAGATAGTATAGAAAAGCACCTTTAGCTGTTGGCCTAGCGGCCACTGGAATCCTATCCCAAGACCTTTGAAATCTGAAGTTGAAGTCAGTCAGCTGCTCATTGGGAGCTCTCTTGATAGTTGTCAATTGTTCTAGCAGAGACAAATTGTCTCCCTTTTCTCCAAACTACTCATGGAGAACTATGCATAACTGATTCCAATTTTGGATAGTACTAGCTCCAAGGCTCCTAAACCATTACAATGCCCTCCCTTTGAATGAAGATGCCAACAATTTGACAGCAACATCCATTTCATTTATCTCATGGATTGCACAAACGTTAGCAATGTCTTTGACATGATCACCAGGAGTGGTATGATTTTCTCCAGTGAAAAATGGAATGTTCTTCAATGTTGCAATTGGAACTGGATTCTATGCATTGAGGGCAAGTGGACTGCTGCCAGTGAAATTGACAAAGGGATTCGGTGGTTGTGCCATTCTAATTGGCCTGAGAACCCTTGTTGATGTGAGAAAAGGTCTACCAGGTGGAGGTGTAGACAAAGTCTGGTTAGGTGGAGATGGTGATCTTTGTGGTCTTCTTCCTCTCCTTCCTCCTCCTGGTGATAGTTGCAAGTGGAAAAATAGCCCCTCTTCTCGAGTATCAAACCTGGTTCGAATTCTTCTCATATGCCTGGTAACTTTTGCTACTATACCACTGAATTCTACCCCTTCGGAGTCGCCAGATGTGTTAGATAATGAGCCTCAAAAGGCTAGCTTATGCCAAGTTACACACCAAACCTGACAATATTAAAAATAGAATTTAAAACTTGAAGGACCCAGAAGATACAACTCTTCAATTTGGTTATGGGGGTATTGTTTTGCAGCTACTAATCTCTGAAAGGTACAGTGAAAACTCAGGTCATGCAAGGCAACTGGGAAAACCTGAAATACCAAAAACCATGAAATTTTGAAAGTCAAAATCTCAAAAATATAAGAATACCCTTTTGAAGATTATCCCCTGATCTATCAACTAGTGAAATTTTTACTTGTTTTGAGCAAGTTAAGCCCTTGAAAATCAATTTCAAAGTTCAGCCTGGAAGGTAAAAATTTGAAATTGTAAAACCTACAATTTTTAGTCCAAATTTCTTGAAAATTCCTTCAAATCTTGTGGAATGACCTCTTGTCCCACTCGGCATGCCAAAAATCATTGATGGTGAATCACAAGACTTCTAAATGTCTCGCAACTCAATGGGTTGAGACTCTCGGTGCGATTGCATAACATGGAGCTTTTCCCAAGTGTGGGACCTTACAAAATAGAAAAGCTCTCCGATGAAGGCCGGTTCCTATTCCTCTGTTCGTATGCACACGTAAAAATGTAGAGGTGTTGTAAATATCTCCCCCCGGGTCGATATAGACAAACAAGAGAATATAGAAATCAAAGAAGCTCAAATCCCTGACATTCCAAGGCGCACAGAAGTGGCGCACGACAATGGATGTCGACAGGGTAAAGGATGCACCTTGGTGCATGGAAATGGTGCATGACAATGAGTGTTGACACTAAAATATATGCACCCAAGGCACACAGAAGTGGCGCACGACAATGGATGTCGACAGGGGCAAACGGTGCCCATGGCGCACATGGAATCGCACACGACAATGGATGGATGTCGATAGTGGTAAAGGATGCACCCTTGGTGCACGGAAATGGCGCATGAAAATGAGTGTTGACACTAAAATGTATGTGCCAAGGCGCAGGAAAGTGGCGCACAGAAGTGAGTGTCGACAATGAAAAGGTTGCGCCCTTGGCGCACGGAAATGGCGCATGACACAGAGTGTCAATAGGGAAAAGTTACGCCTTGGCGCATGTAAGAGGATGTCGACACACACACGGATGCACCTATGGCGCACCTTCAGGAGGCGCAACATTTTGAGCACTGACAGGAAGCAGACCCTGGCGCAGATATTCAAATGGCCATAACTTTTGACTGGGAGCTCGGATTCATGCAAGGTTGGGCTTTTTGGAAAGCTTACGAGGTCCTCTATCCAACTACAACTGGATATATTTAATTAGGTGAGAACAAATTCTTAAAAATGTGAAATACAGTTCGCCACTTTCTGGGTTCGCTAGGGTTCTCACCTACCACCATAATGAGATAATTAAATGTAGTCTGGAGGTGGTTGGGGTAGATTTCGATTTTCTCTCTTCTCCCTCTCTCATTCTTCCTATAAATTGTAAGGAGGGGCTTCTTTCTGGTGGTGGTTCATCTTTTCAGCTCTCCTCCCTTCTTTTTCTTCTCCAGGGGTTGAAAAAAAAAAGTTTGAACCTCCTCCCCGCTCTCCGTAATGGCATTTTTGCCTTTTACTATTGAAATGATGTTCTGTACAAACTTTTGAAGCAACAAAAACATGTTTTGTGATGCATCTGTCCATCCTTGCTTGTTTTTCACTTGTTTTCCTCTTGCCTCTCTTCATTGCAGGTATTTGTGCATGTTTGAATGTTCATTGCAGGTTTGGAGCTGTGTTCATGGAGTTTTGGGACATTTTCTGTGTGAAATCTATCCTTGGGCCTATGATGCATCTGTCCATCCTTCCCATTGCTCACCTCTCTTTGTTCCATGGTAGTTTTGATAGATGTCCAACATTCTCCTTCTCTAGTGTATCACCGTTTTAGTGTAGGCTTTTGCTGTTTTTCCCTTTTCTCTCTCTCTCTGTCTCCTTGGCATGGTTAGATTAGGTTTAGATTAGCTTGCCTTGCACTGGAATAGCTCATGGCAGGTAGTTTAGGAGTAGGAACCAGCCTTCTCTAGGAGATTCCTCTCTCATTTTACAAGTCCCACACTTGTAGAGAGGTTTCAATGTTGTGCAATCGCACTGGATGCTTCGAATGATCAACCTAGAAGCCCGATCAAAGATCCGGGGTGCTTTGAGTCTCAAACAATAAGAGGGTTTACTCAAAACCTAAACTAACTTGCCAAGGAGATAGGGTAAGAAGATGCATAAAATAAAACCTAAACTACAAAGGTGATGCACCGAGGAATGATGAACACTGTCTTGCCAATAAACACAAACCATAAAAATGTAATGCAAGATCATGCACATATAACTAGATTTGCAAAGAAAGATCAAGAGGATGTAAATGACAATAGAGAGGGTTGAGAATCATCCACAGACATGCATTATTTTCTCTAAAGATTGATACAACACACTACAAAATGCCAAGAGGAAAAGTTGCATTACAATTTTTAATGGGAGGTTTGAACTCCATGATTCACTTACCAAAGAGAAGAAGGAGGGGCAAAAAAGAATGTCCAACCTTTAGAAAGAAGCCCTCCTTACAATTTATAGGAAGAATGAGAGAGGGAAGAGAGAGGAAATCCAAATCTACCCCAACCACCTCCGTGTTGCATTTAATTTATCTCATTATGGTGGTAGGTGAGAACCCTAGTAAACTTAAAAAGTGAAGAACTCGTATTTTTACGTTTTTAAGAATTTTTCCCACCCAATTAAATATATCTAGTCGTAGTTGGATAGAGGACTTGTAAGTTTTCCAAAAGTTCCAACCTTGCATGAATCAAGGCTCCTCGTGAAAAGTTATGGCCGTCTGAATATCTGGGTCAGGGTCTGCTTCCTATCAGTGACTCAGAATGTTGTGCCTCCTGAAGGTGTGCCATAGGCGCATCCATATTCATGTCAACATACCCTTACGTGTGCTAAGGAGTGAATTCTCATCATGTTGACAATTTCCTCTTACCTACGCCAAGGGTGCATCCATATTCATGTCGACATACCCTTACGTGCACCAAGGCACGAAATCTATCATGTCGACACTCGCTCTTACTCGCGCCAAGGGCGCATCCATTTTCATGTCGACACCTTCGCCGTGCACCTCTTTCCTCGCGCCAAGGGTGCATCGATTTTTGTGTCGACACCTTTTGTCGTGTGTGTATCTTTTCCTCGCGCTAAGGGCGCATCTATTTTTGTGTCGACATCTTCTTTCGTCCGTGCGCCTCTTACTCAGTGTTAAAGGCACATCCATTTTCGTGTTGACACCTTCTGTCATGCGCCTCTTACCTACGCCAAGGGCGCATCCATTTTCGTGTCGACACCTTCTGTCGTGTGCCTCTTACCTATGCCAAGGGTGCATCCATTTTTGTGTCGACACCTTTTGTCATGCACCTCTTACCTGCGCCAAGGGCGCATCCATTTTCGTGTCGACACCTTCTATCATGCGCTCTTACTCGCACTCCTTGAAGGGCGCATCCATTTTCATGTCGACACCTTCTCGTCGGCACCTCTTTCCCGCACTAAGGGCGCATCCATTTTCGTGTCGACACCTTCTCGTCATGTGCCTCTTTCCCCGCACTAAGGGCACATCCATTTATGTGTTAACACCTTCTATCATGCACCTCTTACTCGCGCTAAGGGCTGTTGGTGATGTAATAAAAATTGGGCTCTGAGTTTCTTTGATTTCCATATTCTTTTGTTTGTCTATATCTACCCGGGGGGGAGATATTTACAACAGTCCCTTGTTGAAGTAATTTGTTTGAACATATCCAAGCATATATTCCAATCCACCATACACAAAAATTCATGCATGATCATTTGTGCATAGAACCACTTATAATGCAATTAGCTACTGGCACACCAACAAGAAATACAAAACCGAAAAGAAACAATAAAAGAAAAACCAAAAGGAAAACATTAAGGGAAACCTAATCTAATTGGAAATACTACCTTATTTTATAGACACATAGAAGCCTTATTTATAGTAGGGATTCAGCCTACTCCCATTGAAATATCCTGGCAACCTTGTCCCATCCAGATTTACAACCGCACGCGCTTGAGTCAAAGATGTAAAACTTAATGTATGGCCCTAACCAATGAACTTTGAGCTTCCCAGAACTTAGATTCATACAAGAGAACCATCTCGCTCAACCTCAAATTGTCTATTCTTAATTTTACGATCATGTCATACTTTTTTCTTGTTTTCTCAAAGATTTTGAATCCATCTATCAAGTGATCTCCTTTTATCCAAATGCATTAACTTATCCATGCACTCTTGTAATTCTTATTCATCGGTCAATCCTCATGCAAGTGTAATACATAGAGAGGGTAGCATAAATTCCACTGGTAAAATGGATTCCGCATCAAACACCAATTGAAATGGTGTGGCTTTGTTCAATATCTTGTAGGTTGTTTTATACACCCATAACATGGCTAAGACCTTCTCATCCCAATCCTCGTCTCACAACATCACAAATATTGGTCAAAGTGTGACTCAAGATCTTGTTAAATGCTTCAACTATTCCATTAGCCTTGAGGGTGATAAGGGGTATTATTATGATGAGCCACAATGAATTCTACCAAAAACATCCTAATTGTCTCATTCAAGAAATGTGTACCTCTCACTAGTCGACTCAAAGGGAACCCATACCGCTAATTATATCTTCCCATATGAATCTTGTTGATGTGGTCACAATGCAATCCCTTGTAGGTGCTACCTCCACCCACTGTGTTAAGTAATCAACATAGGTAATTATATAGTGCAGTGCGAACTAGTCTGTCAAAGCGCGATAGGTAAAATAGGGGCCACAAAGTCAATCACCCACTTCTAAAAATGGCTTAGCACTAGTTATCAACCTTAAAGAAATTTCATCTCTTTTCCCTGGTTTACCAAGGCATTGAAGTGGTCACAGGCCTTGCAATACTCGATACAATATTTGTAAATTGTTTCCCACCAAAATCCTGCTAGAAGGATCTTGTGTGCAGTTGCATTCCTTGCATATTTTCCTCTTACAATTCCACCATGTGCTTCCTCTATGATTGCAACACGCTCATGCTCTAACATGCACCAACACAAAACCTCATTGTGGCCTAGCTTGTATAAGTATCCACTAATTAGCATGTATGGCACGACACGTATAGCTAATTGTTTCCTTTCCAAAGTCTTCATTCCCTCCGGCACCATACCCATTTTGAGAAACACAACAATATCTTCTAATTCAAAGGCCATGCGCTGTAATTTAAATAGTTTTTCATTTGGAATTATATCTTCAATGCTCGTATGTCCTCCCTTAAGTCAATCCTTGATAAATGGTCAAGCCCCAAATTACTCTTACCTAGTTTCACAACAACCGTAAACTCAAAATCTTGAAACAATAGGACCCATCTACATATGTGCCCTTGTAAAATGGGCTTTTTACCAAGTACTTCAATGCCATGTGGTTTGTGTAGAATATAAAAGGTGTTGCCAATAGATACTTCTTCAATTTGTGTAGCGCGTAGATAATTGACAATGCCTTATGATCATTAGTAGTATAGCTATGTTATGCCAGGGTTAGCTTCCTACTTGTAAAACAAAGAGGGTGGTCAACAATTCCCTCACAGATGTGCCAACACTACTCCAATTTCCATCCCTGAAGCATCAACATGCACATGAAATGGTTTTTCCCAAGAAGGAAAGCATAATATGGGCACAATAATAAGTCTATTCTTCAATGTATCAAATTCCATCAAATGTGTGTCTCCCAGGGAAATGTACTTTTGTGTTTTAGAAAATTTTCCAACAACGATGCAATCTTGGAATACCCAATACTAAATTTCTGGTAATACCTTGTATTCCCAAGGAATCCATACACCACGCTCCGGCTGGTAGGGTTCCTCTAAGCGTCATAAAAAAAAACTTTCGCGCAGATCCACCAAGCCTTCCTTATATATGATATGCCCCAATAGGGTTCCAAATGGAGTAGTGAAAACACATTTCCTAATGTTGAGGGATATCCTCAATTGTTGTTATCTTTCAAACATCAGCCTTAGATTGTCACAATTGTCCCTCACTAATCCATACATCATCAAGGTAGACTTGAAGAAACTCATGGATGAAGTCTTGAAATGCCTACACCACAATTTGTAAAAACACGGCAGTGGGTTCTTAAGTCCATAAGGCATGACCGTATAGGGAAGAATTCCCATTTAGTGGTGAAAGTTTTCTTTTCTTGGTCCGCCTTTGCAATTATAACCGATGATATCTTGAGAATCCATCTCGTGAAAGAATAGATCATGCGCTAGGCTACTCCTTCCAAGATCTCCTCAATGAAGGGGCTGGAAAAGTCAATGACACATACCACATTCAAATCTTGGTAATCAACCTAAATCCTTATCCTTCCACTTTATTAATGTTGATGACCATCAAAATTATCCATTCTGATTCTTCAACAACCTCAATGATGCCTGATGTAATCATCTTTTCAATCTCCTCCTTGACTTTGACACGTAGATTTAGATTCATTCGATAAGGTCTCTTCTCGAATTGGGCATGCACCTTCCTTTAACTTGATCTTCATTTCTCCCAAGGAGTGGTGAACTCCTTTAAGCTCATGGTACCCATGCGGAAACAAATCTTGAAATTCATGTAATAGATCAATGATCTTTAAAACCTCCTTTTCTGTCCAGTAATATCCAATAGTATCCTCCTTAGGTTCCACCTCCGAACCAATGTTAACCTTCTTAGTTTTCAGGGGTTCATGGTAGGTGTGCACTTTCTCATCAGCACTATCCATAACCTCACACGTACCCATAGTATGGTTAACATCCAAGTTTTCCACTTCTTCACCATCAATCACATAGACTAACTTTCCTTTCTCTTTTTCCATGCATGCATGCTCAAGTTGTATCTCCTCTAATTATTCCTCATCAAAGCATGCTTCTAAGCCAGTTCACCCAATAATTCTAGTATTTTATCCTCCACCATGGCACTATCTCCCATAGTTATGTGCTTAACAACCTGCAGCGCCTCATCCACCAATGGCTTAGTACTCTAATATTCAAAATCTTAAAGGAGATCAGCTATCAACTCCTGCTAGTTTCTTGTCTAATGACGTATCTCTGAGTGAATGTACCATGCATGCACATAGCCTTGTAAGGTGGAGTAAATCTTATGTACCCATAAATAAGGTGACAAGGCTTCCATGCCTTCCATCAAAGCCTTATCACATGCTTGGATGTGAAACAAGGAAGGTTCCTTCCCATGATAATCTTATATAATAATAGGTGCATTACTTCGAAAAACCTAATAGAGAACATGATTCTCACCTCACACCACTCTAGAAGGTTATCATGATGGGTTTCCCACCAATGTGCTATGGTCTCGAGAAAGTTATAGCTAAGCATCCTTCTCCTTTCGATCTCACATCTCCACTAGGGTCTCTATTTCTTGTAGGAAAACATCAGGGTCGGCTCCCCCAATATAACTTGGAAACTTCTTTCCTCCTATGTACTTGACTAAGTGTGCCTTTGTTACTCTCATCAAAAATCCTCTTAACTACCTTATGAATAACTCATATGTCCCTGTGGGCCCAATTTTCACATGCCACACTAGTTGTATCACTTATAGATTGAGCACCTTCCCACTAAATAACCCCTTCATTGGATGCACAACTTTAGGTTACCGCACGTACTCCAAAATTGTAGAGGGTACTCGCATCGCTGCAATGCAAAGTGTAACAAGTGCCCCAATGATGATACAGTCTCCTCGCAAGGTGTTCGGGATCCGAAAAAGCCCTTGAGCATGCCTTAACATCCCGCATGCCCCGCTTAGCCCCCGCGCCATTTGTTTTCCCCTTTTCCCTCTTTCCTTGGCCTCTTGACCTTCGAAGTGATTTAAAACCGCCGCCTGCAGGCGGCGTCCCGCGCGCGCTTTCTAGAACGTTCTTTGGCGACTCGCGTGAAATATCATGTTTCACCAGCTTTCTTTTCCGACTTGAGCATGCATTTATGTTTTTGGTCCCCTGGAATAGTGTTTTTCCTTTGTTTATTGTTTAGGAGTTCAATTTGGTTTTGGTTCTTGGGTGTTTGAATTCCTATAAATGCATGGTTTGTGCACATGCAAATGGTCTGGAGTTTTTGGTCTGAAGCTTGGCTAGATTTTGAAGTTTGATCTTTGCTCTCATTCCCTCATTTTAGTGTTTTAGTTAGTTAGCTTGTTTAGAAGCCATAGCTTGAATTCACTTGCATCTTTTGTTAAATTGCTCAGCTGTTGGTAAGCCACAGACCCATCTTGTGCGCAAAGTCTTTGTCATTTCATCCAATTCAATTAGAAGCTTGCCTCTCAATTTATTTTTGCTGTAGATTTACTTTCGTTGTGTCTTAGAGTTCTTAGTTCAATTCATTATTTTCCTGGTTAGCTTTATTCAGCTGTTGGTAAGCCACATATCCAACTTGTGCAAACAGTGTTGTTGTTTTATCCAAACCATTGGAACAGGATAGCTTAGGAAGCCATTAAAGTTGCAGGTTTTGCTCTTCGTATAGGATAATTACAGGTTCTGGTCGCTTCATGTTGCATGACTTGCAGTAAAATCCCGCTAGGAATCGCATAAGCCAAGCTCTGTACTCTTGCGCTATCCCTCTCCTACTCGCATTCTCGGTCTGCATTCTGAGTTGTCCTTATCCCAAAATCTACTCCTATCGGTGCTAGCATTACACGCTTTTCTGGATCCACGTGAACATGAAAGAACGAAGAGACCATACTAAGGGGACGAGATCACACACACCATCGGATTCACCACTGTTCTGTGGAATCCAGGTTTTAAATTTCAAAGTTCTAGTCTAATCATATCAAATAGAGTAGTTAATCGCTTTATTTCATTTCATTCTATTCTCGATATTGCCAGGGAAGCTGTGGGGATTGATAGTTTCTGAGAAACTATGATTCACTCCTCACTTCTGAGGTAGGATCGAGAATCTTGCAGATAGATTAGACCTATTTAGAATTCTATCAATTCGCACAGACAAATAACTACACTCGGTTATCTTGTCTGTTTTAATTACTGTTTAGTTATTATTTCTAGATACGTTTAAAATAGTTTGCTTCCCTTAAAATTGTTAAATATTTCATAGAAGAATAAAGGTTATATGCAGTTAGATTTATTTCACGTAGTTAGAATTTGTTTCATTACAGTTAGATTGCATTTTGTTTCGTATGACAATCACGGGACCTCAAGAGCCCAGGGAATATATATTTGAGCCAATCGTGCCTCAACCAAACCTCGTCACAGATGATAGTTGACATAGACCAAAATCTCAGGATACAAGTATTCCAAACAACCATAGATTTACAACTGATCAGTTCACAGTTAAGAGGATTAAACATAGAAGACGACCAAGCACATGCGTTTTGGTCAAGATAGCCAAACTACAGATTACCCTAGAAAACATCCATATGACTGTAGAAGGGCTCGAAAGAGAACAAACATTCGGGTGTGATCCTTTAGTTCCACAGCTAGACGCTGGAGACACCCTTGTAGATATAGATACCAGCTTAAGAATCCAGGTCGCAAGAACGCGTGTGAGGTATTCTGAGAAGATTGCACAACTGTTGGTTCTAAACGTAGAAACTGAGAAAGCTTACAATTACTGAATACTAGGGATTAGAACTTGAACTCACGTATGACTATAACAGGACTGCAACAACCAAGAGTATATGGTTGTGATCCACAGATCCCACAGCCCAACGAATCCACAGGTCAATCCGATATAGACGCTAGCCTACACACCTTGGTATTTAGGTCCACTCCACTTCCACCTATCATCATCGAACAACTGTCTTTACTAGATACAGTGGCTAACGAAGCTAGGGAATTCTGGACTAGGCCAGAAAATCATCCGTAGAATCGATTGTATTCATCATCCACTATATGACCTTATCAGGAGATATACATGAAACAATCCCAGGTCATTTTCCACGTATTCCGCAACCCATAGATCGAATCACGCCAGAGCTCGATATTGATTGGAGCCTTCGAGCACCATCCTCCCCGATCGATCTATCACACCACCCAAGTTAGAAGGGCCTTCTTTGCCTTAGATTCACAAATTCCACTAGTGCGTGTCGAAGACATTAGACTCGCCTAACTAGTTTGTCTGCATATTTTACCCCCACCGGCATGTCTCAAGCACGACCTCGAGAGGTCGGGTACGGAAGAGTCACTTCTAGATTCTCACGCTACGCCCGTCACTTTTCCGGCGTAAAAATTGGTGAACCCGATGTGAAACAAATGAAATTAGTGAAGCTAACATAAAACTTCCTACTTTCTCATTCGAGTCATAATATCACGCTCCTTCCCATTATTTTGCGGGTATTCATATACCCCAGAATATGTCGAGATTCGATGCATATGGCAGACCCCTCTTGGGTCTTGAGGCATACTATGCCCAACATAATAGGAAATCATCACCCTCCCTCTTAGTATGGGGCGATAACTATTTAACTAATCAGTTGTCAACACAAACCCCAAGAATCGATATAGTTCGTCTTTTTCAAACCAAAGAGTTAGATCAACCCCTCGAACCCAACAAACAGAGCCTTCGTGTTCAAACAATATGACCTTTACCGGAGAATCCGGTTCGTCTCCTCAAATACTACTCAGACCACAAATTAGTAGGCAATCGGATCCATACCTGGTCTTAGACGATGGACAATCAATACCTTATCCTAGGAGTGAACAACGCTCCCGGGGTATGTACCCACCTATAGGAGGTTTACAAGTACAACCTAAGATCTCTTTTCAAGAAAATACCTCTACAGGAAATATTCTTGGAGAAACTTGGCAAGATAGCAATCAGTTCATGACAGGCTATCACATGCCTATACAACACCAGGGTATACAACAAACGCCGCTTAGGCAAAGTACCGTGACTTCACCAAATGAAGTCATTTCAACATTAGTAGAAAGAGTGAGAGGGTTAGAACTTGCTCAAGCAAATCAAAATTCTCCGTTCATACAAACAGGAAGTTCCAATCCTCCATACCACTCTGGCCAAGTAGATCTCCTCACAGGAGTAGGCACGTTAGGCATGCCTCCTCAATTTCCTCAACAAACGCCAACAAGGCCCACCATCTCTAACACTATTCCTCCAGGTCTAGTGTCAAACAATCCATTCCTTGACAATACCCCATCCTATTTAAACATGTACTCTAAATCCCCACAAGGAGATATGTTCTCCTCTCCCGGCATGTTTGCTCAAATGCAAGGACCTCCCTATGCCCCTGCCAACGCATACGCTGCACCGTATCAACAACCTATCCCACCACCGCTCCCTCAGCAACCACCATCAAT
Organism: Taxus wallichiana var. yunnanensis; assembly: GCA_018340775.1. Lineage (NCBI taxonomy): Eukaryota > Viridiplantae > Streptophyta > Pinopsida > Cupressales > Taxaceae > Taxus > Taxus wallichiana. The sequence continues at coordinate 726,732,074 of CM031239.1, read as the reverse complement.
GGTCGAAAGCTATGCGATAGGGACTTATTCAGAATATCTAAAGGAACCCTTAGACTTCACCATACGAAGCGTCATGCTTCCAAGACCTCTCCCTGATTTTCCCAAGTTCAAGGGTGAGGGAGATCCAAACGCGCATATCAAAGCTTACGCTACAGCCATACGAGAATTACTTCCTTGGGATGGGGTTGTTGCTAAAATATTTCCCAAAACCTTGGAAGGCATCGCTCTTGATTGGTATTATAGAATACCTGAGGCTTCCATACATTCATTTAAACAACTCGTGTCAGAGTTCATCAAAGCCTTTGACATGAACAAACTATTGAGAATAGGAATCAGGGAATTCTTGCATATCAAACAAGAACACAATGAATCTGTCACCCATTTCATCCAGAGGTGGCGTACGGTTCTTTATTCGTCAGCAAGTGCTCCAAACATGGATCAGATGGAACTATGTAATTTATTCCTTCATTCTCTCAGCAGAGAAGTGAAGGAAGAAGTCCAGAAGTTCCCACTAAGGACTTATGATGAAGTACTTGAGAGCGCTCTGCGAATTGATCAAGCAGCGATAGATAGTGGTCGTAAGACATATGGAACAAACGGGAGGTTAATCACCTCCACTCAAAACACTACAACTATCACAAATGTCAATCAAGGACCCAAAATCCTTAACAAAAATCGTGGGGTAACAACGGATGGGGTAACCGACCAGCCCAAGAGGGTAAATGTTGTTAATACTCCGTCACAAACAAACAACCAGCGAAACAACAACTTTACCCCAATGGTCAATACAGTGGATTTTAACCATCCACAACAACAACAACAACAATGGTGAAATCCCATGCAAGGGCCAAGCCAAAACTCATTTGGTTATCAAAACCAAAGTCAAAACTAGAAACAACAATTCCAAAACTTTGGTCCTAATAGGCAACAGTTTGATCGGAATTTTAGGCCACAATACACACCAAACCAACAAAACGGGAATTACAACCCCAATTCTTATTGTGGTTTCCATAAAATTTGGGGTCACGACACTAGAACGTGCCGCGACTACAATAAATTTATGCAACGCTTGCCAGAAGAACAAAGACAGTTCTTCACAGACTTGTTTTTGGCAGATCCCGTCTCATCACAACCAAATACGCTCGCAGGGGCAGTTTCCCCTCAAAATGCTCCCCTCAAAATCTTTAATGATCCGCTCCCAAATCATGACAGCAATAGGCTGAATCCAACTGGAACAAGCAAGGGTGCAATGACGGGAAACAATGATCATGAAGCTTCGACTTCATTAAATCCATCAGTTGCGCCACAGTTGGGAGCTCAACCAAGACCTAAGATAGTTAGTTTGGTAGAATTAGACGTTGAACTACCTATCGAAGCTATAACAAGAACACGAGAGTATTTCTCTCAACCGAGCCCAAGTCATCTGCCAGAGACAGATAAGAGTCAGCAAATAGTTGAAAAGCCCATCGGTGCCTATGATTTAATTAGTGACCTAACAAAGACCTTTTCACACATTTCATTTTTGGACTTACTAAAGAACTCTCCCCCTCACAGAGCTGCTCTTTTAGAAGCATTAGGTCTAGGCCATCTAATTAACATCACTCCACCTCCTGAAACACAAGTAAATCACGTAGATTTTGATATCCACCCTTCGGGGCAGCCGGACAAGGATGTCGAATTCATTTTCGAAATAAGTAAAATGCCCACAGATGCTTTGAGATCGCACGCCGAGGTGACTCCACCTTACACTTACAAGTGTGGGTTTATAATAACTATGTAAAGTGGGCAATGGTCGATGATGGGGCCGCATTAACATGGTCCCTTTCTCTTTCCTCCAAAACTTGGATATGGAGAAATGAACTGCTCTACTACACGAAATACCTTGAGAGGCTATGATAGCCTTAAAGCCACTTTGATAGGAACTATAATACTTTGCCGGTCACCTTAGGGCCCAAAACCATCTTGACTGAATTTTATATTATAGATCAGAAACTAACTATAATATGATCCTCGGCCGACCTTGGATACATCAAATGAAGGCAATCCCTTCCATGCTATTTCAAGAAGTAAGATTCTTGCATCTGGGAAAGGTATTTGTAGCCAAAGGCGATCCAAAACCTTTCGATTTGCACCTAGCTGATTTAAAGAAAAGACCAGGGGTGCACTCAGAATTTGAACTTCCAACAAACCAACTTAATAAACCCTCTGACCCAAAGCCAGAGGAAAAGTTGATACCTATGACGGATCTTGAAACTACCAGCATAGCCAAAACAATTCCAACCCCTAAAGGTAAAACTAAAGAAACAGTATCATTAGGGACTACTGCGAAAATCGTTGAGTTGATAGAACAAGATTCACCAATGTTCTTACCATTCGATTCAGTAGGCATGGGATTTTCCCTAGGTGTTGGTTCCTTGCCAGCAGAGGATCTCTGTATGGTAGAAGTAGAGTGCGCAAACGCAACAGATGCCCCAACATCTATACTCCTGGCTAAGTATTGGACTCTCCATTTCGATGGAGCTAAATGTCGCTATGGAGCGAGGGGGGTATATAATTCTTACTTCGCCCGAGGAGAAAGTCCTCCCATTCACTTTTAAGTTAAACTTTGAATGCACAAACAACGGCGCTGAGTACGAAGCCCTTCTCCTTGGCCTCACCTTAGCCAAAAGAATTGGTATTGATAACATCAGAGTCCTCGGAGACTCGCAATTAGTGACAAACCAAGTTTCTGAAATATATGAAACTAAAGCCGAACATTTACAACTCTACAAAAACGCTGTATTAGATTTAAGCAAGGCGTTTAACTTCATATCCATTGAAGTGATCCCGCGAGAGAAAAATCTTCTCGCCGATTCAATAGCAACCTCAGCATCACGTTTTACTCCAAGCAATGAGCTAGAAGATACTCACTTCACAGTATCCATTCGTGATGAACCATTAATAAAAACAATGACAAATCCTCTTTTTAGCGGAAGTGAATCTACCATCCTAGACCATGTTGGAAATGATGCGGCTACTTTGGATTATTTAAATGCCTATGCAGCATTACATCTCTCCTATCACATGCTAGATTTATCCCTGATTCCACATTCGTCTTCCTACTTCGGAAATCCCGTAACGGATCTTCCCTCACAAAGGAACCTAGCATATACGCAATAGAAAATGGAGATGATTTAGATTTACCTCCAGCACCACCTGAGTTTGAAGAGGGTAACGCCTCTTTAATCGAAGAAACATCAATGTCAACATTGGGACGGAAGATGAACCAAGAATATTGAAACTAGGTTCTTCTTTTAACCCCAAGAAGTGGAAATACATACTCGTGCTCTCAAAGAACATCGAAGGTGTTTGCATTTAATTAAAAGGAGATGACGGAGTCGCACCCCACATTGCGGTACACAACCTCATCACTAGATCGATGCAAAGCCAATTAAACAAAAATCAAGACCCATGAAGCCCAAAGTAGCTCTCATGGTAAAAGAGGAGGTAATAAAACTCCTTCAAGTAGGATTCATCAAGCCAGTTGACTACTCCCAATGGGTATCTAACATCGTTCCCATTCTCAAGAAGAACGGAAAGATACGCATTTGCATAGATTTTGGGATATCAACAAAGCGTGCCCTAAGGACGCGACTTCCCATTACCATCCATAGATGTTATCGTTGATGCAACAACTGGTTTTGAACTCTTGTCTCTCATGGATGGATTATCGGGATACAATCAAATCAGAATATCCGAGCAAGATCAAACTAAAACCATGTTTATAACTCCTTGGGAATCTATTGCTACGCTGTTATGCCATTCGGTCTCAAGAATGCTTTGGTGCTACGTACATACGGGCCATGACATACATATTTCATGATCTAATTCATAAAATCATGGAATCTTACGTAGATGACTTATTGGCTAAGGCCAAGAAGTGCTGTGACCATCCCGAAGTACTCCGCATCATTCTTTCACGCCTAATAGAATATGGAGTTACGCTAAATCCAGAGAGAAATGTGTCTTTGGTGTAACAGGAGGAAAGCTTCTAGGTTACATCATATCGTCACGAGGGATCGATGTTGATCCAACCAAAATTCAGGCTGTCCTCGAAATGGTCCCACCTTCGAGTGAATCTAGAATCAGATCATTTCTCGGAAAGCTGGGTGCAATCTGGAGATTCATCTCGGACTTGAGCTTCTCTATTCATCCAATTAACAATTTACTCAAGAAGGACTATAGCATTGATTAGACTGAGGATTGCAATGAAGCTTTTGATGCAGTTAAGTGTTTTCTGTTATCACCACCTACGCTAATGCCACCTAAGCTGGATTACCCGTTAATCCTATATTTGCGAGCTACCAATGTCTCGCTGGCCTGTATGTTGGCCCAAGAAGACGATGACAAGAGAGAACGTGTGATTTATTTCATTAGCCGAACACTGCTCGACTATGAAACACGCTATACATAGGTAGAACGAGAATGCCTTGCCATAGTCTTTGCTACTAAACGCCTAAGACATTACATGCTGAATCAAGAAACGAAGGTCATGGTAAAGACGGACCATTTACGGACTTTTCTCACACAAGGGTCGAATTAACATTTGTAAATCAGAAGTCGGTAAAAGGACAAATCATCACAGATTGGTTAGCTGATAACCCACTAGACGGAGGTGATTTAGTAGATTTAGACTTTCCAGATGAATGCGTATACTACATCGAAACTCGACCTGCTCTCTCTGAGTGCCCTTGGTACACTGATATCATTAATTATATCATAGACCATACGTACCCGGAGGTAGTTACACCACAACAAAGAAGGCGGTTACGCATAATCGTAGCTAAATACGTCATTATAGAGCAGGTGCTCTATCGAAAAGCATTCGATGGAATGCTCCTAAGGTGTGTTGACACAGAAGAGTCCAAGAGGATTCTCCATGAATCCCACAGCGGTATATGTGGAGGCCACTTCGGTGGCCATGCCACCGCTCGAAAAATACATCGAATGGGCTATTTCTGGCCCACTCTAGAACATGACGCGATAGAGTTTGCACGCAGGTGTCATAAGTGCCAAGAATTCTCTCATGAGATCCACATGCCAGCACAAGCTCTGCAACCAATCGCTACTCCATGGCCCTTTTCTACATGGGGCCTAGACTTAATAGGGAAATTCTCTCCCTCATCCACAGATGGCCACAATTTTATAATTACGGCCACTGAATATTTTACCAAATGGGTGGAGGCCATGCCTCTTACTACCGTACCTGGTTCGGTGATCGCTAAGTTCATTTTGAATCAAATCATTTGCAGATATGGTATCCCACAAATCATTATCTCCGATAATGGAACTTCTTTCAAAAATGAAGAAGTTCGCGAACTATGTGGTAAATTTAAAATAAGCCATCATACAGCTTCCTTGTATTATCCCCAAGCTAACGGACAGGCTGAAGCAACAAACAAAATGCTGAAAGCCATTCTCCTTAAAACGGTGAAAGAAAACAAGCGAGATTGGCATTTGAAGTTATATCCGGCCTTGTGGGCCCACCGAACCTCAATAAGAACACCAACGGAGCAACTCCTTTCTCGCTAGTATTTGGGGCAGAAGCATTTCTCCCGCTTGAGGTCGAAATACCCAGTCTCCGCATTTCACTACAAGGGATTACGGATGAAGATGCTCACGAGAAGCATGTCTTTCCCAATTAGAAAGCCTAGATGAAACTAGGTTAGATGCTGAGAAACGGCATAGAGCTTATGCTTGACCGAATGTGCCGACAGATAACAAGAAGGTTTATGAACGCGATATATACGAAGGTGATCTAGTTCTAAGACTAGGCAAATGGATCGACAAGAAGACCGGCGAAGGAAGGAAATTCTGGCCCAAATGGTTGGGCTCATACCGAGTCATGAAGGACTACGGAAATGGTGCTTATCTCTTATGTACGTTAGAAGGTGAGGAGTTTGGTGAAACAGTCAATTCCTTGCACCTCAAGCGTTTCTACGCATAAGCAGCTAACGCTACCTATATAGCTATCTACATTGCACTTTCATATAGATTAGGATCATTTTGTCCACTTGTTCTTACACAAATTGTGATCAAGGAATCTATTCTCAAAGCAATTTATTACAAACTCGTGATGTTTCTGGCATAAAGTTCTTTAATCATACCTCTCCATCTTCGATATCATCAAGTCATCTTGGAATCTTTTATCAAATAAAATCAAACATGACGAAGTCCTAACGGTAACCATACCAAGATCTGCAAGTTTGTTCTCGCTTTGATTTCTTCTTAGGATAGGTGTCTTGCTTATGGTCATTCTAGAAGCTTCATGGTGTCACATCTATCCCATATACACATCTCTTTGGAAACAAGCATATACTGACATTTTACTCAAAAAGACAAGTCAAAAAGTGATTAAACAGAAAATTTTATTTTTACACATTTCCTTGCCCCACCAACCTTCGGTGATGAGCTTGTGTCTCTTACTAGTGACGTAGGGTTGGGAAAGGATGGAAATGCCCTTACTCGCCTATGCCTTTCCCACGTTGATAAACCCACGCTTCTTACTAGTAGCATGGGGCAAAGTGTAGGGGGTCCTCTAGACAATGCAAACGTTAAAAGGTCATAAACAAACTATTCAAACTTTGAGTCAAAAACGAATGAATCAGATGTTCAAAATTCCAAGAGAGTTAAAAATCCTAAAAACCAGATTTTGTCTACTATGTGGCCATCTACGGGTCTAAGTCTGGATAAACCGCAAAGCAAGTTGCACCCAAAACTATGAAGTCATTCAGGTAGAGTAAGCTTGTAGTTTTCAATTTGGTTCCACCAAAGCTTCGTCTGTCTTTCATCACTATCATTTCACCATTTTTCATAACTTGCGCCCTTCTTGGCTCTTGGTGATGAGCCCTCACATCTTACTGGTTGCATGGAGTTAGGAGTGGGGCAAGTTAATCTGTTCATCATACTGGTTATTTTCATCACTTTGCCAAAACAAACATGAGGTATCCAAATTTCTCACAGAAGCTAAGATTCAAGATCACAATATATCCATAGTATCACATATCAGCATCATGAAACACAAAAAGAAAGCAAACATTTGCATCATTTGTTTTCCATTGCATACATTCTAGAAAGCATATAAAACATACATCGTAGTATACACGAGGAAGCTGGAAACAGAAAGGGAAAACATGAGTGACAAGTTTTGATCCAAAAGTGAATGCATATATATAAATAACCAATGTTTATATACAATGCCATCATGCTCTAGGCATGGTCAAAACGCTCAAAGAGCCCGTGATATACAAAAGAATCTATAGTACAAAACATACAGGGCCAAGTCGCCTCTCAACCCCTACGCGACCCCTCCGAGGGGTGCGCCTCGCTAGGACTTTGGCTACACCGGTGCTCTCGAATGGACGGAGGGCTCAGGGTCTCAAGGAGCAGCCGCGGTCTCGCCACGAGAATGGCTCCTCATAAGATGCTCGGCTGTCCTATAGCCTGCCAACTCTGTACGGAGAGTCGACACCATCCTGGCCACGTGCCAAAACGGGAGCAAAGGCGTGCTGTATGCCTACCGGGCCCGAGGGCTCCCCGGCATCTACAGATAGCTCCGCATGGGTCCTATCCATAGGGATCATCAGGGAATCAGTGCATACCCTGCGGATTAGATCCCGCCACTCGTCAACAGTCTCTGCAAACAAAGAAGAAAAAATGAATTAGAAACTAGGCAAGAGGCTAAAAGATACAAGAGCAAAACACAAGGAGAGATAGCAATTAAAACAAATCCTAAATTAAACAAACATTGAAAAGATGAGAGGATAACTTACTCGGATCACCGGGCCTCCAAGATGGATCACTGGGGCGGCACCCACTGCTGTGGATGCCATGCCCGACCGAGGGGTGCTCCTGTGGCAGGGGCAACATGTCACCCCACAACTGACTCATCCTCTCCACCATGGCCCTGGGAGAGTGGCTCCTCTGAAGCTAGAGTCTCTCTCTCTGCACTCTGCTCGGCCCTCTCTGCCTGCAAAATATCCTGAGTGTCATGCCACTCAGGATCGCTATCATCCGTCTGCTCCTCCGACCCTCCCTCTGTAAGCTCCTTAGAATCGGAGTCGATATCTATAGGGTCATCGCTGCTATGAGCAGGACCCACAACAATCTGAAGCAAAGGTGCCCGAGGTGCACCAACTCTCCCTCTAGCCTGAACTACCCTCCTGGCTGCAATAGGAGTGCCAGGAGTGATCGTTGTCCAACCACGGCCCCTAGGCCCCCCTCTGGCCTCGCGGACTGATCTGTAAACTGGTGCCGCTGGGGGAAGCATGCCCGCATATGGAAGGCCGAACTGCTAAGGAACTCTGCCAAAAGGGTGTACCTCCACCCGTCCCACGCGGTCGATAAGCTACCCTGTGGTGGAGCAGGAGATCAATGTAAGGGTCTCTCGCCCCATATGCCGCCATAAGCGATGCAGGCATCACCTCCATATCTGCTGTGGTAAGGGAGGCAACTGGTTGGTGAGGTGCTCTAAGCACCGACATATCTGACCATCTAGCTGCCCTCACATTACCCCCCGGTCCACCTCTACCCCTCTGCCATAAGGAATAAAATGCTCGTACACCTAACTCATGACTAGAGTCGGGTGGCTCAATGTGTCCTAAAACGGACCACCTCAGTATAAGTCATGGTAGGTGGTCCCGAGCATATCTGCGCCCTGTGCATATATCCGGCCATGCCCCTCTATTTATGCAATGATGGGGCCCCAGCAAGTATAGTAAAGTATCCCTCGTCCCGATCAGCCTCGAGGCAAGGATCACCATGATAGCTTTGTCGCCGAAATACGGGGATGGGCAAAGAAGGAATGGATCGAACTCTCACTCCTTCTTTGACCCGTAGAGATGGTCAGTATCCCCCATGTAGCCTCGCCCACCGTGCAATCTATGCTCGAGACCCTGCCATCTCCGGTGTGAGTCTCCTCCCGATGATCGGGACCCCAAGATACGGTAAACATCCTCCAAAGTAATGGTCCACTCACCGGGGACCCCCGCATCGGAAAGTGTTCTCCGATCTGCATCCCAATATGAGAATAAGTCACAAAGAATGTGACTAGATGGCATGACATGGGGCACGTGCGATATACGCAATATGCCGGCCCTCTGTAATGTATCCTCCTCATCCTGAGAAAGGGCATCCAATACCCCGGAGAGCCAATCACACTCTCTCTCTCGGCTCCATCTGATATACTCTGCTCTCGCCTGCATACAACCAAAACACACAAAACAGAACAAGTTAGTGTCTGAATAATACCAGGAAGGTCATAAAAACATATAGAAGTGCAAGAAAATACAAGTGCAATCTCAAAAATTAAGTTCTTTTGCATTCTGTGCAAAACCGCCGCCACTGACGGCGGCGGCGGTTTTAGAATCGCCGCTTAAGGGCGGTGGTCGTGTAACCGCCGCCACAGAACCCGCTGCCTGTCCGGGCGGCGGTCGTGGTCCGAAAACCTGCACGGGTTGTTAACCCCAAAAAGCCCAAAATGAGCAAAAATAGACCATTTAAACTAAAAATGGAGCCTACCCAGTAGGCGCCCCCCCTAGGTGGACCTTTTGAACCTAACATTTTCAAAAATAACCCCCCCATCATGACAAATTTAACATTTCAAATTTAAAGGGGAAAAACACAAAATTAAAGAAAACCAACCTGTGATCTAGCAGGGCGGTGTTCCGCACGTGGAGGCATGATCACAATCTCGCTGCGGACGTTTTGACTCTACTCGCGTGAGAAACCGTCACCGTGGGTCCCAGAGCTCAAAACCAATCAAATCAACTCGCGCAAATGAATAGGAAAATGGGCCCACTTTTATATATATATCGTTCTGTTTCATTTTAAAATGACTTTTTCGCAGGTTTGGAGCGCTGATGGAGGTAAGTTTCTATCCCCGCATGAATGGTACGTTCTCCTTCCCTATTATTTTAGCATTTATCTTCCAAGTTATTGCATCTATCTGCACTTGAGTTCTCTTTTCATTTTGTAGGTAGCGGGAATTTTGATGGCGTCATTTCAACACACGGACGAGTAAGGTATAGCTTCTAACTCCCCATTTCGGGACTGCCATACTCGGACCCACCATTTTATGCCTCTTCATGGCTAAAACGCTTCTCCGAGGGGGCAATATGTATGTACCCAAAATTGTAGGGTACTGTACTGCCAAAACAGTGTAACAAGTGCCCCAATGATGATACAGGTCTCCTCGCAAGGTGTTCGGGATCCGGAAAATCCCTTTGAGCATGCGTTAACATCTCGCATGCCCCGCTTAACACTCGTGCCCTTTGTTTTCCCATTTTTCCTCTTTCCTTGGCCTCTTGACCTTCGATGAAAAAACGCCGCCACGATCGGGCAGCGGTCCTGTAGAATCCGCCGCTGCTCGGAGCGGCGGTCTGTGCTGCGTTTTCCGAACGTTCATTGACACGACTTCGCGTGAAATATCACATTTCACAAGCTTTTCTTTTCCGACTTGAGCATGAATTTATGTTTTTGGTCCCCTGGAATAGTGTTTTTCCTTTGTTTATTGTTTAGGAGTTCAATTTGGTTTTGGTTCTTGGGTGTTTGAATTCCTATAAATGCATGGTTTGTGCACATGCAAATGGTCTGGAGTTTTTGGTCTGAAGCTTGGCTGGATTTTGAAGTTTGATCTTTGCTCTCATTCCCTCATTTTAGTGTTTTAGTTAGTTAGCTTGTTTAGAAGCCATAGCTTGAATTCACTTGCATCTTTTGTTAAATTGCCCAAATTGGTAAGCCACATACCCATCTTGTGCGAAGCAAACCTTGTCATTTCATCCAATCCAGTTAGAAGCTTGCCTCTGAATTTCTCTTTGCTGTAGATTTACTTTCGTTGTGTCTTAGAGTTCTTAGTTCAATTCATTATTTGCCTGGTTAGCTTTATTCAGCTGTTGGTAAGCCACATATCCAACTTGTGCAAACAGTGTTGTTGTTTTATCCAAACCATTGGAACAGGATAGCTTAGGAAGCCATTAAAGTTGCAGGTTTTGCTCTTCGTATAGGATAGTTATAGGTTCTGGTTGCTTCATGTTACATGACTTGCAATGAAAATCCCACTAGGAATCGCATAAGCCAAGCTCGTACTTTCTTGCCTATCCCTCTCCTACTCGCATTCTTAGTCTGCATTCCGAGTTGTCCTTATCCCAAATTCTACTCCTATCGGTCTTAGCATTACATGCTTTTCTCGGATCCACGTGAACACGAAAGAATGAAGAGACCATACTGAGGGGACGAGATCACATACACACCATCGGATTCGCCACTGTTCTGCGGAATCCAGGTTTTAAATTTCAAAGTTCTAGTCAGAATCATATTAAATAGAGTAGTTAATCGCTTTATTTCATTTCATTCTATTCTCGATATTGCCAGGGAAGCTGTGGGGATTGATAGTTTCCGAGAAACTATGATTCACTCCTCACTTCTGAGGTAGGATCGAGAATCTTGCAGATAGATTAGACCTATTTAGAATTCTATCAATTCGCACAGACAAATAACTACACTCGGTTATCTTGTCTGTTTTAATTACTGTTTAGTTATTATTTCTAGATACGTTTAAAATAGTTTTCTTCCCTTAAAATTGTTAAATATTTCATAGAAGAATAAAAGTTATATGCAGTTAGATTTATTTCACGTAGTTAGAATTTGTTTCATTACAGTTAGATTGCATTTTGTTTCGTATGACAATCACGGGACCTCAAGAGCCCAGGGAATATATATTTGAGCCAATCGTGCCTCAACCAAACCTCGTCACAGCGATAGTTGACATAGACCAAAATCTCAGGATACAAGTATTCCAAACAACCACGATTTAGAACCCGATCGATTCATAGTTAAGAGCATTAAACATAGAAGACGACCAAGCACATGTGTTTTGGTCAAGATAATAAACTACAGATTACCCTAGAAAACATCCATATGATCGTAGAAGGGCTCGAAAGAGAACAAACATTTGGGTGTGATCCTTTAGTTCCACAATGCCCAGACGCTTTGGAGACACCCTTGTAGATATAGATACCAGCTTAAGAATCCGGGTCGCAGAACGCGTGTGAGGTATTCTCCCGAGAAGATTGCACAACCAAGTTGGTTCTAAACGTAGAAGCCGAGAAAGCTTACAATTCTTTGAATACTAGGATTAGAACTTGAACTCACGTATGACTATAACAGACTGCAACAACCAAGAGTATATGGTTGTGATCCACAGATCCCACAGCCCAACGAATCCACAGGTCAATCCGATATAGACGCTAGCCTACGCACCTTGGTATTTAGGTCCACTCCACTTCCACCTATCATCATCGAACAACTGTCTTTACTAGATACAACGGCTAATGAAGCTAGGGAATTCTGGACTAGGCCAGAAAATCATCCGTAGAATCGATTGTATTCATCATCCACTATATGACCTTATCAGGAGATATACACAAAACAATCCCAGGTCATTTTCCACGTATTCCACAACCCATAGATCGAATCACGCTAGAGCTCGATATTGATTGGAGCCTTCGAGCAGTCATCCTCGCTGATCGATCTATCACACCAGTCCAAGTTAGAAGGGCCTTCTTTGGCTTAGATTCGCAAATTCCACTAGTGCGTGTCGAAGACATTAGACTTTAACTAGTTTGTCTGCATATTTTAACCCCCACCAGCTTGTCTCGGCATGACCTCGAGAGGTCGGAGTGCGCGGAAGAGTCACTTGCAGATTCTCACGCTCGCCTATCACTTTTCCGGTGTACGATTACTAATAGTGCACACATATATTCTATCTATATCTCCTTCTCCCAAGGGTTTAGTATAGAGTGCTGAATTTCCATCTGTCAATGAGATGATAAAATGTTCCTCCTTGTTCTCAAAACTTATATACCCCTTATTGAAATGTAAGTCAACATTGTTCTTATAGCACTAAGGGACCCAAGTAATGATGGAAAGTTTTCTTCCTTAGCAAGTGCCAAGACTTTGAAGTCTCCAGTGAATTTCACCCCTTGGATAGTGATAAAAACATCCTTCAAAACTCCAATGGGAATTTCCTTCATCTTGTTCGCCATATACAACACATTCAAAGATGGTTGTAATGGGGGCCTTCCCATTTGATTCCACGTATCCAAGGTGAGAACGTTAACTTCTACACCCATGTCAATTAGGATATTTCTTAGGATCCATCCATCAACCATGACATTCAGGGTAATTTCCTTATCATAGTCAATGTTGTGAGGAGGTAGATTAACATGTAAAACCTACCTTTCACGCTCTACTCCAAAGACTGGTACTTTATCTCTTAACCAGTTTCTTAGTAAGAGGATGATATTTTCTTTCCTCAACATCTTTCATACCTCCTTGACATTGTCTAGATACTTCTATGGATCCTCAATGCTCTTCTTTTCCTCTAGCTATTGTGACTGCTCCATTAGGTGTTGGATCTCTCCTTATATGCTTTGAATCATATCCATGGTTTGCTTTGATGAAATAACTTTTGATGAGCGGGGTCCAGATATTTCCCATGTACCATCTCTTCTCTTGTGACTAGTGGTCTGTTCTTTTGTATTTCCTTGGCACGTACAACCTCAACTTACATTGTCACCAATACAGGTTCTAATTTTGACTCACGCACCACCCTTGGCATGTACTGTGGGTCTTCTTTCTTCACACTTACCATCCCAAAGACACTTGCATTTCCATTTTTGTTGGCTCATATGTTCAAATAATTTTGAGAACTCCTCATACTTTGGCTTCTTCCCACACTAAGAGCACTATAGTAGGTCAGAAATTCACACTTGTAATGCTCTTTGGACCCACATTAATAACAAGTTCCATGAGGGAATTCACTTCTTCCGCCTCCGCGATTGCCAAGAGCTCTAAATCTTCCGCAAAATATTCTTCCATGATCTCCTCCATTTGTATCCCCTTTATAGTGATGACCATCATCCTTGGAATTGTTTCCATGCTAGTATAACACACACTAATATCATAGGAAACATGTATCCGGTCAATCAATGTACAATCCTTGGTGTCATGAGTAGTAGAGGTGAAAATATTACAATAACAAGACACATTCTTACAGATCATGCTTTGTAGTAGAGGAAACCTACTTGCATCATGATCTCCATGGAAAATATCATATTCTACCATCATGGCATGTACTGATCTCTAAGGAAAATTGTCCTTCGTATTCCCCTCTACCTCATAATCCATGCACCATAGGCCACTGCAAGTCTCATGTGTCGAGTTCGCAAATAACTTCTCTAGATGTTTTTCCATGGCAACAATCTGAGCTTCAAGAAAAGAACTAACACCGGTATCCACACTTCCCATAGCCTTAGTGTGTAGGGAAGCCTCCAAGGCCTCGCATGGGTTTGTGAAAGTCTTATGTGACATCTCTCTTCTGAAGGGCATTATTAATCTTCCAACAAACCATTGAGCATGCTAAGAAGAATGAATATCATAAGACAAATTTGACAAAATATTCTTAAAGTGACATCATACTCCCACACACTCTTTGTCATACCTTTTTAAATATCCTTCAGCATGCTAATGCTCTTCTATTCAAACTCAATAATATGGAATTCAGCTAAGAAGGCATTACGTAGCGTGGTATAATCTACCACTATCTAATGAGGGTCATACTTTTGGTACCAACTATGCATGCACCCTTACAAAATCATTGAAAACTAACTTTCTTTCCATTCTAGGGTAGTGATGCCCTTCACACATCATAGAAACTCACATTTTTGTACATGATCTACAACATCCTTAACACCTTTGTAATCTAGTAGATGTAAAGACATTTCAAAGAACACTTGCTAAGGTGGTTGAGGCCCTTGTCTCCGCTTGATCTCGAACCTAGATTCCCCTCGATGTTGTCTCTAGCACCGGATCCACTAGATCCACTAAAACCTATTCCTTCTAACCCACCGGATCCTCAAGATCCACCAGGTCCACTAGTTCTACTAGTTCTTACTCCACTTGACCCACCGGATGCACCTCTCGTAATCGGAAAATGTCCTAAAGTGGTCACACCTTCTGTTCCCACTTTGTCGTGCTAAAATGTGTGCCAACATTCTATGATATTTCACCACTACCAGATGTGTGTCCCATGCCACTTCTAGACATGATACCCAAGCTTTGTGTACCCATACTTTGTCCAAACATTGTACTAGACAATATACCTCTAAACACAAGAAATGATTGTGCAGCCATGGATGTACCAAATGAAAAATTATACCTCCTAGGTGTTGATCGGTTACTTCCACCAATACCAACTGGGTTAGTAATACTTATCTCTAGATTTGGAAAACTAAGCACTAAGGGTTGGTCACCAAGTGGATTTATATGTGCACCGACACCTCTTCTCCTTTCTTCATATGACGAGCTCTCTCTAGAAGTCGGGGGTTTCTCTTCCGCACTTGCAAAGATGGGGTAGCTCGGACTTCTCGTGTTTCATGTATCCTCTCGCGAACCTCAAATCCTTCCTGCAATGTCTTCCTATATAATTCCATCACTCCTACAACTTCGTGCTACCTTGCCAACTCCCTCTCTTGAGATTCATTATACTTAAGCCACCTCTCCTCTCTCTCCATTTCCACCACAAGGTCCGCCATCTTCCTCCACTCTAGCTTCCTTTCCTAGTGCTCAGAAGAATCTTAGCCAACCATAGGAAATGCTTCCAAACTTAGTGTAATGATCAAGATCTTTAAAGATAAAGGGATATCGTGCAAGAAATATCCTATTGGCTCCCTCAAGAACTCAAACTCAACAACCTCTGAATAAGAATACTTAGAAATTATGTTCTCCAAGGTGTAACTTGTCAACACTCTACTCCATCGGTGATCAACATCATGTAGCCTCTGATATTCATCTTGGTTCCATACACAAGGTCTATAGTACTAGCTTGATCTAGATGCATACACTAAAATCCACTAGAAAACAACAAAATAAGGTCTCATACAACTCATGATACAAATGTTTTTCTACCCATTTACATGCATCAAACTCAGGTCCATTATTAAATCTCTAAGAAAACTCATCCTCTGTGATTTTAAGCCATGCTTTGACACTATCTAAGGTCAAGCACTCCGTCATCACACACCATTCTCAAAACAACTTTGAAAAGAGGTCCCAACAATGAAACCAAAATGTAGTCTCTTTTTACCGCTTGCTTTAACAACCAACCGAAACATCCTAAAGCATATCATCCAAATTGGTATGGAAGCTCACCCAAGGCATGCGTAGGCACCGAGCCCCTCCTTTATGTGAGATTTTTGAGAATGATCACCCTTGGTAAGGGAGTGCTTACATAAACATGGAATGAACATACCCATTTTGGGAATTGAGATAAAGAACTAGTCCTAGTCTAATGCATCAGAGCATGGTATAACATGATAAACTAAATGAAAGTAGAATCAAACCATGAATAATATCAAGAAAACTAGTAACACGCACATGAACATAAGGGAAATGTATATATCAATATCCATCACATGAGTGCTTCAAAAACTCTTCATTATATTCATTAATCAAATACAATAGCCAAGATTACATCAAAAAGGTTCCATCTCTAGGAATGTTCATAGTAGCAAAGCCTTTATACATTACAAATATCGCCATTACACATTACACAATACTTCTATATTTTTCTTTAGTTTTTCTTCACATACATCTCCACACATTAGCTTATCTCCTTCTTAAACCTACTAGAAAACCATCCATATGAATAATAAGAAGGAATCTTCTCTTAACCACTCATCATTACCTGTGAAAGCCTAAAGGAATCCTCTCATGATTGCTCTACCACTACCCAGAGAATATGCCAAATGTCATCATGCGTTTCCCTCAATTGAGTGCCTTTAGCATGCATGTGTCAGCTAATCCTTAACAACCTTGAATCCTTATCCTTTCATGATAACCATATTGATTCCCTAGAATATCCTTTCCTTGAGCCGCAAGTCTCCATAGCTTATCCACATCTATATCTAGTCACTTTTCTATTTGCTCCCTATGCACATCTTTTCTTTTTGTCCAAAACTCACTAAGTCCTGAATCCATCCTTCCTAGGCATGAGCCTTCATGCCTCTCCAATAACTACTTATTTGTGTGCCTTCATGTCTTGCTTCCGCATGCCAAAAATCTTCACACGTTAGGTACTTAGTTATTTTACTGCCCAACAACATATTCTTCGATATAAAACAAGACATGGAAGCAGAAAATAGAGAATTAGAGCCAAGATTTGATGAAAATGATGGTGAAACTGATGATGCAATCTTGAATGAAGAGTCGAGGATGATTGAAGAATTGTTGAATCCCTCAAAGGAGCTATTCTTGAGCTCAAATCAGAATTAAGGTTTCGATTATCGGGGTGAGGAAGAGACAAAGTAAGGGAGAGGAAGAATGAAAATGACCAAGTTGAACATGGTCAATGAAAAAACAAAAATAAATGAAGAAGAACAACACCCTAAATTCACTCAAGAAGCTTTGGATGGCCCAACATTTTTGCATCTAACCTTTCTTTTCCTATCGTGAATACGAGGTTTGGAAAGTTTCAAGAAAATTCAAGATTCTAATTCGGTGAGATATCTCACAAACTAAGAAGAACAAGGAGATCTTGAAGATATACATGATGATGAAGAAGAAGCATGGAGTTTTGCAAATGAGAAAGAGCTATGGAATATCATAAACCGAAAAGAGAGAAGTAAGAAAATGAAGGAAAAAAAAAAAAGAGGCTCAAACACTTGGCATTAGGAATAAAGATTTGGGGTCGAGGTATTCAATGAAGACTAGAGGATGATGAAGACATCTCATTTGAACTGGAGTTCAAATCCTTTCTAGTGGGGAAGCCTGATGTAGGAGCATCCTCCATGATGCTTGGAGAGCATAAATAAGGTTGAATAAGCCTTGAAAGGCATGTAAATATGTACTAGGGGTTATTTTAGTCCTCCCTCCAAAATTTAGGTTTGAATATGTGAGTTGCAATGGGTTTTACCATGATGTAAGTGTGAAAAAGTGAGTTGTTAGTTGTTAGGTAGACATGACTTTTTTTCTATGTAGGAGAAGGATAAGAACTTATTTAGTTAGTTTTTAGAATTTTCGTAAGGTCAAATAAGGGACTTTATTGCTATTCCTAAGCCATTTTGAAGGAATATCACTATAATAATGGAGATATCAGCAACAATAGGAAAAAGATAATAAAATGGGAGATAATAAAGTGGATCAAAGAAGAAGAAGTCAAATAGAAGCTAGAGGGAGAAGAAGAAGGAATTCTAGGTTGGGAAAAATGATATATTATTGTGATGTAACATGATTGTATGAAAATGTAAGAGGTATGATTGTATTTCAGTCGTGAGTAAGCGAGAGAAGTTGATTGTCTTGGACTTTGAAGATCTTAAAATCCCTTCCACTCATGTGTTTAATGATTTCAAATGCATAATTTGAATTATTGGAATAAAAATAGTGTGTTTTGGTTTTATTATTATATTGTGTATGAGAGGTTCCTATCGGACAACAAGCTACAAACCCCGAGGTCCTTTTAATCATCCCAAATGGCTTAATTGTTAAAATAAGAAGCTTACATAGGTGATAAAGAAAATATGTATATTTTTCTTGGTTCTTTATAATGCTTAATTGAGTCCAAATTAATTTAAACTCTTACTCTCAAGTCAAACCTAGGGCATCGAGCTAATTTTGATTGTAGCATTAAAAATATCTAAAATTTCGAGGAAAGTTATATTTTTAATAGATTAAGAAGACCCTCAATTTTTAGATTGAATGGATTTAACGATAAAAATATATACATGATTGTGTTTTTATATGAGCAACATAATGGAAAAGTGATCGAATAAGAAGGATAGAAAGAAAATTCATGGAATATTAGTTATTGTGTTTCTAACCTTTCTAATGCATATTTTTCATTGTTTTTAAGGTGATGAACAAGTTATAGGAGGTTGATATGAAAAGAAAATCATCAACACAAGCTCTAAGGGAAAATGGTCTAATTAAGTCAGTGTACAACTATGTAAAAGTGAATTGGGAAAATTATTCATAGAATCGAGACCAAGACTTGAGAACATATAATCATTGCTAAGATACATCTACAAACCCTAGGAACATGCTTTGATAAGTCTTCATTTGTATTTTTACATTAGATATGTATGTGTGAAGAGCTACAAGAAAACCGAGTAGAATACTAAGGGAGGAACAATTATTGAACATTCATAGGTGAGTCGATCCTCTAAGATGATGCCTCTAATTTGGAAAAATGTGTACGAATCCTCCCATAACCTCTATGTTCAATATGCCCACATTTGTGTCCATGGCATAGGATGGAGAATCTAAGAGGTATGTTATAATAATTAGCATGATCTTCAATTCATAGTTGTATAGATAGTGTAAATAGAATTAGTTTGATGGATCCATATCCATAACACTTATCTATTCCAATAATGAATCCATCTATTAAAGGTAGGGAATATTCCAAGGAGAAAGCTACCATCTTCAATATTGAATGTGTATACAAGTTCTTGTATAGTGTGATATGGTTCCAAGAGAGAAAATCTACACTTGAGGTCTATAAACATAGCAGGGGATGGTGCCATGTGGTGTTGTATGGTATGAATAAGAGTTTAATGGTCATAAGTGATGGAAATTCCAATGTAAACCAAGTAAAATATGATTGCAACAAAGGATATATACATACCTAGTGATTACCATGATATGAACTTGAGGAGTCAATCAACCTAGTTTAAACAGGGTAGTAAAAGGTAATGTATGGTCATGAAATGATGATTCAATCTTTCATACATATGATTTAGTAGTTTCAAGGTATATTGGGTGTGTTTTTTTCATTGAATGGTTGATGCTAATACAAAATCCTTAATTCCTTCAGACATAACTCATTCAAGGTATAAGTAGGGCTCTTTTTCTCATAAATTTTTTAGACTAAGTCCCGATATGTAGGGATGATATGGCTCACTTGAATACCATGAGTAAAGGTACATAATCCAAGGTAAGAAAAATATCAAGGAAACCTACTTCATGAATGAACCTACTATGTTCAATGAAAAGTTGCAAAAGCCATGGAAATGGGGTAAGAATCTATAAAGAAACCTTAAAGGATCTTAACAAACTAGTCAATGGACCATCGATAATAAATAAACAAGGATTCATCACTTTCCATGCATTAAACTTGAAAGAAAGAAGTGACCTAACATATTTATTAATCCTCTATTATTGAAATCTTTAATAAATGAACCTAGTAAGGATTCTACACAATCAGTTTGTGATTATGAGAATGAGATACCCATTTGTGATATTCCCATTTACTCAATGCTTGGTGTGTAGTGCAATGGAAAAAGCAATAGATCAATAAAAGAAATGAAATAAGCTCTAAACCCTAAGCAAAATGCTATAGTTTATGTTAGGAAGAAGGAGAGTTCTTAGAAATGGTCTAGGGGTAGTGGGCTATTTATAGTTTTCCATTTGGGAAAGTGGGGAATTTTGGTGCATGTGGGACTAAAAAGGAGTCAACAAGTTGATTAGTGAGTCAAAGTAATATTTGACTAGGTTTAGAAGAGGTTAATCATGGTTTAGGGTAATTAACCTAGGTCTAGGCTAGTTAATCCTATTTAGAGAGGAATTAGGGTTTTGAGAGAGTTTTGAGAGGTTTAATCAATCCAATGAAATGGATTGATAGTCTAGGAAGTTAGTAAAAGTGGTATAGAAGAGGTTGAGAAGATGGTTTAGCTAATAAGGGCCTATATTAACCCCTTTGCTTGGTTTATAGGAGAAATACGACCAAACAAATTTCATAAACAATGAGTTAGAGAAGTCAAGTTGATGAGGTATCGTCAATTTGCAAGGAGGGGGATAGTTAGCACAATATTAGGAATAATAGTGTTTTGATCAAACTATAGGTGTCTACATTTTTCCCTCTTTGGGGTGATGTAAGCTATGTCACTTCAAAGAAAGAAAAACATTAAAAATGAAATTTTATTGAATGAGTAGAAGAAAAATTAATTAGCTAAAAATATGCCCCCTCGAGTGTTGATGAGATGATGGAAGAAATCAATTGACGATAAAAAAAAAAAGCAAGAAAGAAAAGTGTGAAGAGAAGATGAGAAAACAACAAGAAAAAGGGATATTGAACTATCCACAAACCAATGCAAACAAAAACCATTTGTAATAATCATTTTTCTTACTATCCTCATCATCACCCTTAATAAAATGTAAGCATATGACAGAGCGTAAAATGACAAGAAAATCCAAGATAAAAATAATCATCCATTGCTAAAACAACAACTCCATGTAACATACAAACATGTAATGCAATACGAGAAGTAAACAAACTCACTTAACAGGGAAATAAGTACAATCACACACACTTAAACCAACAATGCTTAAGACGGTTGCAAAAATATTTTGTTATCTAATTACAATCCCAAATGTTTTGATAAACGACGAGGATTTAAAATTATTCCCTAAGAAATTTTTATATGCAAGGGAAAGGATGGAGGACACTTGGGTCCAATGGAAAAGCAATGTGCATGACGAAAACAATACCGGTAGGCCGATAGTGCCCCGAGTGCACGATTTAAGTAGGTAGCGTAGCTTTTGTAAATGATTGTAGAGTTAGGTGATCCACGATTCGTTGTTTCAAAACATGTGAAAATGTCAGCAAGATACAAGATGAGTGCCATGTGATGAACCTGATTTCAGCTACAAATGAGCTTTTTACCAATTTTAGTCCATTTTTGAAGTGTTTACAATTTTTTTGGATTTTTGAATGGTTTTATAATTTTTAAATTTTTGATCGGTCAGAGGAATTTAGGAAATGGAAGGTCACCTAAAAGCAAGCAAAAATTCCCCAAGGCAAAGAGAACGGGTGTCATGTGGCAATAAAATTCCTTGACAAGAAGACAAACAGCCAACAATAATTATTTAAAAATAATCATGGCGTTAGATAAAAATAGAAGACAAGAAGCACCTAGAAATATTTAAAAATTCCCCAGGGTGAAGAGATAAGTGCTAGGTGGAAAATAGTGCTCGGGGGTGTTTGATAGGATATAATATGTTTTGTACATTAGATATTTTCATAGATGTTATCATTTGGGATGATATTAGATGATATTGGTGTGAGGGGGATAAATTTGTGATCATGTGCAACCCCTTTTGCCCCCATTGATGATACGATATGTGATGATTAGATTAGTATACATGCATGATGTAAAAATTAGCATTTTTGTATATATGATGTAGTAGATGATGCTATATGTCCTAAATGATACATGATAGACGTGATAACAACAAATGTATAGTAAATAAACACACAAGCAAAATTTAACAAAACAACACAACAATATGTAACTAACAATGAATTCATGCAAACTTTAACAATAGATTAAATTGACATTCAATCTAAGTAAAATTAATCCTAAAAGATGCACACATCGATGATGAAAATATAATTATTTTACAAGTATGAAAGCTAAAAATGAACTTAATGCAACACATAATTAAATCAAACAAGATTCAATCTAAGGTAAGAAAATGAACCATCACACAACACGAAAAGGAACTTTCAATCAAAACTATACAAACTGACAACTAAAAGTAATTAAATCACTACCTTGTTTTTGGGACAATATTGATATATTTTCTAATGTTTTTGGGTTATCTTGAAAGATAAGTTTTCCAGGCTACTATTCACATTGTTTTCAAGGTTTCCTAAGACAATGTTATGAAGGTGGTGTAGCTTCATTCTAAGGGGGGATTTTCTGAATGTTTAGATTTTTGTGTATCTTTTTAATGTTTTTGTATTTTCTAAGGTCGTGTTTGAAAGAAATGTACATAGACAAAGAAGCATGGATGCCTCAGCGTGATGTGGGAATATATAAAGGGAAGAATGCTATGTGCATATGTTTCAAGAAGGTGAAATATGAAGGTGTCCCCAACATTAGATGGAAATATTCAAAGGCACACCCTTCATTCATATATAAGAGTAAATAAGCCAGATCACGGCTTGACAAAGATGGATTCGGTAGGGTTCCTAGACCTAGCAAAGGAATTTATTCCTAGAAAGAGGTGAGGGTTACCCATCCTAATGTAAGAGTAACTTGTGACTAACGTATCCTCTTTGAGTGTCAAAACTGGTTTTCACTTAAATACCTACCCACTATGCCATAATTGCATGGGTTTCACACTTACACAACCTATTTTTTCTTTACTGTTTTCTCAAATTTTTCATGTTTTGCTTGTTTTTTCTTTATTTTTCTACTTTTTAGTTCTTATCTAATATTCACACCATACTTAATCCTATAAATTATTAAGATGCATGGCATTCATAGGTTCCAAAAGTTCTTCACCATCTGAATATGCTAGTTTATAAGCTCTTGACCCATATTTAGCAACCACCACATAAGGCCCTAGCCAATTGGCCTCAAACTTACCTTTCTTTTCTCTATCTTTGATGGTGTTCTTTTGATTTTCTTTCAGCACTAGATCACCTACATCAAATTCATGATGAATGATCTGTTTGTTATATCCTCTTGATACTATATTCTAGTAAACCTTGAGGTGATTAAGTGCTCTTATATGCTTTTCATCTAACAACTCCAACTCTGTTAGCCGAGCAACTCTATAGTCTTTGTCCTTATCAAGATAATCCCAGAGAGATATTATTAAGGAGGGAAGCTCCACTTCTAAGGGTATGATGGATTTAGTTCCATAAAATAGGGAATATGGGGTTGTACCAGGTAGGAGTGTGAATGGAGGTTTGATAGGCCCGAGAGAGGGTAGGATGTATCTGGAAGTGCCAATTAGAGCCAGTCCTTACTTACCATTTCTCCATGATTCGTACAAGGATTTTATTGGTAGCTTTGGTTTTCCATTACCCTAGGGGTAATAGGGGGTGAACCACTTGATTTGAATATGGAAGCGTTGACACAATGTCTTAACCATTTTTTTTCTTAATGGATTTACCATTATTAGTGACAATGGCGGAAGGGATACCATAACAACAAATGAGATGATTCATGATGAATTTGGAAATTTGTGCATCAATGACATAAGTAAGAGGCACAACCTCTACCTATTTAGTAAAATACTTGGTGACAGTGATAATGTGGGTGTTTCCATCTAAAGACGAAGGATGGAGCTTCCCTATGAGATCCAAGCCCCTTTTAGAAAATTTCCAATGTATTGCAATAAGATGCAAAGCTTATGTTGGTGTATGTATCGAAGTTTCCATACTTTTGGAGTAACTCACATTTCTTGAAGAAGTTACAACACTCCGCTTTTATGGTGGGCCAATAATAACCTACCCTTAAGATATTTTTAGCCAAAACCATACCACTAGTATGTGCTCCACAAATACCACCGTGTACTTCCTTAATAGCGTGGACTGAGTTAGTAACATCCAAAAAATGAAGCAGATTCCCATCGTATCCATGATGATAAAGGGTGCCTCATAGGAGGGTATAATAGGCTATATGGTGGATAAGGGTTTTCTTCTTAGAATGGGTAATGTCCTAGGGAAATGTGTCATCTTGTAGGTATCTAAATATAGGGTCATACCAAGGGGAGGATGGACCAACAATTTCACATGCCAAACAAGATTCTAACATGTCATATGCAAGTATTTGTAAATGATCTATAAAGAAAGGAATTTTTCTCTCCTAAGGTGGAATGTGTAAGAGAGATCTAATTGTAGCCATAACATCTGTTGATATATTATGCGACCTCGGTCTTTGCTCAAAGAAAATCTATGTAAAATACTCCTTCAAGGTTTCAACCAATTTCTTGTATGGAACAAGTTTCTCATCTTTAACCTTATACTCATCATTAACTTGTTTAATGATAAGTTGGGAGTCCCAAATGAGTCTTTTTGATATTCCACGTGATAGCTAACTTGAGGCCAACAATGAGTGCCTCATATTTTGTAATGTTATTAGTGCAAGGGAATCCCAAATGGAATGCTCTTGGGATAACCTCACCTATGGGAGTGATGAGAACTACTCCTACTCGATTTGTGGAAGGTGAATGATCCATCAAAATGGACCTGCCATTCTGTGGATTCTTCAATATACATCATGATGCATCAGGCAGATCTAGACACAAAGGTTCCATTCATGGTAGAGGATCTTCTACCAATTGATCTGTTAACACCTATCCTTTTAAGGACTTCTGATTTATAAACTCAATATCAAATTCACTTAGGAGAATGATCCAATTAGTCATTCATCCCGTAAGGGTGGGTTTGGATAAAAGGTATTTGAGAGGATCAACTTTGGATATTAGCTTGGTTTTTTGTTAAGGAGATAGTGGAAAAGTTTCTAAAAGGTGAAGATGACTGCTAAGTAGGCCTTTTCAATTTGTGGGTAATTTAGCTCATAGGCAATCAAGGTACAACTAAGATAATAAACTACACTTTCTCTATGGTCTAGGTCATATTGGGCAAGCAGTGCACCAATAGAAAACTAGTCGACTAAGATGTACAAGAGGAGAAGTTCACCCGGGGTAGGCGGCATGAGTACGGGATGATAAGTACTGTTTAAGTAGTGAAAATGCCTTTTGACAATCTAGTCCCCAGTTGAATGCAACATCATTTTTGAGGAGATGTGTAAATGGGTGGCACTTATCTGTAAGCTGTGAAATCAAATAGAAAATTACTTGAATCTTCCCTTGTAAACTTCTTAGTTGTTTGAGATTTGTAGGTGGAGGCATTTTTTTGATAGTTGTAACCTTGGCGGGATCTACCTCTATCTCTCTTTGTGAAACAATGAAAACTAGGAGTTTTCTTGAAAAAATGACAAAGACACACTTCTTTGGGTTCAAGCATACCTTGTAATCCTAGAGATGCTTGGAAACTACATCTCAACACTTTAGGTGCTATCCTCTGCTTTTGTACTTTTCCAAGATATCATCAACGTAATCCTCTATGGTTTCCTTCATCATGTCATGGAAGATGACATTCATTGTGTGTTGATAGGTGGCCCTGACATTCTTGAGTCTGAAAGGCATGACCTTGTAACAAAATGTTCCCCAAGGGGTGATGAAATTTTTCTTGTGTTGATCCTCCTCTGCAATCTTGATTTGGTTATAACCTGAAAAACCATCCATTAAGGACAACATTTCATAACCAGCAGTGGAATCAACGATCATATCAATGTTAGGAAAGGGGAATTCATCCTTGGGACATGCTTTATTGATGTCATAGAAGTCAATGTAGATCCTTATGCCAACAAGTTTCTTCTGAATAGGGACTATGTTAGATATCCAATCCGAATAGTCAATAGGTTTAATAAAATCAATTACTAATAAATTTTCAAGTTCCTCTTTAATAAGGAGTGTAATTTTAGGGTACATATTTCTCAACTTTTGTTTGATGGGTTTGCAATCTGGGTGCACAATGAGGTTTTGTACGACAAATTCTAGGTCCAAATTAGGCATATAAGTGTATGACCACACAAATATATCTCCATATTCTCTAAACAACTCTACAAAAACTTTTTTCTTGAGCTGAGAGTGAATCTCCCAACTTTATCATTCTAGGTTCCTCTTCCGAGTCAATGTTGACACTGATGGTTTCTTCCACAAGCATCTTAGAGGTGTCTTCCATCTGTGTAGGATCGGGGGAAGAGTAAGGTCAACCTTCCTAGGTAGCTCATCATCATCCTTGAACGTATAGATCATTCTTTCCATAGGTTCTTTATTATGTTTATCTACACGTGCGTCAAAAAAAAATTCACTATGAGACTTGCATTTATTCCTTGCACAAGGTTTCTATGAAGTGTCTTTACTCTTGTTTATGACCTTCCGATTCAAACATCCACACATCTCCTCTTCTCAAAAGTATTCAAAAGTGTCTAATTGAATTGCAAAGCCTTTCTTGTGATCCCTAGTTGGAATAAAATCCATAAGCACCATGAACTCTATAAATGCCTCGTCATTCTAAAATAAATCACTTGACATGTGGAATTATTGATCCTAATCTACAAGTTTGGGATGTAAAGGGTCACTTGGTAATTGGTTTGAGGATTGGATCTGGATAAGGTAAGGATAATCGAATCAGGAATAGGCTAGTGGAGGAAAGATCCTCATAGAGGCTATATTGGGAATCTACATCACTATCTGAATGAGATGAGTCATCCTCATGTTTGGAAGAGGTAGCATCAATCTCAAAGGGAAAATCGTCATGTGGTATTATTTCGATTACCATGTTTGTTTTATTTAAAGTAATGGATAGGAATGGGTTCTAATTGCCCTTGTGCATTGATTCCACATCCAAACCCATTATAACCGATGACGTACATCATATGGTGCCCTTTGACATATGGTGGGGCTCGATGGCATGAAGCCACGGTACCTTCGGTACTCTTTTGTGGGATCTTTTAACATCTTTTCCTCAGATAAGAAACCACTAGGAATGAACTTCTCTAATGGTTTAGGGCATTGATCCCGAGTGATTTTGAACTAAAAATAGGGTTTTCCATGTGTCCTGGGTGACACTGATAAATCTGATATTAATAAATCTTGTTCAAGAGTGAACAACTCACTTGGGCCATATTTTGTCGACATTGCCTCCATGATGCGAAAGGGTTGACCAACAAAGGAAAGTATTGATTACAAGGAGTGAGTGAATCTGGATCCACATATTCCTTGATAGCCTCTGTTTGTAAAGGAACAACAATGTCTGCAGAAGGGCATTCATAAGTTACACGAGAAAAACTATGCAAGGCTCTATAATGTGTAAATGGTTCTAGATCACCTTGAATGGTGATTATCTATCCTTTATGGCACATCTTGATACATTGATGGAAAGTTAAAGGAATGGCCTACATGGCATGGATCCATGTGTGTCCTAAGATCATGTTATATGGTAGATCCAAGTCAAGGACATGGAACATTGTATCATTAAAAGTGAGCCCTACTTCCATTGGAACTAATATAGTACACATTGACTCTATTTCTTCATTATCATAGGCCATGATTGTAATAGTTTTGGCACCTAGATCCATTTCTCATATGGCCTATCTACTTAACCATCTTTAAAGTACAAATTTTTAGACGCATCCACCATCCACCGGTAGTCTCTTGATCTTGTGATGGGTAACAACTACTTCTATATATAAGGGTAAGTTTTGTTCTGGGTTGTTACGCGGGATTGCAATGTGATCAAAAGTGATATGATCATTAGAGTCAAGGTGTGCAATCATGGCTTGGAGGTGTGTGGGATCTACATCGATGGAGACTCTTGAACTCTGCAATGTTTTATATAATATGTTCTTATGGGTAGTAGAGATTTTGAGGAGATCTAATATTGATATCCTAGCAGGCGTCTTCTCTAACTGTTCTATTAGATTGTACTAACCTTCTTGAGGGATTGGTAAGAGATATGATATGATCAAGTGAGCACGTTGCGTCCTACTACACAAATATTTCCTAAGATCCTAATAGTATTGACTTGTTCATCAAATGAATGGATACATCCTATAAGGGAATCAAAGGGAATATTATTGGTGGGGTAAACATAGGCAATATTCATACGAAGAATTGGAAGTTTTTCTATGATCGGCTTCCTTTTCTTTTTATCTGCATGGTTAGGAAAGGGCTCTTTGAAGATACCCATTTTATCATTTGGAACTTTTCCTAAGTTAGGGGTAGAATATATGGTGATTTTTACATCTTCAATGAGGTTTTATATATAATTATGTAGTTGTAGACACCAAAATTGGGTCACACTCCCTTGCCCCCGTCAAATAACCAACTCAAACATATTCACCTAGCCATGACCCCTTCCACCCCACATTAATATTAATTTAATTAATTAACTTAATAAAATGAATACCCATCCACACAATATTCATTAATTAATTATTTTAATTAAACTAATTTCCACCTCACCTAACCACTTCACCCTAGACCTATTCTTGGCATGTTTCCATAACTAACTAAGACTTGGTCCGGAGTAGTGAGTTGAGATTGAGGTGAGATGGGTGAGTACACTTACCTTAATGAGCTAAGAATTAGCTCAAACCTAAAAATAAATGTCTATTATCCCTCTAACCACCTTTCCACTCATAAAAATGTAACATCCATTCTGATCCATGGATAAATGAACGAACCTCATCCAAAGATGTGAGATCTGCCATTTTTAGTAAACCTAGGGAATCCTGCTTAAACCAACGCTAATCAACTAGGAACCATCGTCGGTTACAATTTATTCACCTTAGCAACCTTTTTTTGGGTTGGCACATTTTGAGATCAAGGAGAAGAGAAGAGAGCTGCATGCAAGAAAAACTAGAGTCTTTTCATGCACCCAGACATCCACAACCTAATACCAAGATAGATCTAGAGGTATTACACTCATAGAAGCATTCCAGGAAGCACTACTGTGGCACCAAACACCATTATTATGATCAACTGCCATCACCATTCATCCATCAAACCTGTATCATAGTAAGTATACCTTCTACCAACATATTCCATTTCAAGTAAAATAGCCTTTGGTACTTTTTTATCAATTTATACTTTGAATGTCCATTTCCCATCTCCTACTTGCTTGTAGATTTAACCATTCTTTTACCCGCACCACCAAATCACCCATTCTCACTTTCTACCCACCTCTGGGATACCTAAGACTTTACAGGTCCTCCTCATCCACCCTTCCATCTTTTTTTTAGCTCCAGTTCAATCCCCACAATAATATATTATTAAGTTCCTTTCACCACGACCCTCTTTGAAGCCATCTATCCATGGCATGTCATCGATCCCTTATAAAAAGCTGTCATCGATTATACCTAGATGACATCAGTCTCTATGTTTCATACCCTTTTCCAGAATAAAACCAAATAACCTTCTACCAAGTGACCTAAACAATCTAGAACCTGACCTTGACCAATCCTAGTACCCTGACACTTACCTACCCTTTAGATATGACTATATCCTAGCTTGTTATGTTAGATTTTATTATTGTGCTTGAATGAAATACCTAAATCATATCAACTACAGTAGGACTTTGCTTATCTCTCACATTAAGTTGTTTTAAATAGTGGATTGATAGCCATCTAGGGAGTATCACACTTCTTGGATCTAGCACACGCTAGGTAGTCCACTGTCATATATTATTTAATTCTTCTTTTGTGGTCTTGTTTTCTATTTCATTGTAGTTCCTTCGAGCAAAAGCAAGCTCTCACAGGTCAAGATTGGATTGAGAAGTCGAACACATGCAACAACGATCAACCTCCAAACCAAGACAACAATTATTTCTCCTTGGCCCTTACCCTTATCCGTTTTGTCTCAATAACATAAAGAAAATGGTGAAACAAGTCTCAAGTACCTATCTCTCTTGTGCCCTTTAACATGGTGGAATACACAATGCCCATGCTCTTTGAACCAACTAGGTTTTGGATCATTTTTGGGTATGGTACCATCACGATTGGATATTCCACCATGTTTACGTTATCTAACTATTTTGTTATGGTAGATAGGATTATGTTAATGGCGTGAACACACGTTTGGTGGGTGCCTTGGGACGAGGTCCTTATGAGAGCTTTAAAAGTGAAACATTACGCATGGTTTAGACTCTTTTGGATTTTGTAATGCCATCACCAATGACTTGTTTGTTTTTGCTAACTAACTTTGGTTACTCTAAGGATTTTACTTCATGTTTGTCTTTGACAAATTATTTAACTTCCCTTTATGATGAGGGCCTTTTCGATTTGAATGCCCGTCTCTATAATTTTATGAAGTGAGAGCTGCATTGCATTTGAAAATGGAAGGCTACCTATGGGTTTAAGTTAGGAAAAAATATGCTTACTAGTTATTTTTTTAGCAAGGCACAAGAGAAACAACTTTCCAAACCTTGCCATTGTTTTAAAAATATTGCAAAATTTTCATTGGGCTTCTATTTTTGCATTGCAGAGGTCATTCATTGTGATATCATTTTCCATGTTGTAGGAATAATGTCGTATAAATTTTTCTACTAATGCGGGCCACATTGTAATGGATCCCTTGGGTATGCTAAAGAACCATTCCAATCCTAGTGCCCCTAGGCTGTGAGGGAAGAGTCATATTAAGAAGTTATCATTGTATGCAACCTCTTGGAAAGCCATATAAAAGTATTTGATGTGATCACGAGGATCACCTTTTCTTTTATATTTATCAAATTTAGGAATGGTAAAATGTTTTGGGAAGGGTTTCCATAACATGTCCTTATCGAAGGGGTAAGGGCATAGTTCTTCATACAAATATTTCCTACTATGTCCTATGTTTCCCTCTTGTAGTATAGTAAGTGTGTCTTTCATTGATTGTAATTCCCGTTTAATGATTTTTTCTTTGGTAGGTGACATTGGTCTTTGTGCCTTAGCCACTTTAAAGGTCGTGTCACTATATGTATCAAAGTGGAACTCACTAGATTTTGTTTAAAGATTGTCTTTGTATAAATTCCAACTTCGAGAACCTAAGTTTGCTAATTTTTGGATCAGTTTAGGATCTATTTTTGAGCGATCTCTTCTTTGATTAAAGGATCCTCTTCCTCATCAAACTTGGGAGGTGGTGAGGCTTTGTGCTCAATCTTCACTTTACATGAAGCTTTGTAATAAGGTCATCGTGGATCACCAAGTGGCTTGGATGGGTCTCCTTCAGTGGTGTTGTGATGTTTCCCAGAAGTAGAATCATACCCTACATCAAATGGGTTATCCATGTCTAAGAGGGACCTTCGTTCTTCTATTTTATGATTAATTTCCTTCGTTTCTAATTTGTGTTCTGTGGAAGCTTAGCCCCTAATTCTAATACTCTTACAAGCACTTGATCTCTTGTTATAATAAAGAATCTCGTTAAACCAACCTAGGTCTAATTGATGTTATTCTTCAAAAGAATCAGATTCTTCTCCACTATGATCAATCAATGGCTCTATGTCCTTGACCTGTATGAAAATAGAGGTGCTAAGTTGTTTCCACTAAATGGGAAGGACTCAAAAGGGTTTTCTCCTAAGTCATGATCATTTGGTTTGGATGTCATCTTCGTGATTCTAGGCATCACTAGTCAAAGTTATATGAGGTTCCATCTAAATGTTCTTCAAAGTTTGCGTGAAACCTAGGCGTATGTTTGTGTAAGTCACTCGATGTGATGTTGAAATAACCTAGTGTGTTCTAGAAGTAATGCTATGTAGTTGTTTTTATGATTCAAAGAACACTCATATGAATACTCAAATGAAATGGTCACTCAAATTGTCACTTTGCCAAGCTTATACCCTAACTATGATTCTCAGTGAAGGGCCCAAAGCGGATAGTGACAATATCGTATCAATACGTAGGTCAAGTTAGAATTCTAACAAGGCCTAAATATTAAAGTGGTATTGACGTAATCTCTCGATGAGGTATACTAAAACTAGTTCGAATGCCAATGAAAGCTAAGTTTTCTAAAAATGGAAGTTGCGAGTATGTATAGCGTAACAACACTAGCATGATACACTAATTGAGAAAGCAAGGTGTTAGTATGAAGATGACGTTATTTAAGTATATATAAATTGGAAATTTCTAGAATTTAACAAATCAAAGTTCTAAAACATGGCTCTATCACCTTATCTTAGCAATCAATTCCCAAAAAGTCTTTGATGGCTTAAATTACCATTTATTTATAATAGGTATTAAATAGTTTTCAATTAATCCATCAAAATTATCAAAACAATTGTTCTCATTACTTAAACAAGAAAGGAAAAGCAATAATCATATCATTCATATTCTTTGAAGTTACATTGTTCTCAAAATATTGATCCAATTGGACCTTACATTGAGCAACTTCTTGATTTATGAGATGTAATTTGTGAGTTTCTAGCACTCTTATTGGTTCAACTATGATGATTCCCGAGTCCTGAACCTATAATGAGTTCCAATTAATAATATGTGATATATCGAAATATACTTTTAAAGCAAATATATTTGAAAAATTTGTGCATCCTGACAATGCGGGAGGTAAAAGCTAATATGTAATCCACTATAATTAAAACTTATAGGGCCTCAAATGGTCCTACATATCTAGAGTAGGTATTTACCTTAGCTCATGTTCACCTGTAATATATTTACCTTTATTGTATTTATCCCGACCCACTTATGTGTGTGGATATTTATTTTATCTTATTTAGATATTAGGAGATATTATCTAGTTGTTAGGTATAGTTCTTTCCTTGATCTATGGTATTGACTAGATCCTTGATGTCTAGTTCTCTCCTAAATCTATGGTCTTGACTAGTTATTTGATGACTAGTTATTTCCTTGATTGATTTATGGCTTAATCTACGACCTTGACTAGTTCTTAGATTGTTATTCCTTGCCTATTTAAGCAAGACCCATTCTCAATGTATTGCATTGAGTTCCATAATAATATATGATATTGTTTCTCATTAACACCCATTAAAATCCTTAGCCCTTGGTCATATGGTATGGTCATATGAGGGCTTAAAGCTTGTGATTCCTACTAGTAGGTGCTTAACTTCAACCCCCTTTAATTTTATTTGTGTGGTGAAGGCAACAACAATTTATTTTGTTTTAGTGGTAACTAAAATAAATAACAGAGCAAAATATTAAAAACCTTGTAACTTTTTATCGGTAACTCGATTTTGAGTGCCATTTTTGCAAAAGTGTTTGTTTTTTCATGCTCTTTCCATTGGAATATTTATTTATTTTGAGACTTACACTATAATTATAAAGTGCCAAATATGGAGGAGTGTTGTAATCAATTGTGGATGTAATTTCAGCTGAGCCCGACGTCCTAAACTTCTGGGAGTTACATTTTGTATCTATCATGGATTCTAAGAATGATATGCTTTTCTCTAAAGTATGTGGACTTCAAGAGGATATTGTAAAATTTGTGGAAGAAAATAGATCACTCAAGAAGTGAAATTCTCTTCTACAATCACTCATTCATGATCAGATACAATAATACGCCTTCTACAAAACAAAATTTCTAGCCTACAACATCACCATAATATTTTGGACAGCCACATCCATGCTTCTAGTCCACTTGCAGCTATTGCTCTGAACCCACTGACATTGATTTGTCAGTCTTTGAGTTTGTTCCTACTCTTGATGCTCATACACCTATGAATCTTGTTACTACATGCTCTTCTACATCTGTGCCTATTACAGTACCACATGTTGTGTATCCTACTTCTGCTCAACTACATGGATTTTTAAGAAGCATACCACTGCATTTAGTTCTCGCATGCTCTGTTCTATGGGTCTCACTAGTGGAGTCATTAGCAGACATTCACAGGGTATTATTTCCTCTATTCCACATGTTAAGTGGAATTCTCATCATGACATTGGTTTTCGAGCAGATACTTCATTGGGATCACACATTGATAGAGCTCATTTTTTTGTTCGCTTGACTCTTTCTAAGGATCATGAGCAACACATGAGTTCTGCACCTTCACTCAAGCTTGAGAAACCTGAGATTTCAGCTATCAGACATGATCAACCTGACACACATTCTGATGTTCTTTTGCATGCACCCATTGTGCATTTTGCACCAAGTCATATGTAGGCATCTTCTTCATCCATCCGTGTTGATTTGGGGTGGATATTTAATCACTCATGGCGGTGACATAGACATTCATTGAGAGGACTCTACAGGCATGGCTCCTCCACCATTCAGCCTCTTGCTCCACTTTCTATACCTTCATGTATCGTGATGCTTCTTGTTTTGAGCATTTTTCTTTAGCAGGTGTAGTGCATCTCTCTTTGTTGAGAGATTTGGTATCTCATATGTTTGACACTTTTGGCATGTTGATGTATCTCTTGTGGGGGATCTATTCTCGTGAAGTTTAGTTTTATTTTATCAGTGTTTGAGTAGCTGATTTTGGGCAACTCATATAGATTTGTAGCATCACTTCACCCATTCAGTAGTATGGGAGGGTGTGGTGTTGATCCTACTTCTTCGGGTTTCATGTCCTTGCTTTGTTACCTTAGATTTTCTTGGATTGTGACACTCTGGAGTTTGTGTTCTTGCCTTGTTGCTTTGGTATTGTTCTTAGATCGTGGCACACCTATTTGCAGTAGTTGATCAAATTATGTTTGGTGTTTTTTTACACTTTCGACATCACTCCGTTGACAATCTCCTTGTATGGAGCTATTCTGGTGAAACCCAATGTCAGTTGTTTTTGAGTTTTGTGATTGAGCAGTGGATTCAAACCACAGTGCACACCAAACTTCTTCAGCATTGTATGAGTTTTTTGAGCTGAGCTTCTTGGGATGCCTTGAATGGATTTTTACTCTCTTTACTTTGTTGTTACTGGTTTTGGGTACCTTGCAGTGTCCCTTTTTTCCTAGTTATTGTACATGAGTACCTCATCAGGGCCTAGTTGCAGGACTCATACTTTGTGGACATGCCACTTCTATTTTGGCACCTAGCTTCACTTGAGGGGGTGTTAGGGTAGGTATTTACCTTAGCTCATGTTCACCTAAGTACTTTATTTAACTTTATTGTATTTATCCTCACCCACTTATGTGTGTGATATTTCTTTTATCTTATTTAGATATTAGGAGATATTATCTAGTTGTTAGGTATAGTTCTTTCCTTGATCTATGGTATTGACTAGATCCTCGATGTCTAGTTCTCTCCTAAATCTATGGTCCTAACTAGTTATTTGATGACTAGTTATTTCCTTGATTTATGGCTTGATATACAACCTTGACTGGTTCTTAGATTTTTATTCTTTGCCTATTTAAGCAAGGCCCATTCTAAACGTATTGCATTGAGTTCCATAATAATATATGATATTGTTTCTCATTTGTTTACAAAGGTTTTATGTAAAGTTATTTGAGTGAATTGTTTTCATCTTATTAATCATGGTGTTTTATTAGCATTTGTGTTCTTGGCTTGGTGCGATCTGGTTATCGTTCCTTTGTGGTTTTACCATAAAAACTACCTTGCCTTCTTGCTCAAATTTTTGTATCAATCTTTTCAAATCAACAATATTTTTCTACCTATCAGACATATTGTTTTAACTACTCATGAATGAGATTAAATTGACCTTGCATTTTAGTCAACATTTCAATACCTACCACCTCTTTTTACTCCATGATATCCTAGCTAATTGGAGGTTTACACTTTATTCCATATAGCACTTCAAATGGAGCCATTTTTAGTGAGGAGTGGTAAGTGTTATTGTAAGAAAATTCAACCAATGGTAGATATTCCTCCCATTTATATTTTTGATCCATGCAATACACTTTAAGCATATATTCCATAACTTGGTTCACTATTTCTATTTTTCCATCTGCTTTGGGATTGTAGAAAGCCAAACTAAAATTGATTTTTGTTCCCAAAAAGATTTTAATGTTTTATGAAATCGAGAGGTCTTCCTTGGATCATTTTCTGAAATGATTAGTTCCATAATTCCATGCAATAAAAAATCCCATGTAAAAACCTTTTTGTAAGTATTGGGGAATCATCCTTAAGATTTCCTAGTAAGAAATGAGCTATTTTGGTCAGTTTTATCTAATACTACTAAAATCATATCATGTTTATTTTTGGATAGTGACGATCCTTACAAAAAATCCATGTTGGTTACTTATCATTTATATTACAAATTATAGTGATGATATAATAGACCTATGGGTCAGTAAGTGTCCTACCTTTACATGTTGGCATTCCAAACAATGCGCAACATATTCTATCATATCCTTCTTCATCCCTTTCCAAAAATATTTTTGTTTTATTACTCTTAGATGGACGGAATATGATGTATCATGAAATTATTACATAACTTTCACTCTAAGATCACATCCCAATGACACATATAGTTTGTTGTTAAATCGTAAAATTCCTTCATTGTCAAACATAAAACCCTTCTTCCTTCTATCATTCAGATTTTTATCTAACACAATTTTCTAATATTGATAGTAAGAATCACCTTAAATTTGTTTCTTAACTTCTTCCTTAAACTAAATTTTGAGGGTCAAAATTGTTGAAATGTGCTTCCTACAGCTCATTGCATGAGCCACTTGATTTTTCCCCTTATATAACTAATATCAAATTCATATTGGGATATAAATTCTAGCCACCTATGTTGTCTTGCATTTAAATTGGGTTGTGTAAAAATGTATTTCAGCCCCAAGTGATATGTTTTCATTTCAATGGTTTTCCTAACAAACAATGTCTCGACTTATAACACATGGACTATGGAAGTAAGCTATAGGTTATGGGAAATATCATTCTTCTCATGAAAATTCAGTTTTCTATTTTCATATGTAAATACGTGGTCATATTAAACAAGTATTCCTCCCAATCCTCCACCCGAGACATCGATAACAATGTCAAAGTTTCCATTATGAACCAAAATATTTAATATAGGTGCAGATGTAAGCTTTTATTTTAGAAAGTTAAATGCACTCTCACATTTGTCATTCCATACAAATTTTTATCATTTTTCTATAATGAATTAATTTGTCCACCCACTCTTGAAAGTTCTTCAACAATTTTTTGTAGTACCCATCCAGGATCCCATAAAACTTCTTAAATCACATACATGTTTAGATGTTGGCCACTTAGTAATAGATCTAATTTTTGATAGGTCAACATAAATCCCATCCCTATTTATTATATGGCCAATATATTTTACTTAAATTTGATCAAAGGAATATTTTGAAATATTACCATAGAGTTTCCTTTTCTCAATACTTCCAACACTAATCTTCATTGTTCACTATGTTCATCTACATTCTTTGAGTAAATTAGAATATCATTAATAAAGACTAAAACAAAATTATCTAAATATTCTGAAAATATTATTCATGAGGTCCATAAATTTTTCTAGTGCATTAGTGATTCCAACTGGAAAAAAATGAACTCATTATGCGTATATCCTACCCTAAATTTTGTTTTGTGAATATCCTCATCTTTTATTCTTAATCATGATAACTAGATCATAATTCAATATTTGAGTAAGCGGATGCATCTCTCATATGATTGAATAGATAATCAATTTTTGGAAAAGGATATCTATTATTTATCATTACTTTGTGAAGCATGCAACAATCAATGTATAACCTTAATGTTCCATACTTATTTTTAACAAAATGATGGTGCTCCCAAAGAAAACACACTAGGTTGGATCAGTCCTTTTGGCAAGATTTCATGTAGTTGTGCTTTCAATTCATTTAGCTCTCTTGTTGTCATTTTATAAGATTCTCTAGATATTGGTTATGTTCCTAGTTTAATGTTAATTTTGAAGTCAAACTATCTTGTAGGAGGAAGTCCAATAAATTCTTCCAAATACATCCTTAAAATCATGTAAAAGTGGAAAATATTCCAAATAAGTATTACCTTCCTCACTAAAATTTGAGATATTAATAGCGTACAACATGTAACCTTTATTTTTGTCTTTCTTTAGTTGCATTGTAGAGATTTTTCTAACTTCAAAATCTCTCTTAATGCCCTGAATGATGGTTATTTTTTGTGTGTCATCAAGACATTCGATATGCTTCTAAAAAATACACTATTATCTTGTGTTTGTACAACCAATTTACTCTATTATGATGTCATAAGACCCTAAAGGAGTCACATAAAGGTTAAGTTCAGTGGTTAAATTGGGTAATTCTAATGCTCCTTCAAATTTAGACATTGCTCCACCGTATGAATAACATCATTCCAATTTTGGAAACTCTAGGTGTTTTCCATAAATCCAACTTTCCTAGTAAATTTTCTAGCTAACTCGCTCAAAATAAAG
This sequence comes from Taxus wallichiana var. yunnanensis, assembly GCA_018340775.1. Classification (NCBI taxonomy): domain Eukaryota; kingdom Viridiplantae; phylum Streptophyta; class Pinopsida; order Cupressales; family Taxaceae; genus Taxus; species Taxus wallichiana. The sequence goes on along the minus strand of CM031239.1, from coordinate 726,693,325 downwards.
CACTCGGCGACACCCATGTAAAAAATAATAGTTAACTAGAAAACCATAAATCTTAGCCAACACTTCTATTGGGGTAGCCTATTTTTTTGTTTGGTTATTAGCCTATGACATGAACTATTTGTTCTTTAGTTGTTCCCCCTAATTATTTTGGGGACATTTGTTTGCATATTGACCACCAATGCATTTAAAACATCCCCCAATAAGCCCTTTTCTATCAAATTTATTTCTACCAAAAGTAACATTGTTCTTCTCATTCTTTCTTGTGTTTACAACAAGTTTAGTTGTGTTTTTCCTAGTAGACTTCATTTTCTACCCTCTTTCTTCCACCAAGTTTTTCTAGGAGCAAGTGGTACATGTGAGCTAACACTTTTCTTGTGTTTCTCTTCCTGAAGGCTGAAATGGTTTGCAATTTTTGTTCTTTCCTTATATCCTTTTCAAGCACTTCTTCCATTATAGTTGGTCTATAAACATCAACATCACCTCCTATGTTTTGGTTTAATCCCATGATAAACTTATGAATCCTAAAATTTTCATTTTTTTGTGTATTAGGGCATGTATTATAATAGCTTTGTAAAATGTTCCCAATAATCCACAACACATTTTTCCTTGAGTTTAGTTTTGGAATTATGACATTTTCTAATCAAAATAAAGTTGAGGAAACTAGTGTTGATAGAAATATACTTTGAATTAATCCCAAGTGATGGATGCGAAGTATCTACTTAAATTCCATCTTACGACTAACCCACTATAAATATGCTTTCTTAGAGAGATAAAAGGCAACCCATACTACTTCAATTTCCTCATAAAAATACCTTATTTAAAATTACTTATCCATCTCACTTAACTTGAGTTTAGCATCATTCCCTAAGGTAGTTCCATCAAAATTGGGTGGGTCGATCCTTTTATGTCTCTAGATAGTTCGAGTGGCAAGCGAGCTCCTTTATCCCCTCACTCATTTTTATTATCATGTTGTTCAAGTTATTATTCCTCATGTTTTTCAGGTTTTCCTCCTCATGATGTTAATTTTCAACCCTTACTTGCTGCTCTAGGTCATCTATTTGTTACGGGTGTCCTATAGAATTATGAGAATTTCATCCAACTTATCATTTATCAAACCTCAAGCATAAGATAAATTGGTTCCATCTTCATGGTTCACCCTTCTTCTAACCATCGTATCTTGTTAGTGAAAGGATAAGATGTATGTTAGCATTATGAACCCATTGATTCCAAGACACGATAAACCTATAACTACGATATCAAACTTGTAACACCCTTATTATGGTAAAACCTTAATATACTATTAATGCTACTAATGATTAACATTATTGTTTAACTTACTAATTTATAATCCAACATAATTAAAATATTCATAATCCATCTGATAACATATAATAACCATGTGCATTTGTAAGGGTATATCAAGATATCCATGATCTCCCTTAAGTCACTCTAACCAAGTGTGTATACTTTGTATACTTGGTTTAACCTTTTACAAGGTTATGAGAACTATGTGCATCTCTAAGTGCCTACCTAGAATAAAATCGTGAAAATTCCCTCCGATATCCAACACTGTTAATTTATTGGATGTGTGATCAAATAATGTAGTCAACTATTACATTACTTTGGCAAAATTTTCAAGCATTTATTTGCAAGCTTATTTTCAAGACCAAAAACTAGCACGGAAACTCATCTTCCATCACCGCACAACCATATCAATATAAATATTTGGATTCTTATTTTTGTAAGAAGTTGAATTAGTTAAGAAGAGAGAGAGTACATTATTGACTCATTCCCCTATATTATAAGAACCCCATCCATACCATCTTAGGATTTGTAAAGGAAACATAGGGACCACGTAATGATTACCCATCATTGCATCCTCACTTCCCTTCCCGTAGCCATACAAAGTCGGTGCTATGCTAAGATTCTAATGAGATGACGTAGGAAAATTACTTCAAATGCTCCTTATACTCAACCTACCTTAGTTGAGTAATATAACTAATTCTTCCTTAACAAGTCATTTAAAAGTATTACTTCCCAAACTTTAATAGGCTTCCATATGAGGGTCATAGTAACTCAATTAGATACTTACTATTAGTAGTTCCTTTTATATTAATTTTTAACAACTTAATAATTATCATTAGGTGTAGATTACATATTGTTTATTCATCCCAACTCATTTAAGTTCATTTACTCATCACGATTAATCCATTATTACTTTAATGTATTTTAAACATATCTATTTAATTTCCTATGTCAACCTTTTTGTTTATATGTCGATATTCAGTTTTGTTGATTATTTTTTGATGTAATAAAATCATAATTATCACATAGCTTAAGAAATCATCAAATTAATTCATTAATCATATTTATAAACAAAATATCTACATTTTTAGTTCAAGTAAGATAAGTCGTATGACCAGATTACACATAAGGTATACATATCCCAATCTTCTTTGATAGTGATTCACTCTAATAATCAAGAATAATACATTGGGCCAATGCCCTTTTTAAGATATGATGATATTTAAATCTCTTAATCGAGTTACTTACAAAGAATCCTTTTATATTTATTTCCAAATAAATCAAGAAGTAAAAAAATTACAAAATCTAATCCAAGCACTTACTTAAAGTATGTCGGTAATTCTGCCAAAATTGTATGGGAGAGAGAAGTGGATAAGGGCTAGTTCAAATGAATTAGATGTTGGGGTTTAACCATATAATAGTTTTGCACATATCTAAAATTAGATAGGTAATGTGAAAAGTCAAAAAATTGGGAAGAATCTACATTTTTGGGTCATTTTGTGTGATTTGCGGTCTGCCAAACATTTTTGTCCCAGATGTCCCATGTTCATTCGGGCTCCTGTTCACCGATCGGCGATTTACCCAAAGTCCACTTCTTTCGCACTCATCGAACTTTTTGTCCCAAGTAACACAAGTTCACCCAGGCTCAATGTTCACTTTTCACCCGATTCGGCCGAATCATGTACTCCACGTACTTTTTTCCCTCATGTCCCGAAAGCATTTGTGCATCTTTTTCCCGTGCGCCCGTCGGCGAATCATGCGCTTTCGCTTTCGTCCCACGTGTCCCAAATGAACCAAAGGCCATCCAAGCTAATTTTTCCCACTCTTCCCAAATATCTTGCTTTTCAAGTTGGTAGATGTGTATTTAATGTGCATTTATTGTCTTTCTCTCTCCCAAATGGCTATATAATGAACTTCCCCCTATGCATTTTTGCACACTGCTTTCTTGCTATCTATTGCTCATACCCTTGCGATCAAAATTTCTACATGCATATCCATTCCCCCTGCAATTTCATCCTGAGTCCAGACTGCAACCTTGCTTTTCAAATTACTATCAACATGAAGATTAAATTCCAAGGTCAGGAGCAAATCTCACCGCTCGAGTCTTATTCCCGATATCGGGGATAGTGAAGTTCGCCACCTTGACTTTGGGGATTTCTGGGCAAGAATGACAGACTCGAACCCTTCTCCTATGGCACAAATGATTCATGATAGCGGCTTGGCATTCACTGGTGGTTTCCCAATCTCAGTACAATGCGCAGATACAGTACTCTCCTGCGGTGCTCATTTCAATCCCGACTCGAGTGAGCTAACAAACGTGCATGGGAACTCATTGCCAAGCTTGATGCTGACCACCATTGGCACTGCCCTAAGGATTCTTGAGATGGAAAATTCTATAGTAATCTCTCAAAACCAGGCACAGCCCTCTTCGATCAGGACAGTGAGAAATACAAGGCGCGGGTGGTGAAGTCCTGGCTTAAAAACCCTAAAAAGGGGTCCTCATCTATCCAAGGTTCTGTTCCATGCCGATTTCAATGAGGAACTATCATATTTTATAATCCTACTAGCTCGGGTCATGGGCTTACCCTCTACCAATGAATTCCATTTCTGGATGTGCCCTCTTATCAACATGGTGTGTGAAGGAACTCAGAATATCAACTGGGTAGAAATCATCAGTATGAACCTAGCAGAGCAAGCTGTCCAATGTACAACAAACCAAAAAATTCTACATGACTTCATACTTAATGTATACCCTAGCAGCATCGAGGCAATGGTTTGGATTCTCATACATTGATGCTCATAAGGGTGACCCTGTATATGCCTACTGCCCTCAATTCACCTTGGACACTAGCAATCACAACTTCAGAGGGTGAATGATGCTTTCACCATGTACATTGTCAGGCTTCTAGAGAGTGACACGGTGAGGAGATTTTCTGATGAAGCCATGAACCTAATTTCAAAATACGGTGCCTACTTCATCCAGTTTAGAAATTCTCCTATATAAGGCTTGCAGGCTATGAGAGCACTCCTCTCAAGCTTCCTATGTTCTGTAATGATAAAATGGCCTTGATAGAGATATGCAGGCAATTGGACAAGTTGCACAGAACCTGCAGGGATAAGAAAATTACTGGCTTGCACTTCCCCATCACTTTGGGAAACTACACCTGCAAGATGGCTCTAGATGCACAAAACATAGAAAGAGCCCTAGCTCCCATCACTGTCCATTTCTTCAAGCCAAGAACTTGTTTTGACTTGAAGAAATTTATTGAACAGAACATCAAAATCACTTATCATCATAGGAAGACATAGAGGACTATTGGGTGGTGCTGACTTTGATGATTTTGAAGCAAGGAGGAGACATTATGGCAGGTTTTCTCTTCAATTAATTCAAGAGCTTAACCTGTACCAAGTTCCTGAAGGACTCCAGGATGATAATTCTGACCTGTACTCATATGAATATGACAACGTGGTCAAACACACTCCCTTGGAGGATTTGGATTGGTTCAAAAAGGAGAAGGATGATCTGGCAGAAATCCTAGCTCCCGTCTTGGTAAGAACCAAAATCTGGTTTGACAGGAGAGTTCGTGAACTTAGAAGGCACTCAGGTGAGTCCTCCTCCAAAGACACCTCAACACCAAGAAAGGAGGCATTGTCACCTGATTCGGGAGTACCTGTCCCCTCCTGCCTCATCAACTAAAGGTCCTACATCTTCCACTCCTTCCTCATCCACCCAAGTGTATCAGAAGAAAGTCAAAGAAGTTAAGAAGGAACCTGTGGAGGAAGATCCCCTAAGGAAGCATTCAGAATTTCCTTCAGGACCAGAGAACATTATTGTTCTCAGTGAAAGTGAGGAGAGTGAAGTGCCAGTTTCTACAAGTGCTCCAGAAGCTCCTACAGATAAAGAAAAGGAGGTTCAAAGCACTGAACTTCCAAGCACCATTGATTCCTCCACACTAGAAGCCCCGAGTGCCCCAGAGTGCCCCACTCATATCTCAACTAGAAGCAACAACGTGCACACCTTGGGTGCTATGAGTTCTCTGTCTCTTGGTCCTCTTGCCCCACCTTCTTCTTCCCTCCTCTTTTGCATGGGTGCAGCCTCTCATCGATAGTAGGAAGAGAAAGTCCTCTTCTCGGATCTCGGGACCCAACTTTGATGTTGTGGCGGCCTTGTTAGGCACTACTCCTCCTACTCCCGTAAGAAGGCCAGGACTACCTCTAGAATAGTATCTGATGCTCAGGGCCAGCAATTCTTGGAGATAGCCAAGCCCAAAGTAGACAAGCCAGAGCATGATTTGCAAGCATCTGACCTTGAGCTCTCAAGGATTCCCATGGGAGAGTCTACCCCTGAAGGTGAGATCCACAATCTTTAGGAAATAGTCACCAGGGTCATTGGGAGAGTGGAGAAAGGGCAACAAACCATAGAACAGTTGGAGGAGTAGGCCCAGGTTCTTACAGTTTCATCAAGTCACTGTTATCCAAGGATAAAGTTTTAGATCCTACCCCACTGACTACTCTTCCACCACCTGTGATTCTCAGCCAAGATGAAGTGCAGAGTATCAAAGATATACACAGGTATTCTATCTATGGAAGGGCTATGGAGGCCATGGTGGATGACATGCTCATTGCAGGGTTGAATTTCATTGGTGAAGCCTTCAAACTCAATGAGAAGGTGAATAATCTGCAACAAAAACTCTCCTCCACTATTGGAAATATAGATAAAGAGCTCAAACTCTGGAGCAGCTGTATAGTAGACCTTCACCTCATGGGACAAACTGATGAGAATATTTTAATGGCAAGCAAGGTCTTCGATGATGCAAAGGATAACTTGTCAAAATCATGGGTATACAGTGTGGAATGGAAAATCAAGGTGCTGGAGGAGGCTTTGGGAGAATTAAAAAATAGCTGGCAGAAGGGTGAGGCCTTCAAGACTTTGGTAATATCTACTTTCAAGGACATACATTGCCACCTCCATGATGAGACCTCAGTGTACCCCTCTCCTTGCAAGAAATCAAAGCTCAATTCAGAGCTTTTGTCAAAGATAATTTGTTCAAGGAGGATTCCATTTCCAAGGAAAAGATGAAGGAGATCTACTCTCTCCAATCTATTATTGAAGAAGCAAAATAAATCATCATATACGCATGTCGAATTCGACAAAGAGATGGAGAAGTGCCTCAGATTTTGGACCCAGTCCACTGCCAACACATCGGTCCCACGAGGCAGAGACATAGCAGAGGCGTTGAAAAGATTTAGACAACGGATCCTAAAATCAGTGGGCCCCTCTCAATCATGAACACCTGTCTTCTTCTCCTGATTCTTCTCCTTTCTTCCTTTCTTCATCTCGGATTTATTGTAATTAGTTGGGGTATTGCGATTAGCAGCCCTTTAACTAAGCATTAGTTAAAAGAAGTAGTTACCAAAGGTAACTATTTTGTAAACTATATAGTGGCCTCTCCTCGCCATTTTTGGAGGGAGGGAACTTGGCTTATTTTGAAAGTGTAAAGAAATCATAAAGCAATCAATACAAAAGGATTTTCATTCTTTGTCCATCTAATTCTTTTTATTCACAAGCTATCCATTAAATATTGTTAGATCATTTATCTGCATTATGCTGAGAAGCTTTGTATTCTTGTAGATGTTATTCATAGAACTGTGTGTCTTTTCAAATTTCATCTTATTAATGCGGTACAAATGATCTTATTCCAATTCATTGTATTCTTGCACGCATAAGGAATTATTTTGTCATCTATAATTCTGAATGGTGCCTTTCTGCTCATTTCCACATCTTGATTCCTCTGTACTTTTGTAATTGATGATCTATTTAGGAAACGCTTTCATGATATCCAAGTTCCATAGTGAAACCATGCTTTGTACATGTGTAAATAGGTTCATTTCTAAATAAGGGAACCTCTCCCACTAAAGAGGAGGGACTTCTTGTCCCCTGACTGTTGCTCTTCTTGAAGTTCTTTTTCTACGACCAACAGTTTTTGGCGACTCACTGGGGAGCGTTTTCCAGTTCCTAATCATTTATCGATCATCTTTTGATCTGGTGACTCCATGTTTTACTCGAGGGAGAAGGGCCCTTGGTATTGAAGATTCTCAGTTTCAGCTTTTGGAACAACAGGGTTTTCCTTTCCCTTCCACAAGAAGAAATAGAAAGCTCGTTCAACAAGCACTCCTCCTGTCAAAGATAGAACCCCTACGGGTGGTATTCCTTTAGAGAAAATCAGTCCTAATCTCCGAGCTCTGATTCTTGCTTGGTGTTTTAGTTCCCCTTCAAGCCATTTTTCCAAGAATGGCGGTACCATTGCCTTGGGGCCATCGTGTTGGGCCTCTTGCCCTTCCTCAGCCTTTGCATGAGTTACCCAGAGGTAATCGGAAGAACTTTCCTAAATTCAAGGGTGATGGCAAGGTACATCCTGATGAACACATCGCGGCCTTCATAGTTGCATGTGGAGTTCTGGGAGTTGAACATGAAGATGTCTCCGTAAGGCTTTTTGTTGAGACTTTACAAGATAATGCTTCTGATTGGTTCTATCACCTTCCAGCCGGAGCTATCACTAGCTGGAACACAATGAGAGCTAGGTTTGAGAACCATTTCAAACCAGCGGAAGATGTGCATGCTTTGCTGGCCCAAATTTCTCAAATAAAGAAGGAATCACAAGAGCCCATGAGAGAATTTGTGGCCCGATTTAACAAGTTGATTAATAAAATTCCACCAGACACTCAACCTGTAGATCAAATTCAAAAATGCTTCTTCCTGAATGCCCAATTGCCTGAAGTTAGTTATGCATTGAGAAGAGCTAATCTTGCGACATTGGTGAAGATCAAACTCTTGTTGTTAGTGTCGAAGATGATTTAATCATGTCAGGAAAGTTGAAGAGAGACCCTTCTAGATCCAAGTCTTCTTCTTCCTCCTCTTCCACTCCTGGCCCAATACTGATCCATTAGTACAAAAACTTGCAAATGATCTCATCGCCATTAAGAAACAATTGGCTCAGCATGCCCCTTATGCAGACGTTCCAAGGAGGAATTTTCAGCCCAGAAATCATTTTCCTGCTTCTCAAACAAGGCTAGCACTTGAAGGACCTCCTATTAAAGTCCCTATCAATGCAACCTGTGAAGTTGAAGAACCAGAGGATGAAGAGGTTCATGAAGATTGTGAAGAATTTGTTGAAGAGGTTGATGAAGGAACAGAAGAACTTGAGGGATCTCGAGTTAATTTCTTCACTACTGAAGGCATTGATGAAGGAGATGATTATGATGAAGTAGTAGCAGACATGAATAGTGAATCATATGTTGTCATGACTCGAGAGTAAACAAATCAGAGGGAGAAAGTGATGCAGCCCACCAAAAGATCTAAGGAGCAGCTGACAACTATCCCTGTAATTGCAAAAAGAGGATCTCCTATCCCCATTTCATCCACACCAAAGGTGAGTCCTGTCAATTCTACTACTAAAGTTACTTCTTTTTCTCCTAAAACTGATAAGCCTAGAGTCCCAAGTGATGATAGCCCATCCACTTCTGGGTCTTTCGATATTATTGATCACCTAAAAAGACCAAGGTTCAAATCTCAGAGGCTGAATATTATCAAACCCATCCCAAGGCTTTTGCTAAAATGATTCACTTTGTCAATTCCCATTCTAAAACTACCTCTAAAGGCCTTTTACCCACTCCATCTTCTATACCACAACCCAATCTGGTAGCCGTTGTCACCTCACCCAATGACAAGATCAAACCATTCTATGTGACACTCCTTATAGCCGGCCATAGACTCAGTAATTACATCATAGACTCAGGGGCATCAGACAATGTAATGCCTGCCAAAGTAGCCCATGCCTTAGGCCTAACTCTCACATGCACTTACGGGTCTTGTTATTCCATGGAGAGTAAGGAAGTGCCCCTGGTCGGAAGAATTAAGGATGCACAAGTAGCCTTTGCTACTTTGCCTGAGAAGAAAGTTTTTAGCTACTATCCTAGTAGCAGACATTCCTCCTTCATATGGGATGCTTGCTAAGTAGGAACTTCTGTAAGGATGTGGGTGGAGAAATTCAAATGGATTGGTCACATGCCCTCATACCTGTTAATGGGAAAATGAAGAAGTTGCTTGAGAAGCAATCTGAGTATATTGTACAAAAAATAGATGATCCCAAAGCACAAATACTTTATGAGGATATTGGGCATGGAAACTATATGATTATGTCTCCAGAAGAAATCCAACTCCCCAAAATATCACCTGAGGATCCTAATGGTGTTTGGATATTAGAGTTTGATGGAAGTTGTTCTTCAGCTGGTTCTGGAGCTGGTGTAATATTGGTATCTCCTGAGGGTAGGATTCATCCTTTCTCATTCAAGTTGCAATTTGAAAATACCAATAATACAACAGAATATGAAGCTCTCATTCTCGGGCTTCATGTGGCAAAAGAAAAGGGTGTGAAGAATCTTCTAGCTCGTGGAGATGTGGAGCTGATTGTCAAGCAAGTTAGAAACCTCTTCCAGGTAAAGAATAGAAGGTTGAAACATTATAGGAATCAGGTTTGGGACTCTATTGAATTTCTTGACACCTTCTCCATCGAAGCAGTGCCTAGGGAGGAGAATACTAGGGCTGATTCACTAGCAGTCTCGGGGTCATTGCTTGATACCTCATCCTGACTTCTCTCAAGATAAGTTTACCATTGAGATGATCCATAGGCCCAGTGTACCTGATAATGCAAGTAACTGGAAAGTTTTCAATGATGATCAACATCTGCTTTCTTTCTTAGAACTCAAGGATAATTTTGAATAGTTGTACTTTGAAGGAAGTGATAATTTGCCTCGTGAAAGTGTGCCCTTCAACGAAGAAGCCATCAAAGAAGAAGAGGCAGATCAAGATGGATGTATCAAACTCAAAGGAAACAAGATTCCAAAGGGATTGGTGAGTTTAGAAGAATTGTTTGACAAACATGATAGGTATGTGAAGTTTAAAGCTTCTACTGGACCTCAACAATCAACTGAATATGATAAAATTAATATTGGGAGTTCTACTGACCCTAAACTCGTGAACATTGGAAAATGTTGCACACCAGAAGAAAAGAAGAAAGTAATTAATCTTTTAAGGAAGTATAAAGATGTTCTTGCTTATTCCTATGAAGATTTAAAAGCTTTTCAACCAAAGGAGATGCAGCATTTTATCCCTCTCAAACCTAGGATTAAGCCTTTCAAATAGAAACAAAGGCAATACAATCCTAAGATAGCTGACACCATCTTTTAGGAAATACAGAAGTTATTAAAAGCCAAAATCATTTTTCCTATCCACCATTCAACATGGATTGCCAATATTGTGCCTGTTAGAAAGAAAAATGGTGAGATTCGTATCTGTGTTGACTTTAGGAATCTGAATCAAGCTTCTTTAAAGGACAACTATCCTTTGCCCATGATGGATCAAGTCTTGCAAGCTGTGAACAGATCCAAAATGTTGTCTATGCTTGATGGCTTCTCAGGATATAACCAGGTAGAAGTTAATACCGTAGATCAACACAAAACGGCCTTCACTACCCCTTGGGGTACCTTTGCCTACAAAAGGATGCCTTTTGGGCTCATTAATGCTCGGTGCCACTTTTCAAAGGGCTATGGACTTGGCCTTTGGAAGTTTGAAAGGAAGTGTATTGTCGTATACCTTGATGACTTGACTGTATTTTCAAAAACAAGGGCAGATCATTTTCAGCATCTAGAAACAGTTCTTTTGAAATGTAGAGAACATGGGATCTCTTTAAATCCTAAGAAATCTATCTTTTGTGTCACAGAGGGAAAATTATTGGGGCATGTTGTTTCCAAAGATGGTATAAAAATTGATCCTGAGCGAGTTCAAGCTATCCAGCAAATTCCCCTTCCAACCAGCAAGAAAGGAGTACACTCTTTCTTTGGTAAGATTAACTTTCTAAGAAGATTCATTCCTGATTTCATAGAGCTAACTTTGAATATCTCTCAAATGATGAAAGGAAAATAGACGTTTGGTTGGTCTCCTGAAGGGAAAGAGGCCTTTGAAGGTATTAAAAGGGCTATTGCTAAAACTCCTGTTTTAGCGTGTCCAGATTTCAGCAAAGATTTTATTATCTATTGCTATGCCACGGATAACACCCTGGCTGTTGTTTTGACTCAAGAAGATTCTAATGATCACGAACTCCCAATTGCATTTATGAGCTACATTCTAAAAAATCATGAGTTAAAATACACCATAATGGAGAAACATGCTTTCGCAGTGGTTAAAGTATCATCAAGCGAGTTTCATTTTACATTCTTAACTCTCACTCCACAAGTGTTTGTACTGGATACAACCATCAAGTCCATTCTCACACAACAAGAGTTTGGATCCAAGAGAGAGGAACTGGGTGGCCAAGGTCCAAGAATATGACATTGACATCAGACCAACCAAGCTTGTCCCATGGAAAAGGCCTATGTGAACTCATCGCTGAGGGAGCTAGACATGAGTTACTAGAGGATAAAGTTGATCTTCCTACCGTTCTGTTTCTTGGCTCAATTGATGAATGGTATGCCGATATCACACACTTTCTCACATATGGAGAATGTCCCTCTCATTTGACTACCAAAGAGAAGAGAGCTGTTAAGTTAAGATCAGCCCAATATGTGTTGTGGGAAAATGCCTTGTTTAAGCGTGGATTAGATGGAAGGTTTCTAAAATGTGTGGACAAGGAACAACAGAAGAAGCTACTTTCACTTTTCATAATCAAGCATGTGGAGGGCACTACTCATCAACTATCACTTGCTCATAAAATACTTCGTGTAGGATATTACTGGCCTACCTTGTTCAGAGATGCATCAAAGTGGGTTGATAAATGTGAAGCTTGTCAGACTTTCGTGGGTAGACCCAAGTTGGCTTCTTTGCCCCTTAAACCAGTTGTGATCGAAGAGCCTTTTCAACAATGGGGTTTAGATTTCATTGGAACACTTAATCCCTCTTCTAGTGCTGGTCATACCCATGTATTAACCGCCACAGATTATTTTACTAAGTGGGTAGAAGCCATTCCAGTAAAGAGTACTACTTCAGAAGTAGTATGCAGTTTTATCAAAGAGAACATCTTGGTGAGGTTTGGTGTGCCAAACAAGATAGTGACAGATAATGCTTCAAATTTTTCTTCAACTGAGATGATGGATTTTTGTTATGGATATGGCATCTCCCTGGCTCACTCCTCAGATTATTATCCTCAGGGGAATGGACAAGCAGAATCAACAAACAAAAATCTGGTGGCTATAATAAGGAAATTAGTTAATGAGTCCCGAGGAAACTGGCACAAGAAACTCTATGATGCTCTTTGGGCAGATAGGATCACACCTAAGAGAGCCATTGGGATGTCTCCTTTTCAGGTAGTATATGGAGTGGAAGCTCAATTGCCAGTAACAGTGGAGCTACCAGCCTTGCATTTAATGAAGGCCATTGAAGACACCAGTTTCAATGATTCTTTGGATAAAAGGATCATGTACCTTTACAAATTGAATGAGGATAGATTGAAAGTTGCTGATAGAATATCTACTCACCAACAGAAAGTAAAGGTCTTGTTTGATAAAAAGGCCAGGTTCAGGGATTTCAAAGTTGGAGACATTGTTTTGTTGTGGGATAAAAGGCATGAACCTCGTGGCAGCCATGGCAAGTTTGATTCCCTTTGGCTCGGACCTTTCAAGATCAGGCACTTTGCTGGTAAGAATTATTTTTACCTTGATTATATGGATGGTTCTTCTCTCCCACTTCCTTATAGTGGGTAGTACCTGAAATTGTTTAAGTCATAGGTGATTAGGAAGTCCTTTGTATATTATGTATAGTGTTTGTCTTTCCCCTTCCTTCTCTTTGTTTTGGTGTGTTGTCTTCTTGGTTTGGTTTGCTTTTGACTCCATGGCCCAATGGATAAGGTACTGGTCTACTTCCCCTAGTTTTTCTGAATTCTTGCCTTGTCTCATTCTTTTGAACTTATGCCAAGTCATCCCCAGAAGGAGCCAACTTGTTGTCCACTCAAAATTTCCCTGCTTTTGAGAAGTTCAAAATTGAAAATTTTTAAGTTAAACACCTTTTCTGTTGTCCTGGTAATGTGAAAAGTCAAAAAATTGGGAAGAATCTACGTTTTTGGGTCATTTTGTGTGATTTGCGGGTCTGTCGGACATTTTTGTCCCAGATGTCCCAAGTTCATTCGGGCTCCTGTTCACCGATCGGCGATTTACCCAAAGTCCGCTTCTTTCGCACCCCCATCGAAACTTTTTGTCCCAAGTAACACAAGTTCACCCAGGCTCAATGTTCACTTTTCACCCGATTGGCGAATCGCGTACTCCACGTACTTTTGTCCCTCATGTCCCGAAAGCATTTGTGCATCTTTTTCCCACATCGCCCGTATCGGCCGAATCGCGCTTTCGCGTCCCACGTGTCCCAAATGAACCAAAGGCCATCCGAGCTAATTTTTCCCACTCTTCCCAAATATCTTGCTTTTCAAGTTGGTAGATGTGTATTTAATGCACATTTATTGTCTTTCTCTCTCCCAAATGGCTATATAATGAACTGCCCCCTATGCATTTTTGCACACTGCTTTCTTGCTATCTATTGCTCATACCCTTGCGATCAAAATTTCTACGCATGCGTATCCATTCCCCCTGTAATTTCATCCCGAGTCCAGATTGCAACCTTGCTTTTCAAATTACTATCAACATGAAGATTAAATTCCAAGGTCAGGAGAAAATCTCACCGCTCGAGTCTGCCGTTCCCGATATCGGGGACAGTGAAGTTCGCCACCTTGACTTTGGGGATTTCTGGGCAAGAATGACAGACTCAAACCCTTCTCCTATGGCACAAATGATTCATGATAGCGGCTTGGCATTCGCGGTGGTTTCCCAATCTCAGTACAATGCGCAGATACAGTACTCTCCTGCGGTGCTCATTTCAATCCTGACTCGAGTGAGCTAACGAATGTGCATGGAGAACTCATTGCCAAGCTTGATCTTTGCCACCATTGGCACTGCCCTAAGGATTCTGAGATGGAAAATTCTATAGTAATCTCTCAAAACCAGGCACAGGCCCTCTTCGATCAGGACAGTGAGAAATACAAGGCGCGGGTGGCAAAGTCCTGGCTTAAAAACCCTAAAAAGGGGTCCCATCTATCCAAGGTTCTATTTCATGCCGATTTCAATGAAGAACTGTCATATTTTATAATCCTACTAGCTCGGGTCATGGGCTTACCCTCTACCAATGAATTCCATTTCTGGATGTGCCCTCTTATCAACATGGTGTGTGAAGGAACTCAAAATATCAACTGGGCAGAGATCATCAGTATGAACCTAGCAGAGCAACTGTCCAATGTACAACAAACAAAGAAATTTTACATGACTTCATACTTGATGTATACCTCTAGCAGCATCGAGGCAATGGTTTGGATTCTCATACATTGATGCTCATAAGGGTGACCCTGTATATGCCTACTGCCCTCAATTCACCCTGGACACTAGCAATCGCAACTTCAGAAGGGTGAATGATGCTTTCACCATGTACATTGTCAGGCTTCTTGAGAGCGACACACGAGGAGATTTTCTGATGAAGCCATGAACCTAATTTCAAAATACGGTGCCTACTTCATCCAGTTTAGAAATTCTCCTATATAAGGCTTGCAGGCTATGAGAGCACTCCTCTCAAGCTTCCTATGTTCTGCAATGATAAAATGGCCTTGATAGAGATATGCAGGCAATTGGACAAGTTGCATAGAACCTGCAGGGATAAGAAAATTACTTGGCTTGCACTTCCCCATCACTTTGGGAAACTACACCTGCAAGACGGCTCTAGATGCACAAAACATAGAAAGAGCCCTAGCTCCCATCACTGTCCATTTCTTCAGGCCAAGAACTTGTTTTGACTTGAAGAAATTTATTGAGCAGAACATCAAAATCACTTATCATCATAGGGCAGACACAGAGGACTATTGGGCTGACTGTGCTGATGATTTTGAAGCAAGGAGGAGACATTATGGCAGGTTTTCTCTTCAATTAATTCAAGAGCTTAACCTGTACCAAGTTCCTGAAGGACTCCAGGATGATAATTCCCTACTTTGTACTCATATGAATATGACAACGTGGTCAAACACACTCCCTTGGAGGATTTGGATTGGTTCAAAAAGGAGAAGGATGATCTGGCAGAAATCCTAGCTCCCATCTTGGTAAGAACCAAAATCTGGTTTGACAGGAGAGTTCGTGAACTCAGAAGGCACTCAGGTGAGTCCTCCTCCAAAGACACCTCAACACCAAGAAAGGAGGCATTGTCACCTGATTTGGGAGTACCTGTACAGACCCCTCCTGCCTCATCAACTAAAGGTCCTACATCTTCCACTCCTTCCTCATCCACCCAAGTGTATCAGAAGAAAGTCAAAGAAGTTAAGAAGGAACCTGTGGAGGAAGATCCCCTAAGGAAGCATTCAGAATTGCCTTCAGGACCAGAGAACATTATTGTTCTCAGTGAAAGTGAGGAGAGTGAAGTGCCAGTTTCTACAAGTGCTCCAGAAGCTCCTACAGATAAAGAAAAGGAGGTTCAAAGCACTGAACTTCCAAGCACCATTGATTCCTCCGCACCAGAAGCCCCGAGTGCCCCACCCGCTCATATCTCAACTAGAAGCAACAGTAGTGCACACCCTGGGTGCCATGAGTTCTCTGTCTCTTGGTCCTCTTGCCCCACCTTCTTCTTCTTCCTCCTCTTTTGCATGGGTGCAGCCTCTCGTCGATAGTAGGAAAAGAAAATCTTCCTCCCAATCTCAGGACCCAATTTTGATGTTGTGGCGGCCTTATTAGGCACTACTCCTCCTACTCCCACTAAGAAGGCCAAGACTACCTCTAGAATAGTATCTGATGCTCAGGGCCAGCAATTCCTGGAGATAGCCAAGCCCAAAGTAGACAAGCCAGAGCATGATTTGCAAGCATCTGACCTTGAGCTCTCAAGGATTCCCATGGGAGAGTCTACCCCTGAAGGTGAGATCCACAATCTTCAGGAAATAGTCACCAGGGTCATTGGGAGAGTGGAGAAAGGGCAACAAACCATAGAACAGCTGGAGGAGCAGGCCCAGGTTCTTACAGGTTTCATCAAGTCACTGCTATCCAAGGATAAAGTTTTAGATCCTACCCCACTGACTACTCTTCCACCACCTGTGATTCTCAGCCAAGATGAAGTGCAGAGTATCAAAGATATACACAAGTATTCTATCTATGGAAGGGCTATGGAGGCCATGGTGGATGACATGCTCATTGCAGGGTTGAATTTCATTGGTGAAGCCTTCAAACTCAATGAGAAGGTGAATAATCTGCAACAAAAACTCTCCTCCACTATTGGAAATATAGATAAAGAGCTCAAACTCTGGAGCAGCTGTATAGTAGACCTTCACCTTCATGGGACAAACTGATGAGAATATTTTAATGGCAAGCAAGGTCTTCGATGATGCAAAGGATAACTTGTCAAAATCATGGGTATACAGTGTGGAATGGAAAATCAAGGTGCTGGAGGAGGCTTTGGGAGAATTAAAAAATAGTTGGCAGAAGGGTGAGGCCTTCAAGACTTTGGTAATATCTACTTTCAAGGACATACATTGCCACCTCCATGATGAGACCTCTGGTGTACCCCTCTCCTTGCAAGAAATCAAAGCTCAATTCAGAGCTTTTGTCAAAGATAATTTGTTCAAGGAGGATTCCATTTCCAAGGAAAAGATGAAGGAGATCTACTCTCTCCAATCTGCTATTGAAGAAGCAAATAAAGATCATCATACGCACGTCAAATTCGACAAAGAGATGGAGAAGTGCCTCGGATTTTGGACCCAGTCCACTGCCAACACATCGGTCCCACGAGGCAGAGACATAGCAGAGGCGTTGAAAAGATTCAGACAGCGGATCCTAAAATCAGTGGGCCCCTCTCAATCATGAACACCTGTCTTCTTCTCCTGATTCTTCTCCTTTCTTCCTTTCTTCATCTCGGATTTATTGTAATTAGTTGGGGTATTGCGATTAGCAGCCCTTTAACTAAGCATTAGTTAAAAGAAGTAGTTACCAAAGGTAACTATTTTGTAAACTATATAGTGGCCTCTCCTCACCATTTTTGGGGGGAGGAACTTGGCTTATTTTTGAAAGTGTAAAGAAATCATAAAGCAATCAATACAGAAGGATTTTCATTCTTTGTCCATCTGATTCTTTTTATTCGCAAGCTATCCATTAAATATTGTTAGATCATTTGTCTGCATTATGCTGAGAAGCTTTGTATTCTTGTAGATGTTATTCATAGAACTATGTGTCTTTTCAAATTTCATCTTATTAATGCGGTACAAATGATCTTATTCCAATTTTGTATTCTTGCATGCATAAGGAATTATTCTGTCATCTATAATTCTGAATGGTGCCTTTCTACTCATTTCCACATCTTGATTCCTCTATACTTTTGTAATTGATGATCTATTTAGGAAACACTTTCATGATATCCAAGTTCCATAGTGAAACCATGCTTGACCAATGTCACTCACTACCTTACCGATGTTGGTCACTTCCTGACCCATGTTGGTTGATAATTGACTAATGCAGGTCACTTCCCGACCGATGCTAGTAACTATTTGACCGATGCCGATCACTCTCAAATCTAGCAACATTTAAAAATAAGCTTTATAAAGTAATTAAGCTTTACATTTAATAATATCCCACTTGGATATCAATTGATGCATTGCATTGTACATCACCATCCTTGGATCCTTTTCCTTGGCTCGTTTCTTCCTCTTCAAGTATCAAAATTGAAGACCAATCAAAGTGGAGTGAATCTCCAACTTATCTTTTACCAATGCCTTTATTATCATATCCGTCGGTTCTCATCTTTATGGATTTTCTCTAACTTCAGCTACACATCCCCAATACCTACCATATAAAGTGATACCTTAACTAAATGTGTTCTGTTCTTGAATGAAATGTTGTTTTCTTTTCCAGATAGATCATGCTCCGACTATCACATTATAATTTACAATCTTCTTGATCCTTACCCAACTCTTTCATGAACCTACTCATCCATATCATCTCCTTGATAGCTTCTATAGCTGCAACATACTCTACCTCTATAGTAGAAAAATCCATAACCTTCTGCAATCTTGAAATCCAGCTAACTACCATTCCACCTCTCAGAAAACATATCTAGTGGTGCTCCTCCTGTCATCCAAATCTCTAGCCATATCTCGAATCAACATAGCTGAATAAATAAGTATCTCGACCCTCCATAACATAACTCCATATAGGATGTCCCTCTAAAATACTTGAGAATCCATTAGATTACTTTCTAATGTTCTTTACGTAGATTATCCATAAACCTACTCACAACTCCCACTTCTTGTGCAATGTCTGGTCTAGTACAAACCATGGCATACATAATAATTCCTACTACTGAATTTTAGGTAACACATGCCATGTACTAAACCTCCACGTGTGATGAAGGAAACCGACCTTTCTCAATTTGTAGTGTCCATCCAAAGGTGTACTAACAGTAATGAATTCTACATGTTAAACCTTTCCAATATCTTATTTATATAAGCCTCTTGAGACAAATATAAATTCTCTTTTTCTGTCTCGGTGAATTTGAATGCCAAGGATTTTCTTTATAGCTCCCAAATCCTTCATTGTAAATGTTTGAGCTACCCTTTCCTTAAGTTTACCAATGTCCTACATATTAGATCCTGCAATCAACATATCATCCACATATAGTAAAAAAATAACATAGCTCCCATTTTCAAGCTTCTTAAAATAAACACAATGGTCGGATTCACATCTCATATAACCATGCTCATGCATAAAACTATCAAATATCAAATACCATTTCCTTGGAGATTTCTTGAGCCCATATAGGATCTTTTTCAATTTTCACATAGGTTTCTCCTTACCCTTGACTTCATAACCAACCTCATCGCTACATATAAATATCTTCCTCCAAATCACCATGAAGAAAAGTTATCTTAACATCAAGTTTTTCTAAATGTAAATATATTATTGCAATCAAACTTAGAACAAGATAAATATAAGTAATCTTAACAACATGAGAAAAAATCACATCAAATTCAATACCTACTTTCTATGCAAATCCATTTACCAAAAGCCTCACCTTGTATCTTTTCGGACCACCCTCTTCTTCCTTAATCCTATAAACCCTTTTTTTGTAGTGTTTTCTTACTTGCTAGCAACTTGACCAAAACCCATGTCGATTTTGTTCTAAGGAGTCCGTCTCCTCATCCATGTCATTATCCCACCGCACATGGGTATTTACCTACATTTATTCTTCGAGAGTTTTGGTTCACCATTATCAATCAATAATAAATAGGAAAAGGAATTGAAAATATATCTAGAGATCTACTTACTCTTTGTGACCTTCCCAATGAGATATTGGGTATTTGAGCCTCATTTTGTGCCTATTGCGAGTTCATGTCAATATTTATCAATGAATGACATCGGTCTCTTGATACTCGATTTACATTTTTGTAACCGATCGCAGTTCCTCTATCTCGCTAATCAACTAAAGTTGCCTCACCACCACCATTCAAGGAGTAATGGCATCGGTTCTAGTAGATGTTTGTTCTAAACCTGATCCTTTCTACCAATACTAGTTAGCCTCGACTAGCATCAACTTTTATAGAACCAATGTTGGTGTCTGTGGATATCTGTTTTAGATTTGAAATTTTATTTTCCTTTAAAATATCATCAACCAATTCATGTTTAGGCATGAAAACCCGATCCCCTTCTTTCATTCTAATCAACGTCACGACTCCTAATAATCTTAAAATATTCTAAATCCCAAAAATGATATCCAAAATCACTAGATCCATAACTAATGAAAGTATATCTTTTCGATTTAGCATCTAACTTCTTCTTATTTTCCCCATTAAAATGCAAAAATCTTGTGAGCCAAAAAAATCTAAGGAAAAATATCTACCTCTTTTCTAGACCAAGATTCTTCTAGTATTCCACCATCTAGTGTTGTTGAAGGCCCATAGTTAATCAAGTACTCTACGGTATCAAAGTGCTTTTGCCCAAAACTTCAAAGGAAAATTGACATGTATCCTCATGTTTCTAGCACGTACCATGATTCTTCTTTTCATTCTTTCAGAACTACATTCTCCTATGGAATTCTAAAAGCTGTTCTTTCTCATCATATTCAATTCATTTAACAAAAATCATTGAAATCCTTGAGGTGGTGAGGATTTATGTTCAATCTTCACTTTACGTAAAGCTTTGTAATAAGATCATTATGGATCACCAAATGGCGTGATGGGTCTCCTTCGGTGTTGTTGTGATGTTTCCCAGTAGAAGCATACCCTACATCAAAGGGGTTATCCATGTCTAAGAGGTACCTTCGTTCTTGTTTTATAATTAATTTCCTTGGTTTCTACTTTGCGCTCTTATGGAAGCTTAGCCCTAATTCTAAGACTCTTGCGAGTACTTGATCTATCATTATAATAAAGAAGCTCGTCAAACCAACCTAGGTCTAATTGATGTTGTTCTTCAAAAGAATTAGATTCTTCTCCACTATGATCAATCAATGGCTCTGTGTCCTTGACCTATGAAAATAGAGGTGCTAAGTTGTTGCCGCTAA
Source organism: Taxus wallichiana var. yunnanensis (assembly GCA_018340775.1). NCBI lineage: Eukaryota > Viridiplantae > Streptophyta > Pinopsida > Cupressales > Taxaceae > Taxus > Taxus wallichiana. The sequence continues at coordinate 726,672,414 of CM031239.1, read as the reverse complement.
ATGGGAAGGACTCAAAAGGGTTTTCTCCTAAGTCATGATCATTTGGTTTGACGCATCGTATTGATTCTAGCCATCACTAGTCAAAGTTATATGAGGTCTCATCTAAATGTTCTTCAAAGTTTGAGTGAAACATAGGCGTATATTTGTGTAAGTCACTCAAAGTGATGTTGAAATAATGTAGTGTGTTCTAGAAGTAATGATATTGAGTTGTTTTTATGATTCAAAGAACACTCATATGAATACTCAAATGCAATGGTCACTCAAATTGTCAATTCACCAAAGCTTTCCTAAGTATGATTTTGGTGAAGGTCCCAAAGCGAGATAGTGACAATATCGTATCAATACATAGGTCAAGTTAGAATTCTAACAAGGCCTAAATATTAAAGTGGTATTGATGCAATCTCTTGACGAGGTATACTAAAACTAGTTTGAATGCCAATGAAAGCTAAGTTTTCAAAATGGAAGTTGCGAGTATGTATAGCATAACAACACTAGCATGATACACTAAACGAGAAAGAAATGTGTTAGTATGAAAATGGCGTTATTTTAGTATATATAAATTAGAAATTTCTAGAATTTAACAAATCAAAGTTCTAAAACATGGCAATATCAGCCTTATCTCAAAGCAATTAATTCCCAAAAAGTCTTTCAATATGGCTTGAATTTCCATTTATTTATAATAGGTATTAAATATTTTTCAACAAATCCATCAAAATTATCAAAACAATTGTTCTCATTACTTAAACAAGAAAAGAAAAACAATAATCATATCATTCATATTCTCTGAAGTTGCATTGTTTTCAAAATATTGATCCAATTGGAACTTACACTAAGAAACTTCTTGATTTTTTAGATGTCCTTTGTGATTTTCTAGCACTATTTTTAGTTCAACTATGATGATTCCCGCTTTCCTAAACCTATAATGAGTTCTAATTAATAATATGTGATATATCAGAAACATACTTTTTAAGCAAATATATATGAAAAAAATTGTGCATCCTGGACAATACAAGAGGTAAAAGCTTATATGTAATCCACTTTGTAATTAAAACTTCTAGGGCCTCAAATAGTCCTACATATCTAAGAGATAACTTGGCAACTTTTCCAAATGAAATAGAGCTCTTTTTGGGTTTTACCCTAAAAAATACCTTGTCTCCTTGCTCAAATTTTTGTATCAATCTTTTTTAAATCAACATAATTTTTCCGCCTTTATCAACATATTGTTTCAACCGCTCATGAATGAGCTTAACTTGATCTTCCATTTTAGTCAACATTTCCAGACCCACCACCTCTTTGTCCCCATGTTATCCTAGCTAATCGAGTATTACACTTTCTTCCATATACAACTTCAAATGGAGCCATTTTTAGTGATGAGTGGTAAGTGTTATTGTAAGAAAATTCAACCAATGGTAGATATTCCTCCCATTTGTATTGTTGATCCATGCAATAAATTTTGAACATATATTCCATAACTTGGTTCACTCTTTCTATTTTTCCATCTGTTTCAGGATGGTAGGCCGAACTAAAATTAAATTTTGTTCCCAAAAAAAGAGTTTAATGTTTTCCAAACTGAGAGGTCTTCCTTAGATCCTTGTTTGAAATGATTAGTTCCATAATTCCATGTAATAAAAATCCCATGCAAAAACCTTTCTACAAGTATTGGCGAATCATCTTTAAGATTTCCCAGTAAGAAATGAGCTATTTTGGTTAATTTATCCAATACTACTAAAATCATATCATGATTATTTTTGGATAGTGGCAGTCCTTGCACAAAATCCATGTTGGTTACTTATCATTTATATTACAAATTATTGTGATGATATAGTAAACCTATGGGTCAGAAGTGTCTTGCCTTTACATGTTGGAATTCCAAACAATGCGCAACATATTCTATCATATCCTTCTTCATCCCTTCCAAAATTAATTTTATTATAGAAAAAAACATTATTACTCTTGGATGGAAAAATATGATGTATCATGAAATTATTACATAACTTTCACTCTAAGATCACTTCCCAATGGCACATATAGTTTTTTATTAAATCGTAAAATTCCTTCATTGTCAAACATAAAACCCTTCTTCCTTCTATCATTCAGATTTTTATCTAACACAATTTTAAACCATTGATAGTAAGAATCACCTTAAATTTGTTTCTTAACTTCTTCCTTAATCTAAATTTTAAGGGTCAAAATTGTAGAAATGTGTTTTGTGGCTTTCTCATTTCATGAGCCACTTGATTTTTTTCCCCTTATATAACTAATATCAAATTCATATTGGGATATAAATTCTAGCCACCTATGTTTTCTTCCATTTAAATTGGGTTGTAAAAATATATTTAAGCCCCAAGTGATTTGTTTTCATTTCAAATGGTTTTCCTAACAAACAATGCCTCCAACTTATAACACATGGACTATGGAAGTAAGCTATACGTCATGGGAAATATCATTTTTCTCATGCACCTTCAGTTTTCTATTTTCATATACAAATACGTGGTCATCTTAAACAAGTATTCCTCCCAATCCTCCACGAGACATCGGTAAAAATGTCAAAGTTTCCATTATGAACCAAAATATTTAATATAATTGCAGAATGTAAGCTTTTTTTTTAGAAAGTCAAATGCACTCTCACATTTTTCATTCCATACAAACCTTTTATCCATTTTCTATAATGAAGTAATTGGTCCACCCACTCTTGAAAAAAATTCTTCAACAATTTTTTGAAGTACCCATCCAGTCCCATAAAACTTCTTACCTCATATACATTTTTTAGGTGTTAGCCACTCATTAATAGATCTGATTTTTGATAGAGTCAAACATAAATCCCATCCCTATTTATTATATGGCCAATATATTTTACTTAAATTTGATCAAAAAGGAATATTTTGAAATATTACCATAGAGTTTCCTTTTTCAAATACTTCCAACACTAATCTTCAGTGTTCACCGTGTTCATCTACATTATTTGAGTAAATTAGAATATCATTAAAAAATAAAACAAACTTATCTAAATATTCCTAAAAATATTATTCATGAGGTCCATAAATTTTTCTTGATGCATTAGTGAGTCCAAATGGAAAAAAATTAAACTCATAATGCCCATATCATACCCTACATTTTGTTTTGTGAATATCCTCATCTTTTATTCTTAGTTTATGATAACTAGATCATAATTCAATATTTGAGTAAACAGATGCATCTCTCATCTTATCGAATAGATAATCAATTGTTGCAAAAGGATATCTATTATTTATCATTGTTTTGTTAAGCATGTAATAGTAAATGCATAGCCTTAACGTTCCATCCTTATTTCTAACAAAAATGATTGGTGATCCCCAAAAAAGATACACTAGGTTAAATAATCCTTTTGAAAGATTTCATGTAGTTGTGCTTTCAATTCATTTAGCTCTCTTGTTGTCATTTTATAAGGTTCCTAAATATTGGTTATGTTCTTGGTTTAATGTCAATTATAAAGTCAAACTATCTTTTAGGAGGAAGTCCAATAAATTATTCCGAAATACATCCTTAAAATCATGTAAAAGTGGAAAATATTCCAAATAAGTATTACCTTCCTCACTAAAATTTGAGATATTAATAGCATACAATATGTAACCTTTATTTTTTCTTTATTTAATTACATTATAGAGATTTTTCTAACTTCAAGATCTCTTCTAATTCCTTTAATGATGGTTATTATTTTGTGTTTCATTAAGACATTCGATATGATTCTAAAAAAAATCTATTGCCTTGTGTTTATACAACCAATTTACTCTTATTATGATGTCATAAGACCTTAAAGGAGTCACATAAAGGTTAAGTTTAGTGGTTAAATTGGGTAATTCTAATGCTCCTTCAAATTTCGATCATTGTTCCACCGTATGAATAACATCATTCCAATTTTGGAAACTCATGTGTTTTCCATAAATCCAGGCTTTCCTATAAATTTTCCATTTTCTTCTCAAAATAAAGCACTTTGAAACCCATGTAAAATAAAATAGTAACTTTTAGAAAACCATAAATCATTAGCCAACACTTCTATTGGGAGTAGCAAGGGTTTTTGTTTGGCTATTACCCAAGGTCTCATGAACTATTTGTTTTTTTTTTTTTAAGCAAATTTGTTTTTTATCAAAGTGACTATACCCTTGAGAACAAAGTTGTAGGGGTGATTCTAACTAGGAATGAGAACCAGAAAAATAAGGATCAAGATCAAATGGGACAAAGAAACCCAAATTAGCCCAAGATGATATTCTTCCCCAAAAAAACAAAACTAGGTGATGGTTGAACACTTTCACAAGAAAGAAGCTAAAAGGAAATAAAAAACATTCATATAATTTCAATGTAGTGCAATAAAAGCACCTATTCAAAGATTCTTGGTGGCTTTATTAATGCTAAGGTTGATATTCGCCAAGAGGTGAACATAGCCAATGTCATCATGTGGCAAAGTCGGTAAATCTAGTTGTTAATGGTCCTTTTGCTTTGGTTATCGTGCCCCAAAGGGTTCTTAGAACTCCATTTGAGATTAAGAGTTGGTAGTTGAAAATTCATCAATAAACTCTTAGAAATACATTAAAAATAGCATGATAATCATGGTGAGTCTTGATCCTTCCTAAATTTGGTAGCTCTAAGGAGTTCAAATTTTCCTGTATATATCTTCAACTCCGATTATTATCAATAACCACCTCCTCCTCCTTCTTCCTCTTACCTTCTATTTTTGCCAAGTTTTTAACCTCTTCCTTCAATACCTATCTGTCAACTTGATAAGGCTTCCAAGAGGATTTTTAGGATATCTCAATGTGTGCTTCCGAGAACTAGCACTAGTTGATATGCAGGGGTTATGGGTAATTTCAATCTCCCGAGGGACCTTCCCCATAGCAAGGGTATCAGAGGTTTAGTCTTCTAGAGACCATAACAAATTTGGCCGAAGTGGAAGTGAAGGGGTGGGAGTAGAGGTGGGGGGATGGAAGATGGATCCGAGAAGGTCGGGAGGGGTGACAGCTATGGTGAGGACAAGGTGGAGAGATGGGATAGCTTTGTCTTTAGGCAGGAGGAGGAATAGAGCTAGGGGTGAGGGATAGGGAGACTTAAGAAGACACATCTTATGTAACAAGAAAAAAGACCCAACAAGGGAACCATGCATGATTTTGAAACTCCAAAATGGAGCGCTCAAGAGAGTTAAGTAGATATAGTGGAAATGGCATTTAGATGTTGAGAAGGCTATAAGGCCAAAGTGATTGAGAATACTAGATGCTTAGAGGCACAATGACGACCTCCCCTTCAAAAATTAGTAAACGCACCATCTGATGAGTCGGACAAGTACCTCATAAAGTTTAGAAGGGATCGAACCGACCTACATGTTGGTTTGAGTACCTAGATGACAAAGACCAACTTCTCATTACCCTCAATAGAATGATTGTGAAAGGTATGCAAAGATGATGTTAAGAGGGAAATGGAAGCTATTGGAATAATGGAATCTTAACCAAGAGCAATAAAGATGTATAAGATCCTCTCCTCAACATCTCTATGAACCCTTTTATTAAAAAATTGGTACCCCTCCATTTCAAGGCTAGTTACCTCAACAATTAACTCCTAATGATCAAATCTTCGCCCTCCTAATCCACAGATGTGATCCTTCCAATCCTTCACAAAGTAGATGAACTGAAATACTTTGATGTCATGGCCCCAGAATCTTCTCAATAAAGTTGGTAATGACTCCATTGATGAGAAGATTCCAGTGAAGTTCCTCATTATTTTTCCATTCCGGATCCATGCATCGTGGGCTCAATCTAATAAGGTCATTCCTCCCATTATCACCATGAGTAACTAGTTGTGTAAATATTTACTTGAATCCTTAAGAGTGTCAAAATTATCATGTCCACCTTTCACTATTATTTTCCGCGCATGGTAAAGTGGTGATTAGAATAGTTGTTGCTTTTCCCATGAATACCAGTGATATGTAATGCTAAATGAACCTATGAAAGTCCACATGTGAGAGCTACAGTCCTTTTTCTAGCCCACTCCAGATCATCATTATCTTTATTACCGACTTGGGAATCCATAATGCCTTGTATAAAATCTGTTGAGATTCTATATTGCCCGCATGTGTGACTTTCATTTCCATATAAATCCACTTGAATTTCCCATTATGCTTCATACAACCTCTTGATTGGAATTTACAAGATTTGCATGAGTGTTGTTTTAAACCCTTCAAAGACGTGTGGGAGTTTTATTATTACAATTCCACTGAATGCTCATATCCCATATCTCAAATTTTCATGTTCATATATCACCATGAATTTTTATGGCTCTTTCATGAATGTTGTCTTTATTATCCCAAACAATGTGATTAACATTTATGCCCTAATTAGGGAAAGATATATCTATTTTTTCCCTCCCCATCGAAGTATGCATGATCCGGATGTTATTGAAGGTTTGGCAAATACTTATGGATTCCAAGATAAAATCCTTGATATTCCAACTTAGAGGTGAGCACTTAGATTAATGATGATTAATGATATTAAGTGAGTCCCCAAAGAATGAGGTTTTGGATATTATGAGTCTAAGCAATTATAAGGCCCTATAAAGAAGATAATGCTTTGGCAAAATGATTGGTTTGAATTCCCATTTTTCAAAAACAGGATCGAGATACCTTTTGATCCCTGATCACTCCTCTCCTTATCATTCCCGTAAGGTTACCCTTGAGACCCCATCAAAGTTCAACTTATACCAGTTAAAATCAAGAGGATACCATTAGAATCAAAGATCTATCATTTACTATTACCAAAGGACTATGTCTATTTTGCACAAAACATCTACATCAAATTTTGAGTATGGTTATCTAAGACATGTTCTTCATTTTCTGATAACTTTGTTCTTGAGAAGGTTTAAATCTAGCAATTTCTATTTAATATCATTAGAAATTTTAAGGCCTTAATAGAGAACATGCATGCAAGAATGAATAAGGTTATAATTCTGATTTTTATTTCTAAAGATAATATCATTTCTATCTTTCCATACCCTCCAAATAATATGAGGAATAACCAACTTCCGAGCCTTTTGACAACACAATGTTTATAGGGTGGGCTCCTTGAGTCCATATCTGATTGAAATCCTTCGGAACCACCTTAAACTTCAAATTTAGAGAGGAAAAGATCCATATTCTCGGGAGCATAATCACAATGGATAAACAAATGACTATATCCTCCATATTTTTTCATAGATGACATCTATTAGGCATTATGAAACCTTTACTTATCAGCAATATATTTAAAATCCTACCTCTAAGAGATAGAGGAAGAAATTTATTTTAGAGTTAACTCATCCATCCAAATCCTACTCCATTTGAACTCGGATAGGTATGAAAAGAAAGTATTATACCCATTTTGAAGACTAAGGTCCCCATCATGGTGGAGAATTATTCCAAACCAATTCATCCTTAATATCCAAGAATTTTAAGGGAATAATATCTAACTAATCTTGAAGGGAGGAAATATTTTGGATCGATCATCTCTCTTAGATAGTCCAAGTGTTTTCCAAAGTTTTTCCATTTCTTTTTGTTGCCATTTCTCTCAATATAATTCTTGATTTTAAATACTTGTTTACAAGTGTCTTTGATCATCCCAAATCAGTTGGAAAGACCATTAAACTAGTTATCATCCCAAAATTTATATCATTTGGCATCTCCCACTTTCCATTTATGCTAGTTCTTTGTTGTTGCTTTTTCTCCTAATTATTTTGGGGACATTTGTTTGCATATTGACCACCAATGCATTTAAAATATCCCCAGTAGGACCTTTCCTTTCAAATTTATTTTCTCCAAAAGAAACATTGTTCTTCTCATTCATTTTTATGTATACAACAAGTTTAGTTTTCTATTTCCTAGTAGACTTCATTTTTCTACCCTCTTTCTTCCACCAAGTTTTCCTAGGAGCAAGTGGTACATGTGAGCTAACACTCTTCTTATGTTTCTCTTCCTTGAAGGCTGAAATGGCTTACAATTTTTGTTCTTTCCTTATAGCCTTTTCAAACACTGCTTCCATTATAGATGGTCCATGAACATCTACCTCACCTCCTATGTTTTGGTTTAATCCCATGATAAACTTATGAATCCTAAAATTTTCATCTTTTTTGTATTGGGGAATGTATTATAATAGCTTTGTAAAATGTTCCCAATGTTCCACAATACTCATTTCTCCTTGAGTTTAGTTTTGGAATTATGACATTTTCTAATCAAAATAGAGTTGAGGAAACTAGTGTTGATGAAAATATACCTTGAATTTATCCCAAGTGATGGATGCAAAGATCTACTTCAATTCCATCTTATGACTAACCCACTATAAATATGCTTCATTAGAGAGATAGAAGTAACCCCATACTACTTTAGTTTCCTCATAAAAATACCTTATTTAAAAGTACTTATCCATCTCCCTTAACTAGTTTAACATCATTCCCTAGGTAGTAGTCCATCATAATTGGGCGGGCTGATCCTTTTTATGTCTCTAGACAGTTCAAGTAGCCAAGCAAGCTCTTTTATCCCCTCACTCATTTTTATCATCATGTTGTTCAAGTTGTTATTCCTCATCTTTTTCACGTTTTTCTCCTCATGATCTTAATTTTCAACGCTTACTTGCTGCTCTAGGTCATCTATTTGGTTATGGGTGTCCTATATAATTAATAATTTCATCTAACTTATCATTTATCAAACCTCAAGCATAAGATAAATTGGTTCCAGCTTCATGGTTTACCCTTCTTCTAACCATCGTATCTTGTTAATGAAATGATAAGATGTATGTTAGCATTATGAACCCATTAATTCCAAGACCGATAAACCTATAACTCGATATCAAAATGTAACACCCTTTATAGTTTCCATGGTAAACTCTTAATATACTACTAATGCTACTAATGATTAAATATTATTGTTTAACTTACTAATTTATAATAATCAACATAATTAAAATATTCATAATCCATCTAATAACATATAATAACCATGTGCAGTTGTAAGGGTATATCCAGATATCCATGATCTCCCTTAAGTCACTCTAACCAAGTGTGTATACTTTATATACTTGGTTTAACCTTTTACAGAGTTATGAGAACTATGTGCATCTCCTAAGTGCCTACCTAGAAGAAAATCATGCAAATTCCTCTATATCAAACACTATTAATTTAGGGGATGTGATGATCAAACAATGTATTCAATACATTACTTTTGCAAAATGTTTCTAAGCATTTATTTGCAAGCTTATTTTCAAGACCAAAACTATCCTACGAGAAGCTTTTTCCATCACCATACAACCATCTCAATATAACTATTTGGATTCCTTTTTTTTAAGAAGTTGAATAAGTTAAGAAGAGAGAGAGTAAATTATTGACTCATTTCCCTATATTATAAGAACCCCATCCATACCATCTTAGGATTCCTATGGGAAACATAGGGACCACGTAATGATTACCCATCATTACATCCTCACTTCCTTTCCCTAGCCACTAAGTCCCACTACGCTAAGATTCTAATGAGATGAAATAGGAAAATTACTTCCCATGCTCCTTATTCTCAGTACCTTAGTTGAGTAATATAGTGATTCTTCCTTAATAAGTCATTTAAAAGTTTTATTTCCCAAACTTTAATAGGCTTCCATATGAGGGTCATAGTAACTCAACGAGATACTTACTATTATCGGTTCCTTTTATATTAATTTTTAACAACTTAATAATTATCATTAGGTGTAGATTACATATTGTTTATTCATCCCGACTCATTTAAGTTCATTTACTCATCATGATTAATCCATTAATATTGTCATGTATTTTAAACATATCTATCATTTCCTATGTCATCCTTTTTGTTTATATGTCGATATTTAGTTTTGTTGATTTTTTTTTTTCAAGTAATAAAATCGTGATTAATCAAATAGCTTAAGAAATCATCAACTTAATTCATAAATCATCTTTATAAACAAAATATCTACATTTTTAGTTCAACTAAGATAAGTCGTATGACCAGATTACACATAAGTTATAAATATCCCAATCTTCTTTAAGAGTGATTCACACTAATAATCAAGAATAATACATTGGGCCAATGCCCTTTTAAGATATGATGGTATTTTAATCTCTTAATCGAATTACTTACAAAGAATCCTTTTAGATTTATTTCCAAATAAATCAAGAAGTAAGAAAATTACAAAATATAATCCAAGCATGCACTTAAAGTATGCCAAAGAATTCCTACAAAATTTTACGGGAGAGAGAAGTGGATAAGGGCTAGTTCAAATGAATTGGATGTTGGGGTTTAACCATATAATAGTGTTGCACATATCTAAAATTAGATAAATCATACAAGCAATGAATGTAGAAATAAACTAGAAGATAAAATAAACAAGAGAAAGATAACACTAGATTTAACGTGGTTCACCCAGTGTGGGCTACGTCCACCAAGAAATGGCAAAAATTATTATTCAGTTCTTTACAAAGGAAATACAATGAAGATATATTGTCTTCCAACACCTCACATGCTATTCAATATTTTTCCTCACTCAGCTACTATTTCTTGCTTACCAAGAAAACTAACGTGTAAAATAATTGATATTTTCTTCTCTCATACCCTTATACAATGTATACATGCATAGATATCTATTCTAGGAAACTAACTATGCTTTTACAATCAAGAAATCATATTTAAAGAAAAATATTTATTCTAATTCTCAACCAAAAACAAAATGTCGTCGCACGGTTGACTAACGACGATTATTGCTTGACCAATGTCGCTCACTTTCGATCGATGTTGGTCACTTCCTGATCCATGTTGGTTGATAATCGATCGATGTAGGTCACTTCTGACCGATGCCAAGAATCTTGTTTGACCGATGCCGATCACTCTCAAATATAGCAACATGTAAAAATAAGCTTTCTATAAAGTAATTAAGCTTTAAATTCAATAATATCCCACTTGGATATCAATTGATGCATTGCATTGTACATCACCATCCTTGGATCCTTTTCCTTGGCTCTTTTCTTCCTCTTCAAGTATCAAAATTGAATACCAATCAAAGTGGAGTGAAGCTCCAACTTATCCTTTACCAATGAATTTGTTATCATATCCATCGGGTTCTCATCTTTATGGATTTTCTCTAACTTTAGCTACCCATCCCCCAATACCTACCGTATGAAGTGATACCTCAACCGAATGTGTTCTGTTCTTGAATGAAATGTTGATTTCTTTTCCAGATAGATCATGCTTTGACTATCACTTTATAATTTACAATCTTCTTGCCCAACTCTTTCATGAACCTACTCATCCATATCATCTCCTTGTTAGCTTCTATAGCTGCAACATACTCCACCTCTATAGTAGAAAAATCCATAACCTTGTGTAGTCTTGAAATCCAGCTTAACTATCATTCCACCTACTATGAAAACATATCTAGTGGTGCTCCTCCCCATCCAAATCTCTAGCCATATCTGAATCAACATAGCTAAATAAATAAGTATCTGACCCTCCATAGCATAACTCCATGTCGGATGTCCCTCTAAAATACCTGAGAATCCATTGGATTACTTTCTAATGTTCTTTACGTAGATTATCCATAAACCTACTCACAACTCCCACTTTGCTCTTTGTGGAATGTCCGGTCTAGTACAAACCATGGCATACATAATAATTCCTACTACTCAAGTTTAGGGAACACATGCCATGTACTAAACCTCCACGTGTGATGAAGGAAAATGACCTTTCTCAATTTGTAGTGTCCATCCAAGGTGTACTAACAAGTTTTGAATTCTACATGTTAAACCTTTCTAATATCTTATTTATATAAGCCTCTTGAGACAAATATAAATTCTCTTTTTCCCGTCTCGGTGAATTTGAATGCCAAGGATTTTCTTTATAGCTCCCAAATCCTTCATTGTAAATGTTTGAGCTACCCTTTCCTTAAGTTTACCAATGTCCTACATACTAGATCCTGCATTCAACATATCATCCACATATAGTAAAAAAATAACATAGCTCCCATTTTCAAGCTTCTTAAAATAAACACAATGGTCGGATTCACATCTCATATAACCATGCTCATTCATAAAACTATCAAATCACAAATACCATTGCCTTAGAGATTTCTTGAGCCCATATAGAATCTTTTACAATGCTGCACATAGGTTTCTCCTTACCCTTGACTTCATAACCAACCTCTTGCTACATATAAATATCTTCCTCCAAATCACCATGAAGAAAAGTTATCTTAACATCAAGTTTTTCTAAATGTAAATATATTATTGCAATCAAACTTAGAAAAAGATATAAATATAAGTAATCTTAACAACATGAGAAAAATCTCATCAAATTCAATACCTACTTTCTATGCAAATCCATTTACCACAAACCTCACCTTGTATCTTTTGAGCACCCTCTTCTTCCTTAATCCTCGTAAACCCTTTTTTCGTAGTGTTTTCTTACTTGCTAGCAACTTGACCAAATCCCATGTCTGATTTTGTTCTAAGGATTCCATCTCCTCATCCATGTCATTATCCCACTTGCACATGGGTATTTACCTACATTTATTCTTCAAAGAGTTTTAGTTAACCATTATCAATCAATAATAAATAGGAAAAGGAACGTGAAAATATCTCTAGAGATCTACTTACTCTTTGTGACCTTCCCAATGAGATATTGGGTATTTGAGCCTCATTTTGTGCCTATGTGCACATTTGTGTCAATATCTATCGCTGAATGGCATCGGTCTCTTGATACACGACGATAGTTCTATAACCAATCGTAGTTCCTCTATCTCGCCAATCGACCATGGTTGCCTCACCACCACCGGTTCGAGGAGTACCGACACTAGTTCCAGTAGATGTTTGTTCTAAACCTATTCCTATCTACCAATACTAGTTATCTCGACCAACATCGGCTTCGTAGAACCCGATGTTGGTGTCTGTGGATATTTATTTTAGATCTAAAAGTTGATTTTCCTTCAAAATATCATCAACTTGAGTTCATGTTTAGGCATGAAAACTGATCCCCTTCTTTCATTCTAATCAATGTCATGACTCCTAACAATATTAAAATCTTCTAAATCCCAAAATGATATCCAAAATCACCAGAGCCATAACTAATGAAAGTATATCTTTTAGATTTAGCATCTAACTTCTTCCTATTTTCCCCATCAACATGAAAAAAATCTCGTGAGCCAAAAACTCTAAGAAAAAAAAAAATCTACCTCTTTTTTAGACCAAGATTCTTCTCGTATTCCACCATCTAGTGTTGTTGATGGCCCACGCTTAATCAATTACACTATGGTATCCACTACTTATACCCAAAAATTCAAAGGAAAATTGACATGTATCCCCATGTGTCTAGAATGTTCCATAATTCTTCTTTTCATTCTTTCTACAACTACATTCTCCTATGGAGTTCTCATAACCATTCTTTCTCATCTTATTCCTTTCATTGAACAACAATCATTGAAATCCTTGCTACAATACTCACAACCATTTTCAGATCTAAGGAACTTTAATTTTAAGTTTGTTTCATTTTAAACATGGGATTTCCACCTTTTAAAAGTCTTATAAACATCATATTTATGCTTAATACAATAAATTCATACCTTGTGGCATCATCAATGAAAGTCACATAATATTGGGATCCTCCAATAGAAATTGGCCGAGCTGGTCCCCACACATATGAGTATACAAGCTCCAATTTCTGCTCCTTCTTTATTGACCTAACCTTGATAAATATCACTCTCTTCTACTTTCCAAATATGCAATGCTCACAAAATTCAAGATCTAATTGTTTCAAATATTATAACTTACCCTTAGTCTTTAGTATATCTTGCATTCATTTTTCACTCATATGGCCTAGTCAATTATTCCGCATGGTTGCGTATAAATCTATAGTAGATATCACATAAAACGAATTAGTAACACATGTAGATACATCTAAAGTTCCTACCTTCTTACCTCTTTCCACAACAAGAGATCCTTGGTAACCTTCCAAGAATAGTTTTTGAATGTAACCATGCATCTAGATTCACCTAGTTTCCCTACATATATTAGATTTATCTTAAGGCTTGCACATGCCTCACCTCTTTCAATACCCATGGATTTCCATTCTACAGCTTTAGATGAACATCTTTTTACCATTAATATTGCATGGCTCGTTATCTCCTAAATAAACTTGTCCAAAATCACCCTAAATATAATTTCTGAAATAACCCTTATTAGGGGTAGCATGGAAAGAAGCTCCTGAATCTAAAACCCAAGATTCTAATTTATTATCCAAGGAGAGAATATGGGCATCTTGTTTTACCTCACTTGCAACATTTTCCTCTTTACCTTTTTCTTTACCTTTGTCTGATGTATTCTCTTTGTTTTCCTTGGACCAACACTCCTTTATGTTTCCTCTCTTTCCACAATTCCAACAAAGTAAATCTTTGTACCTGGATCTAGATCTGCCATTTCTTGACTTTGATCTCCCATTATTCTTACTCTTTGATGATCTCTCCTTAGATCTTCCCCTACTTTCTACATTTAAATCATTTCCAAATGATGCTTCTCCTAATCTTTTCCTATATATTTCCTCATTAAGGATTACACTAACCACATCATCAAATTTCAAACCTTTAGAAGCAAACATTTTATTACTAACAACCATTACCAAGTTATCCCAACTATCTGGCAAAGAGCATGAGGATAAAATTACTTTCACTTTATCATCAAACAAAATTCCTACATATTTTAATTGATTTACAATATACTTGAAAATAATTCAAATGATTACATACGAGATCCACCTTATTGCATCTTAGAATTAATTTTTTTCATCAAATAAACCTTATTCGAAACATTTAATCGGGATTTTTCATACAAATTTGCTAAATATTTCATCAACTCTATTGTGGTTTTTGCATATGTAAAATTCAAATCCACTAATGCTTTGTCGGGCTCAATCTTATAGATACCAAATCCTTTCTATTAATAACCTTCCATTCTCCATCAGTCATCATGTTCAGTTGTGCATGATCATCCAACATAATTATAGATACTTCGATAAAAATAATCCTTCACCTCGCATCTTCCATAGTTGATAATTATGACTGTCAAATTTCTCTACTCGGTATTTAATATCTTCATCCATTGTTATGTTCCAACTCAATCAGAAAACCCTATGTGAGTAAATCTTGTTAACACACAAAACCTACAAACAAATCTTTGATACTAGTTGTTGGGGTTTAACCATATAATAGTGTTGCACAGATCTAAAATCAGATAAAGCATACAAGAAATGAATGCGGAAATAAACTAGAAGATAAAATAAACAAGAGAAAGATAACACTAGATTTAATGTGGTTCACCCAATGTGGGCTACATCCACCAAGAAATAAACAATTATTATTTGGTGATTTATAGAGGAAATATAATGAAGATCTGTTGTCTTCCAACACCTCACGGATGTTCAATATATTTTCCTCACTCAATACTCTTTTTTTCTCACCAAGAAAACTAACATGCAAAACAATTGCTATTTTCTTCTCTCATACCCTCATACAATGCATACATACATATACATCTATTATGGGTAACTAACTATGCTTTTAAAATCAAGAAATAATCTTTAAAGAAATTTTTTTATTATAATTCTCGGCCAAAAAAACAAAGCACCATCGCATAAGTTGACCGATGTCACCACTGCTTGACCAATGCCACCACATCCGAACTATGTCGGTGATTTCTGACCAATGTCGGTCACTACTTGACCAATTCCACCAATGTCAAATATAGAAACATGTAAAAGAAGCTTTGTGAAGTAATTAAGCTCCACACTCAACACTAGAATGAGTCTACATACTCTTATTCTATGTTGTAATTATAATGAAATAAAAAATAAGAGATGGACTAAGAGCTATCTTTAATAAATGAGTTATAATGTAAATTCCATAGTTTATAATATGATATCTACCTTATTATCTTCTCATTATGATACTTCTTAATTATATAAAAAAATTATGTCTATTGTTACTATATACAACCATCCTATTATAACTTAGACATTTAGAAAATAATGAATCATATACTACATCACAAAACATCAATTACAAATGTAAGAACTCGCAATATTTTCCAACTTTCCCACTATTAATAACAACCAAAAAATTCATAATGGAGGCAAATAACAATGACAACGGTCTATCTAACAACTCATATTTCAATAGAGTTAAACTTCATAAGGTTACAAATATCAATCGCAGATCCAATAGAACGTCAATCAATTGAAAATATAATGAAGTAATTCTATTTTAGAGACCCTTTTTAGTTTACTATATATATAACATTAACAATTCCATGCAAGAACACATTTAATCATAACGAAGTAAACCAAAAATCTAGTCCCAAGAAGGGGGAGAGAATTCATCAATAATAAACAATAATCATCAATTGTATTACACATATTAGAAATGATTAATGGCTATAGACATAAACCTTTATTCCTTTCCTAATAATTTCCCAATTAACTCAAACAGTCATGCATATTTATCACTAAATCAAGCCACTGTACATATATATCAACAAAAATAACACAAAAACTAGTTCCAAAATGAAATCAAATGCATACCGAATGAAAATATCATTTCCTTCAATATTGCCAAAAATCAATGGAGTTAAATGTTGTTCCTATATTCCCATAATAAAAAATTGAAGCAACATTAAACTAAAACATAAGTACAATTTACATTTTCCACAACCTTCCTCTTTTCAAGTTTTCAATCACCCATAAAAATAGAGTAAAATAAACTCCAATATATCCATAAGGGAGAGGATCCCATGAAATAACATTATATATCTTAATTTTTATAAACTAAATAAGAAAAATAATAACAAAAAGGATTTAAAGAGATTTTGTAAAAGATCTTATTTCATTTTCCATATTTCATCAAATAATCCAAAATTCAAATTGTATTTAGAGAGAGAGAGAGATAAAAATAATGCTCTAAAAAGAGTTGAACAAACTTCTTAATTCATTTTTCCATATTCCACATGATAACCAAAACAAACAAATGTATCCATTTCCATATTTCGATAATAACTTAAAAACAAAACGTATTTGTTTCCATATTTCTCATAATAACCCAAATCCAAAAATGTGTTTAGAGAAATAATGATAACAACAATGCTCTAAAAAGAGCTATAAAACTATCAAACTTCTTTTTATTTCACAAACTATCTCCTTATTTTATTTTCCTAGATCTCTTATAATAAACCAAAAACTCAACACATTTATTTACCGATTTCATATAACATTCCAAATCCAATATATATTCAGAGAAAGAATGATAACAACAATTCTCTAGAAAGAGCTAAGACAAAATTCATTTTGAGTTCCAAATCATAATAATCCAAAAAATCATATTATGTTTTATCATTAAAACAAAAACAAAGAGTACGAGTAGAAAACCCCATGCCTCGTGTTTCTTCCTCCAAAAGCTTTGCAATTTTCCAATTTGAAATTTTCAAAAGATTACTAAATCTTCCAACAACATATTTAAATAGTAAAAATGCCATAATAACAGGATATAACAACAATAAATTACATACAACCATTACTCAAAATAGTTATCCCCCAAAACTCCATGCAAAACCATAAACATAGCTCCTAAATTAACTAGATGAAAATGAAAAAACAAACTACATGCATGAATTAGATTCTCAAGGAAGATAATGGTTTCTAAGGAATATTTCAGTAATAAATTTGCACTAACTTTTAAATTCCATGCCATGTTGTGGATTATCAATATCATTTTAAACCTTATTGCTTTATTCCATGCAACTTAGGCTTTATCCTAAGTTTTAATAAACTTTACAAAACCAACCAACTCGCATGGGGGACATTACCCAAATCACAATGACATAAAATCCACCAACTCACCACCTCAACACATATGTCACCTCACTAATGTCTATGTGCCAAGGTGCTATTGTGGCTAAAGCTAAATTTCTAAGTGGTTTATGATAGATTAATATGCCATCAAGATAAAACACACACACGAACACACATATGTATATATGTATATTGATATACATATATATCTATATATATGTGTGTGTGTGTATAATTAATTAATTCAATAAATCCTCACCATACAATCCTTTATTAGAAAAGAATAACATAAATCATATTAAACATTCATCACACCAATTTTAATAAATTCATATATAAATTTAATTAGATCTAAGATGTTACACTAGGTGGAGGAGAATAAAAGGAAAGAGGAGGAGAAAATAAGAAAGAGGAGTAGGAAAGACCAAAAAAATGAGGAAGAGTGGAAGACTAAGGAAGAGGAGAAGGAGAAAATAGAAAAGGAAGAAAAACAAGAAGAAAGAAGAAAAAGTAAAATCCACACAAACACAACCACCATTCACACAGAGAAAACTTCCAAGTACTTTAAGCAATGATACATTATTGGTATCTTATTGACATACCCACTTTGATCCTTCGTGGGATTACTTAAAGCTTATCAAAAAGGTAATGACATAAATAAAAGAGGATCAAAGCTTCTAGCTACATCACAAAGTCATAGGAAAAATGAAGGAAGGATACACTTTGCATGTAAATAAAGAATATCGTATGCAAAAATATACATATCGCTCAATTCTCAAGGAAAATTTGAGACATGACTAGATGAAGAGATGTACAGAACTCAAATAAATAATGGAGTGGATGTCTTGCATCAATGAAGGTGTCTGAGAGCTCACCTCATAATAGATCTTACCAAATAGTCAAGAAGAGAGTGGAGAAACATTTGAATGAAATATTATTTGATAACTTTATCGATCTTGAGGCAAAAAGAAATAGATCTATAGTGAATTTGTGGCGTAGTATAAGGAAAAAAATTACATAACAATAAACCACATAGAATAAGTAGTGGTGTGTAGAAATAGAAAACACACTCACCTCATTATAAGAAGAGATAGCCAAACTGGGCATCTATTATGCATATGATTTAGGTTGATGTGAATCACTCAACAAGATAAGATATAATTAAATAAGATAGATACATAATTAAATAAAAATATATAGAATATGATGTTTGAAATATGCATATGATAAAAAGAGGAAACAAATGGAAGAATTGACCAATAAATGCCACACAAAGCAACAAAAGTGTGTGGAGATAATTTCATAATACAACACGACCATGGATAGAGTAATCACATGAATGTAGTAGGATCTAATTAATGCATAACAATGACATACACATATTCAAATTAAGATAATTCCCATAAAAGTAAGTTTTCTCATCCAAGAAAATACCAAGTTACAAGTTTGGGTGGAGGAAATTCAAGAACACTTGTCACGTTTGACATGCATTAAAGGGTCAAATCACAATGAAATAGGCAAAGTATTTTCCATGTGTGGTCTCGTAACTCAATAATAGTTCTTATATTTCCTTGGAACCCATCATTTCTTACAAATCTAGTCAAGTAGAGGCGAGCAAGGGAAAATTTCCTTACGTCATATGTATAAGTCCCAAGAATCTAATGCTTTCGCCTTCCTTTTTTGAATCATAATAAAACTATGTATATAAAGCTTCAGATTGGTAGAAGGTTTAGTTGATATTGTAAGGTGAGATTCATTATTTGTACATTAAGAGATCTAGAGTATAGAAAAGAAAACAAAGTTAGTTGACATGGTACTTCATTAGTTGGTTGTCTCGAGGATGAGACATCATTTCGAAGCTTAGGGATGACGTTGATAGGGTTCTTCATCAATTTATACACCGAGGAATAAATAAAATAAACTCATGGAAGACAACATGAAGCTACATAACAAAGAGATAGCTAAAAAATTCACACAAAGTACATGTTGAACAATATAGAGTCACCACCAAAGGAAGTTACCTTTAGATAATAGTACAATAAAGATACTTAATACACTTGTATGTAATATTCTAAGAGAGAGAGAGAGAGAGAGAGAGAGAGAGATGAGAGTATACAATAGATAGAGGAAATAGAAAAGAGATAGGATATATAGAATATACAAAATAAAGAGATGGTAGAGGATGATGAAGATAAAGAAGATATAAAGGATAAATAATGTATGATGTAGTAGACAACAAGAGTGTGTGAGAAAGATATATAATGTATATATAATTGATCTACTTTGAATGAATAAAATTGAGGTGTTTGTGTAATGCATGATGGATGTTATTTTTATTATCTGATACATTCAAGATATTATTAAAATCTATGTTGGTGTGTGTGGCATTTCCTTCACCTCTTATTTATTTATTAGGTGTATTGCCACCTCACCAGGTGAGTCATCTCACTTAGGTGAGATCATAGGTCTTAGGTGTCATATTAGTTATGACAGATTCTCTTACAGAATCTATCATATGTGTAAGTTGCGTCATAGGAGTTACATTCCCATTTGGGAAAGTAACTCCTCTTCTCCATTATGGAGGAATATTTTCTTACATGGGAGTTACACATTTACTCCCCTATATGTACACACCTTTCTTGATCTATGAACAATGGAGTATGGGCCTCTTTTCAGCCATTTTTCCTCAATGCATGCACATTGCTTTTCGGGTGAGTTCTTGCTTCGATCTTGAAGCTACACCATTTCCGTGGTTGAGTGCAACTTGTCAATGCTCACATGATTCCCTCCAGATCTTCTTCATTCCTCAAACATGGTATCGTAGCTTGGGTATCGGAATCGTGTTTCTCATGATAACTTCTTACTACTCTCCATCTCATAGTTTCTTCGCATGTTCCCATTCTTTTTGTGATCTACTTGCATTCTTTCAAAGGGTTCTTGAGTTCATTTTGTGTGTTGGGTGCAGTGTTTTGCTAGTACTTTGTGTACGGTGTTTTGGAAAAATAAGAGTAAAAAAGTGTGCTGGTTCGGGTTATGCCTCATTAATAGCTCGATGCCACCTTTTCAACAACTCGACTTGCATTGGCTCATTTTTTTTGGTGTGGAATCTGAACATGGCCATTTTTGCTTGTTGTTCGGGATCATCTAGTTTTCTTCTCTACAAGGTGTATCTTGTTTCCCTCAAGCATGGTTGTTGTTCCTGCTTTTCAAGCGTGGTCGTTTTTCCATTGCATGACCTCTGCTCAACCCACCATCCTTGTATTGGCCCTCTGCATTGCCTTGGTTCCCATGTTTGGAACCTTCTCGGCCTGGCTTTAGTGGTTTTTCTGCAATGCAGACGTGGTTTTACCGCAATGGACATGGTTTCATTTTCTTGGCTTTAGTGGTTTTGCTGCAATGGACATGGTTTCATTTGACAAGGATGTGGTTTCATTTGCCTACGTTTTTCAAATCCTCTACAAAGCCACTCTACCTTGGAACATTTTTCTCCCTACCACATTTCAAACTCCACGGCAACCCCTCCTTCCAATGTGTTGTCCGGAGCTGTTGTTTTGTGGTTCCTTGTTGTCTCTAGCTGTTACAAATTGCACTCAACGCATTCCCAAAGCATCCGGCCGCTTCGACTCGGTCATTACCTCTTTCAACGGTCACCTCTAACGGACCTTGTAGCATTTTTCCTTGTGCATGGGTTCAAACATTTTTTTTGGGTGGGTTAGAACATTCTTGTTCTATGTGTAGTCTCCAACTATTCCTCCTTTGACCTCGACACGGCTCCAAATTCTCACTGTTTCAACCCTACATGTAATGGTTACAACCCGCACAACCCTCCTTCCACGGCGGTTTACCAGCTCCATAGTGGTTTCTCCTATATAGATGATTACTTCTGCAGCCTTGGCACGTGGTTTCTCCTTTTTCTCAGCCTAGTTTGTCCATGTGCACACGTGGCCTTCAGCTGATACAACTTGCTTGCTACAACCGTTTCCTGCCTCACGTGGCTTCGAGCTTCTTGCGCATTTTCAGCTCAGTCAAAGGGATATTTCCAACATGGGCCCCCACACACTCCTTCCACCTTTTTTATGTTTTAAGGTGTTAAAAATTAAAACATTCATTTGGCATTGTAACATTTTAAAATTTGGGTATTTTGGCTTGTTTTAATACCCTCCTACGAGTGTCGAAGACGGAGGGTGAGGTCTCAGGGTTGGCAGGAGGCTAACCCCCTCATAGTCAAAACAAACCCCTACTAAAATTTCATGCCGTTTCCAACGAGTAGTCACATGACACCCTTTGCACCCATCTCGTGCACTTTTTTAATGCGTTTTGCAGTGTTTATTGCTTTTTTCTCATCAGTTGTAGGAATTGTTTTTTGCTATAACTTTTGACTCGTTGCTCGGATCTAGGCACTTCTTTAGTCAAAGTTGCATGTTTTTTCGTAATCTACATGATGGGATTATCAGATTTGTAAATGAACTACTTTATAAAGTGTCACATTCTAGGGGTTTGATTGTACTCTTGGGTTTTCGCACAGCATACACATTATCGCCAGAGTTCGACGTATTGATTTCGTGCACCTTGCATCTTACATTTTTTCATCATGGAGAGTGCTCTTTCTAGACTTGAGCATCATAGGATCACCTTACAACCTCCACCACTTCTCATCGGAGAGGGAACTACTTAGCTTGGCGTGCTTCCATGGAACATTACTTCTCCCACGAGGGTCTTTTACCCTTCTTGCTTGGGCTAGTTCCTGTACTCCACCGATCATTGTCATCTAGAGGACTTTCTTGACACTTATGACCATGTATTTGGTAACATGATGATACATGTCTCTAGATCTTTCTAGTTTCACGTGGCACAATCAAATCCACCCCACCGTGTCCTGGAGCATTCTTCACCCCCTCTATGGAGACCCTTCACATTCTGCCACCGTTGCTCTTTGTTGATTTAGTTTTCTCCTTTTCTTCATGTGATGGAAATTCCACCGACATAGACTCGTTTGGTTCTACTTCGATGATGAGGATTGTGCACCCGATTCGATGTCAAGAGTACTATAGAGGACTCTTCTCCTCTTTCTCTCACTATTCCGCAGAGTGTTGACACTTCCCACATCTCATCAAATATCAAGTAGTCTCACATTGTCATTACACCACCTCCTTTCAACTTCTAGTGTGCAAGGCCCATTTCACTCCTTTGCCTTCATTGGATGACTCATACCTATCTCGACATCACTCTTCTATTTTTTGAGCCCCCTTATTGGGATGAGTATCTTCCTAACTTTAGTCATCTTTTTATAGAGTACACTTGTGATGCACTACAGGTCCCTCATCCATCTACAGGTGTTTCAAAGGAGTTCATAATCTTTGTTGTTGGGAGTGTCCCTTTCGGGAATCATGTCACTTCCACATTTCCAGAGACCTTCATTGATCCACCCTCAGCTGTGGATCCCTTTTTTGTTGTGAAGGATGTTTTCTCCTTCACATCACTTGACATCATTTTTGTGGGTGTTCCTCTTCACTCTGATAGTTCTACACACGTGGCATTACCTTCGGTTCCTTGGCACTCACTCGCTAGACCTATGTCACACTTTCATGCACCAAACTCAGAGTTCTTTGTGTTACTACCTTTGGTTTCCTTTGTGGAGTGGGCGGACTTCCAACACGTCATTTATGTCCTTCCTAAGGGTAGGCACATAGTTCGGTGTGGGTGGCTCTTCTTCAGTCCAGAGGTAGAGGATCTCGTCATCAAAATTCTTCTAGGAGACCTCCTAGAGTTGTAGAGTTCAGATCCATCCATGGCATCTTCTACATTCCTCTCGTCTCCCTCTTCTTCTCTCTTCTTCTTCTTTCCAAGAGATTGCCTCTTTGTACATGGGTACCTTTTCAGGCTCGTCTAGAGCTAGGACCCATATTTGGCATCTTTCTTAGATTAGAGAGTGTTTTTTTCTCTTGTGGTGGATGTTTTTCCCACTGGGTTTTCCTTCACTGCTTGGGACCTTTTTCTTATGCGTGGTACCTCATCGCCTTGTGCCGGACCCACTTTTCATCTTTGACTCGCCGCCTCATCCTAAGTTACGATGAAGGGGGGGTGTTGGTGTGTGTGGCATTTCCTTCACCTCTTATTTATTTATCAGTGTATTGCCACCTCACCAGTGAGTCATCTCACTTAGGTGAGATCATAGGTCTTAGGTGTCATATTAGTTATGACAAATTCTATTACAGTTAATCTGTCATATGTGTTGCGTCATGGCATAGGAGTTACATTCCCATTTGGGAAAGTAACTCCTCTTCTCATTATGGAGGAATATTTTCTTACATGGGAGTTACACATTTACTCCCCTATATGTACAAACCTTTCCGATCTATGAACAATGGAGTATGAGCCTCTTTTGAACCATTGTTCCTCAATACATGCACATTGCTTTTTGGGTGAGTTCTTTCTTTGATCTTGAAGCTATGCCATTTCCGTGGTTGAGTACAACGTGTCGATGCTCATGGATTCCCTCTAGATCTTCATCATTCCTCCAAAATCTAAACCTTATCCTTGATATGTCCCAAAAAAAGGAAAAACTACTTAACCCTCACACTAGGGTCAAGGCTTAAGGTAAAAACTACTTAAACCTCACACTAGCATTAAGGCTTAAGGTAAAAATAATCTCCAAGCTTATTTTCAGGTAACTCCAATTGAAGTGGTAGGAAATTTTTTGGCATACTTATATCTATAATAATTGATACCAAAGAAATAGATTTTTTTATAACACCGAAATGTTGAATAGAATTTTTAAGAGAGCTAGTGATATGGAAAAAACATGGTCATTCCAATATGAAAAATGACCAGTAGCAAAAACTAGATCTATTTGTTTAAATTATTGAACTAAAATTATCTATTTTTACCACTAAAGTTAAGTTATATGTTTCACCTTTAGGGTCATATGACATAATCTTGGAATTCAATTGGTTAAGGAAAAATCATGGTAAGGTAGACTATTTTTCTAAGACATTGATTTACCAAGATGGTAGGGGAAGATGTTTAAGCATCCAAGGAGTCAAGAAAGCAAATAAATTAAAGAAGATTTCAGCTATGAAGTTGAAGAAAGCACATAAAAATGGTTTTGTTATGCATGTCCTACACACTAATGATTTAAGTAAAGAAAAAGAAAATTAACTAGATGATTACCTCTCATTCATGATTTGAGTGATTTATTTCATGAGGAATTACCAGGACTTCCACTAAAAAGGGACTTTGATTTCATTATAGATATTATTCTAAGATCGAACCTAAATCTAAAGTATCAAATAAAATGACAACCATTGAATTAATAGATTTGAAAGTGTAATTTCAAGAGTTGCTATCAAAGTATTTCATTCACCCTAGTGTTCTTCCTTGAGATAACTCGTTAAATTTTTGAAAAATAAGCATGGAACACTTAAACCGTGCATAGACTATAAGATGCCAAATAAAGAAATTGCATGAGAAAAGGTATCCATTTCCATGCATTGAGAATATTTTTATCAAATGTGAGGATAAAAAATATTTTCAAATATTGATTTGAGATTATGGTATGACCAAAAAAGGATTAAGGAAAGTGACATAACAAAAATTGTGTTTCGTTCAAGGTACAAGAATTATGAGTTCATGATAGTTCCTTTTGGAGTCACACATACACCGACAACTTTCATGAAATTGATGAATAACGTATTTAGAGAATACCTTGATGGGTTTGTGGTTATATTATTAGATGATATTTTGATATATTAACGGTCTAAAGAAGAACATGTTTAACACTTGCAGTTAGTATTGAAAAAATAGAGATAACATAAGCTTTATGGAAAGTTGTCAAAATTCTCTTTATTTCAAGAAAGAATGCACTATCTAGGCCATATCATTTCAGATGAAGGGATATTGGTTGATCCAACAAAGATAAAGGCTTAGAGTGTCCTACACCTAGAAATGTGCATGAAGTTTGAATTTTTACGGGACTTGTTGGCTACTATAGTAAGTTTGTAGAGGGTTTCTAAAAAATTGGAAATCCTATTACTTTATTACAAAAGAAAGGAAAGAAGTTTTGTGGCAAAAATTTGTGAAAAATATTTCAAAATTCTTAAACATAAGTTTACATCTACACAAATTTTTAAAGTTGTAGATCCTAATGTAATATTTACCATTGTTATATATGCATTTGGTGAAGGTTTTGAAGGTGTTTTAATTCAAGGAAATAAGACACTATCTTATGATTCATTGAATATTAGATAAAGGTATTTGAATTATACTCCACATGACCTTAAGCTCATAGTTATAACGCATGCCTTACAAATGTGGAGGTATTTCCTTATGGGTAAAATGTTTATGCTTAAAATAGACCACTACAAGTTACAATATATTTTTACCCAACCTAGCTTGAACGCTTGGAAATAATGTTTGTTAGGTTTTTAGTGAGTTTTATTTTGAGATAGGATATGTTAAGGAAAAGAAAAAAATGTGTTGATGTTCTTAGTGAAGACAACATATAACGACCATGGCCTTAGTGAGGGCCATTTTTTGACAATTTTTTTAGTAAGCTATCTTTAGATACCTTTTATGGGAAGGTTAAGACTACATTAGAGACTAACAACCAAGATCATAGATATGAGGGCTACCACTGATAGAGATGGACTTATTATATTACATAGAAGGATATATGTACCTAACCTTGATGGATTGAGGACCCTAGTATTGGAGGAGGCACATAATGCTCCTTATTCTGGTCACCTTGGAGTGACAAATATTTTGGATGATATCAAAAAGTTATATTTTTTTGCCTAGTATTAAAAAAATATGTGATAAGCTAGGATTCTAAATGTTTGAGTGTCAATGAATTAAAGATGAAAATTTTCATTTGGAAAGGTTGTTATACCCACATGAACTTCCTCAATGGAAGTGGAAACTAATTAGTATGGATTTTTGTCAAGGGTTCCCAATGTCCAAGAATAAACATGATGATATATTGGTGGTTGTGGAAAAGACTCACCAAAGTAGCCCACTTCATGCCAAAGAAATTTGAAGGATGATTATTCATTTTTAGTGAAGATATTTTTTCAAGAGATCTTTTGTTTACATGTGGTTCATGAGATTATCATTTATAATCAAGAAAATTACATGATATCAAGGTTTTAGAAAACCTTGCATACTAATTACACACAACGTTAAAATTCAATACCGCTACCACCTTAAATAGATAGTCAAATAAAAATGGTGAACCAAGTCCTTGAAGACATGATTATGATGTATTATATGGATCAATAATACAAATGGGATGATTATTTATCATTAATTGAGTTTTCTTACAACAAATCACATCACTCAACTTTGGGTATGTCTCCTTTTGAGGCTTTGTATGGGAGGAAATGTCACACACCTATCAACTCGGGAACAAATGGAGCATAGGGTGGTTATAGATCTTAACATGATTAAGGACATAAAACAATAAGTAAAACTATTTAGGTAGTAGCTTTTGAAGCAAAAACTGAAAGGAACGATAACCGATCGTATAAGCCAAGAACACAGATGCTAATCAAACACCACGATCAATAAGGTGAAAGCAATTTGCCAAAATAACTTTACATAAAACCTTTGCAAAAAAATGAGAAACAATATCATATATTATTATGGAACTCAATGCAATACATTGAGAATGAACCTTTCTTAAATAGGCAAGGAATAACAATCTAAGAACCAAATCGGGTCGTAGATCAAGCCATAAATCAAGGAAATAACTAGTCATCAAAGAACTAGTCAAGACCATAGATTTAGAAGAGAACTAGACATAAAGGATCTAGTCAATACCATAGATCAAGGAAAGAACTATACCTAACAACTAGATAATATCTCCTAATATCTAAATAAGATAAAAGAAATATCCACAAACATAAGTGGGTGAGGATAAATACAATAAAGGTAAATAAAATACCTTGGTGAACTTGAGCTAAGGTAAATACCTACTCTAACACAAACATGCATAAAAGCTATGAAGACCATATATTATAGCCATATCTATTTTAGTAGTATCTTCATTTTTGACAATAATCATTGGGATGATGTTTTATCTTATTAGAAAATGATGTCACATCTCACAATCATGTCATTACTATTTTTTAAAACTAGGTGGTGGTGTCACATTGAGACAACATATTTTATAGTATTAAGAAACTTTATAACTTTTTTTGGGTAAATAGCTTTAATTTCAGGTTGATGAATAATATTGTGAAATTTTTATTATTATCATGTATAGATACTACTTAGTAATATTGAATAGTTTTCATTATTTTGAATGCATAATGCATTAGGTATGTTTGTTTGTGGTTGTGTAAATATTCTATAGTTGAGAGAGAGTATCATTGGGTACAGATAGAAAGATGTGAAAATCAAAATAGAAAAATATATCTCCATGTCTAAAATAGTACATGAGAAATGGTGTCAAATAGTAAGTGATAGTTATAGTTCCCTTTAGTTTTAAAATCTATTTTAGGGTGTGTTTCCTTGTGTCATGAGACCATTTTTTTGTTAGTAATAATCATCGTGGATGATGATTCCTCTTAGAGGGTAACGATGTAACATCCCTATAATATATCCATGTATAGATGAATAGGAGGAAAGTGGAAAATAAAGACAAAATTGAAATGTACGCCCATACTCTACTTCAAAAAATGGATCACACTCTAACATCTCCATAGTTTATCAAAAACCTTTAAGAAAAAAATATTCTTCTCCAATTTGGATATGTCATAAATATTATGATAAAATAATAAAACCCCACCATTCTCCATGACATAATGGGGATAAGACAAAAACGTAAATAGAGATAATGTAAATAAATGTGCTAGCACATGGGAAGCCTAGCTATAAATAATCATTCCCATTATGTTTGGTCAATGAATAGGGAAAATAATAACCATTGAGTTACCCAAGTGGAGGAAGGATAAAAATATCCCCTGTATGCCTAGCTAACCCACAATAAACTAAAGAATCATCAATTTATCCTATTAATACTAGCATGTTATTTTCTAGGTGTTGTCGGTGATGTAAAATCCCATTAATGAAAAAATAACATGATGGATTAAATTCATAGGATGCTTAGTGTGATGGAGGAATAGAGATATAGGTTTAAGACTAATGACATGAGGTGTTTCAAAGTGTGAATGGTTTGTTCTTACAAGCCTAGTTAGTAGTTTTTTAGCTTGTCTAGGTGATGGTGCATGATGGTTGAGCTTCTTGGTGGCTTGAGTAGCCTAGTAGAAGCATAGAGAACATGTTTGGGGATTTTTAGGCACTCACATGAGTCTCAGGGTGTAGGTATAGGTTGAAGACCAAGATACAAATTGCTCATTTGGACTAGGTATGGGTGATTGGAGGCATGAGGTTGAGTTATGGAGCCATACGAGATCATGGATGCATGTAGGTAAGTGTTTCATGATTTTTAATTTTTTAGGTCCTTTTGGAGAGGTTTCATGTTGAGTTACAATGTTACTTTAGTTAAACCTAGCTTAAACCATGTAAAACCCCAAGGGATAGTCTTTCAAGTCCTAATGTCTGGAAATATTGAGACCTATTTATGATATGGTGATGATTGGAGATGTTATTAGGGTGTTTCATGGTGTTGTGAGAAAAATTTCAGGTTACCATATGATAATATTTTAAGATATGTCAGTTTGATTGAAATAGGGTCCAAGAAAGGGTGTTTTCTAGCTTGAATTGCACCTTCTAATACCCACCTTGAATTGTGTACTTTTCATGGTACCTATTGGATTTTAGGGATGTTTCTAAATTGATTCTATAAGGTTTCATGAAAATAATGAGGTTATTTCATCTTCATATTTTTATGAACGAATTTTAAGAAGGTAAACTCTTTTTTTGTGTTTGAAACCCTAGTTCAAAATTGGTAGGATATATATTTCTCATAAGTTCCCAAAATGGATTTATAGTACAAGTAGGATGATTTTATGATGTATAGAACATGTTTCAAAAAGGTATGGTAAATTTTATCATGATAAGTGGACCCCACTCAAACAGACTTGTTTCTAAAGAAGTTCATTTTGGGAAAAGGATGTCCAAAGGATTTGAAAAATAAATGTATTTTTTATATACCTTGATTTTTTATATATGTTTATGAGGGTTTAAGGTCATCGTTGAGATGAAAAAGTTCAAAGTGTGCCATATTTGTGAAGACTAGTTTTTAGGGTAGTTTTGGTGTAGTTTTAGGAAGTTTGCAAGGATTGGCTTGGTTGAAGTTATTACAATTGGAGTTAGAAGGAGTTATAATATGTTATAGATATTGGATTTAGAGATATTTCCAATGGTTTATGATTTGTCTCTTGGTTATTTGATTTTATGGGTCTTTCAGGTCATTTTGTGGAGAACAAGGTTTCTTATTTTTTAAGATAGGATTGCTCAAGATGAAAGATTGAGGAATGAGATGGAAATTGTGTTTAGTATGTGAGTTTTTTTAATTTTAAAGTGTTCTCGTATTTGTGAAGACTAGTCAAAGGGTAGCGCTTTGTAGAGATGGGATTGATTGAAGGCCTTCCACTTGGAATTGGAAGGATTTATAATATGTTGAAGAAAGATAATTCATAGGTATTTATAGTGGTATATGTTTTATCTCTTTGTGATTTTATTTGATGAACCTTTCAGGTTAGTTTTTGAGGAAGAAGATTCTTAGTTTTTAAGGACACAATTTGCCTGTGTTGAAAGAATAAAGTGAATGAAGAATTAGATGGATTAATTTCTTTTGATATAACCTATAAAGTGAATAGGTATGAATTTTGTTACTATTTAAGGCATTTTGATGTCTTTAAAGTGGAAGAAATGGTGAAAAATAGTTGAGTTTGCAAATATGGTTTCTAGACAACATGATTTGGTGAAGAGAAAAGTTACTATGGTTTGAACATGCGTATTTTTCATGAGATCTAATATGCATGGATGTGATTCAAAGGTCTTATTAAATCCATAGAGTGTATACATGGCATATTTTAGTTGATCTTGGGTGGCCTTGAGGCCCTAAGGTGAATACAGGGTGCTAGAAATAATTGTTTAGTAAATGATATGAGATTTTTGGCTTATGTTATGATATATTTGATTGGCCTAAGAAAATGTATGACCATGGATGATTCTTATATCTCATATTACACATGTGTGCTGCATTTTTTATCTTTAATAATCATGGTTTTTCTATTTGTGTTTTTTAGCTCATCCTAGTGATGGGGTTTTGAGTTTGTTTGGTGCAAGATAAGTGGTTTTGGACATGAATGACCTATATGGGTTATATGCCAATGTTTTAATGATTTATTTGGGATTTTTTAAGTTTCATTGGTCAAATAAAAGGAGTGTAACCTACTTTTTGTGTTTTTTAATCAAGAGACGGGTATAAAGTACATTTTGAATTCAAATTTTCACTAGTTGAGCAAGAGGGAAAAATTGTGACCTATGTGAGTGTGTGTTACATGTATGAAGGATTTTTTTGAGATATGAGAGATTGTATTGAAATTTTAATAATTTATTCAAGGGTTTTTGTAATATTTTGAGACCAAGACAAGTGAAGAAGGAAAGAGAAAAAGCGAGCTAGGTGTGCAAGGGTTTGAAGGTTGTGAGCTGAATTAGTGATCTCAATCAGTTATGGTAGAAAAAAGACATCAGATATATTATTCAAAGGTGTTTTAGTGGATTCTTGATCATCTTATTGGTTTATCCTCCTTTTGGAGTTGGTGCTTCACAAAACTAGGGGTTGGTGCTCCTTATAGGGTTGGTGCTCTACTAAACTAGGGTTGGTGCTCCTTGTGAAGTTGGTGCTTCACTAAATACTTTTTATTTGAGTAATATAATCAGAAGTTTCAGTGGGTTTTTTCACCTTGAGGGTTTCCTATGTATATCTTGTGTTATGGTGTTGTTTCTCATGTTCATGACAAATTTAATGTATCTTATATGATGATTTGTATACACTAATGGATGGTTAATTGATTAATAGTTTAAGTGAGAAATATGAAGTTTAAATTAATTTTTTAAGGACGACTAAACCCCCTCTCAATTTATTGTGCTTCCAACAATTTGTATTAGATCGGGTCCTTTTAGATAAGTTTTATCACTTGAAAGGAGAAAATCCTTTGAAGCACAATAATGGTGAGTAAGTAGAGTGGTATTCTATTTAATCAAGGAACCATTATTTGATGGTATGAATTATGTTTATTTTATTTTGAGGATGAAGACTCATATCATGTCCCTATGTTTTGATATTTTGCAAGTTTGGAGGATGGTTATACTACTCCTACCACTACACCAACTAGTGTTGTAGACAAAAAGGAAAGTAATGACAATTCAAAGGATATGAATGCTATCATGTGTGGTCTAGGAGAATTTGAGATGGTAAAGGAAATTATCTATAAATAATCCAAGTGTATGTGGAAAATCTTCAAGTCTTATATGAAGGATACTCTAAGGTGAGAATTTCAAAACTCAAGACCTTTAGAAATCAGTTTGAGATCCTTAAGATGAGTGATGATGAGTCCATTATAGCATTCTTGCTTAGGGTTGACAAGGTTTTCAACACCATGAGAGGTCTAGGTGAATATGTGAAGGAAGAGATAGTTGTTCAAAAGGTTTTTATATCTCTAACTCTTAATTTTGACCCTAAAGTGTCTTCCATTGAAGTAGCCAAGGATTTGACTACCTTAAATATGGATGAATTGCATGGGACTTTGACTACATATGAGATGAGGGTGGTTGAATCTAAACATGATAGGAAAGAGATAGCTTTCAAGACTGGGAAGAAGACAAAGGATAAGAAGACTAAAGTTGATGATGTTTCTCATGATATGGATGATGAAGATTTATTTTCTATGGTTATTAGAATAAATGTTGGAACTGGTAAGTATAAGGGAAAAATTCCTTTTAAATTCTTTAATTATGGTAAAGTAGGTCACTTTTTTGCTAAGTGTCCTCATAGGCATGAAAATAAAGATAATGATGATCATGAAGGTGGTCATGAAAATAAAAATCAGAGTTATAGTAAAGAGAAGGAGTTTAAGAAGTTTGATCATAAGAAGAAGGGTAAGAAGAGTTTTTACACTAAAAAAGAGGCTTATTCCTATGAAGCAAGTAGTGAGAATGATAGTTTAAATTTTGAGTCTAAATCTAATCACATAAATGTAGGTCATGAGGTTATTTTATGACCAAAAATGTTATGAGATGCACTAGTTAAGGCTCTACATTATTAGGTGAATTTTTATCAGGATATTCCAAAGATTCTAAAAAGAAGAAAATGATGTTGAAACTGAATTAGCTTGTGTTCAATTTGAATTGATGTATGCTGAGAAGAACAATAAGAAATTTAAATCTCAAGTCAAATAATATGAGGTAAAGATTCAAGAACTACAAGAGAAACATTGGGATATTATAAAGAAGCTTGATGAAATAGTGAGAATATTAGAGATGCATATGAGTACCATGACTCTAAACTTGAAATCTAAGGAGGAAGAAGTGATTCTTCTCAAGGAGTTATCTGATGTAGTTAGAAAAGAGAAATCATTTCAGAAGTTTGAGAAAATTTCCAAGACTCTTGATGATATCTTGAGAAATCATAAATCAGTAGGTGATAGAGCTGGTTTGGGCTTCAAAGTTGAAGTCAAGGATAAATATATGAAGCAAGAATATGGAATTAAAATAAAGGAAGTAGGTGAACCAAACATCAAGGATGGAAAGAAATAAATCTTCATCAAGAAAATGAGAAGACTAAGCCTATTAGGCAACCTAATGCCTCAAGGTATGAAAGATATTTCAATGGTTATTGTTTCACTTGTAATGGCTTTGGTCATAGGGTAAAGGAGTGTAGGAGGTCTACTAGATATGCTTATCCTTGGAGGGATTATAAAATTAATAAAGCTAAGAGTGTTGTGTGCTATAATTGCCATGAAAGAGGCCATGTTGCTAGTTTTTTTGAATGATCTACCTAGTCAAGTTGAGGGATACAAAGGGAAGAGTTCCGTGGTGTTTTTTTGCAATGAAGTTGGTCATGTGGCTGAAGAGTGTAATTATGGTTACTCAAGGAAAAAATGGGTTTTTAAGTTCTTGGAGAGAAAGAAATAAGTTTTTATAAGTCTATATTGCATGCAAATAGTCAAGGTAGGATTTGGGATCCTAGAAGGAACAAAGTTGGTCCATAAAGAGCTTATGTGAATGATAGAAAGGGAGTATCTTAGGGTACTGATCAGAAGCAAGAAGAATAAGGAGTTTTTCAGTGTCTAAGAAGGCTTGGGACCTCTTCAAGACCTTCTTTTAGGTACTCATGGTGTTTTATGCCTCTATTAGGCTTCTTAGAGGTATATTGGTTCAAATGAAGCATTGGAGAGAGGGGAGCTATCTAAGTTCATGTTTATCTCCTCCATTAGGTCAAGGTATGATTGTCACAAATTCTTTAAGCATGTTTTGAGGTTATACTTAGTTTTTCAAGTTGTGTAAAGAATATTGCCATTGTATTGTGTTCTCTATGTGTGTATATTATGTTGTCAAGTCTGTATCTACCTTGTCATGATGTGTCTATCATCTTGTAATGAATAATTTTGTGTAAATGGTAATGTTGTTGTCTCAAAGGACTAAATTAAGCCATGAAATATAAAGTGTAGAGTCATTTCTTAGTCTAAGTCAATGATTAGTGTTGATGACAAGTACAAAGGTCTGTGTTACCTTATAAAGAAAGTTTTGAGTCCATGTTGGTAAAATCAAGAAGACTAAAATATACTCTTTCATGAAGACTAAAATAAGGTTAGGTTTGTGTGAGTTATGAAATACAACCTTGAAGCATCAAGATTTTTGGGTCATGTCATGGAGTATTGTCAAGTGTTTGAGAAGTCTAGGTAGGTGTATGGTTCAAAATAGTTGCTTCACTATCAATAGTTGGATTAAGTGTCATAGTTTATTGCTTTAAATGGATCGAGGAATTTCTTGATTCATAAAGTTGAATTTAAGATGAAATAAGTCATCAAATATGATGACTTGATCAGACCATCATCTCAAGGTCTATGGTAGTGTTCTTGAAGGTTGATGAGTAAAAACTAAGAAGGATTCAAGAAAGTAAGTGGTGTTTATGGTTATTAATCAAAGTATGAGTAATAAAGACAATAGAATATGTTAATAAAACGTTTTGGAAAAATTAAGACCTTGAAACCAAAATTTTGTGCATTTTTAAGTTGTTCTACCTTGACTAGGTTCTAGGAGTTCACAAGAAGCGGTATGAAAGAAAATTGTGCTTGAAGTGTAAATGATGGAATCCAAAGGAAAAATTGGGAAAAAAATATCTTGACAATGCCTACATCATGATTCAATAATTTTTATTCCCTATTAATATCTCAAATGGTTGAAATCCATGATGTTGTTTTGATTTAACCGAGAAGAATGGTAGAGACCTAATTGATAGAGGTAAGATTTTAAGATGTGAAAATATCCCACACTTACATGTTTTAAAGTTCATGAGATGTCTAAATATAAAAAATGGTACTCAAAAAGGTATGATTTCCTTATTGGAAGTGAATGCATTAAAACTTAAGTGTGTATTCTCCATGATGAAGGGATAGTAGGTTGTGCAAATGAATATTGGATGCTACATAGACTACACAGGACATTCTGATTCAAGGGGAGCCATTCTTGGTTTCCTATCAATGGTTTTAGATTCCAAAATGGATTGGAATGATGACAATTAAATATGGTTTGAAAATAAATTCTAGAGAGTAGTAGATGAACTAAGTATGAAGAGCTTCATGAATGAGACACGAGAAAAAGGATTTTGCATGCATGAAATGATCTATATTGGATAAACAAGCTAGGGGCAGTCCTTGTTAGTACTTTGTCTAGTATATGAGGTATTTCATCAGGGTTTTTGTCACCATGAAGGGTTTGTAATAAATTATAACATGTAAGTGTGACTATTATAGCTGCTATGAATAGATAGTTTTGTTCTAAGATGATGCTCTATAGGTATGTGAATCTTTTATAAGGATGATATAGATAGTCCTAAATGAATCACCAAGGATATAGTGTTTAATAGAAGTTATGAATGATTGAAAGATTTAATTATTAAGGTAAGAATGTTACAATCTGAGTTTGATCCTTTTCAATGTCTATTAAGGAAATAAATGACATCCAATGATATGTAAAAGCTAGTTAACATCACCTCAAAGGGTCTTAAGTCCATAAACATGGAAAGAAGTGATGATTTTGAGTTTATTTAGAGATTGGTTTAGGTGTCTTAGAGCATTTACAAGTGTAAAACACAATGGAAATTCCTAATAGAAGTAAAATTGATGAATGAGACATGTGGCGATGAGGTATAAAGTAATGTAGGTGATGGTTTTGCATCAAACCATGGTGTTTACAAGATCGTGTGGTCCTAATATGTTAGGGAGAGCCATTATTGGGATTATTATAGGAATTATTGATTGCTAATAAAGGTTAAATGAGATAGTGTGATAGTGAAGAAGTTATTTGATGATTTTTTTAAAGTTACATTGTGCATAGTGATATAACATTGTATGTATACATGTGTTAGAGTCATAATGACACATCTATTGGTGATTTGATGTCCTCTATGAAAATTTATAGGGGTATACTCATCTAAAGAATGAAAAAGAAAGTATAAAAGATATCAAATGATAAATTTAAGTTAAAGGTTTCTTGGAATGCTACAGTATGGTTTGAAGAGAAAAATAGCACTCTACATGTCTGTAGGTGGAGTCTAAAGAGGGGAAATGAGGTATTGTACTCAATATCATGAGAAAAGTGGTTAGAAAAGTTTGTATGGTGAATAATAGTGTTAAAAAGTGTTTCATAATAAGTAAATTTACTTTTTCTACTCAAGGTGGCATGGTTTTGAGGTTGTAAGGACTGAAAATGTGCTTGAGGTATTAAGTGACTGAGTCATTCTCATGGCATGATATCAAGGTAAGTATCCACATTTATTGTCTTTTTATTAGAGTTGGATGGACCAATATAGGGGAGTGTTGAGTAGGTGTGTCATTACATGCTCATGGTTTTAAATATTGTCAAATATTGTTCAAATTGTACTTTGGCAAATTCATTTTAAGGATCTTTGTTTGTAAGGCAATATGATGTCAAGATTTAGATCAAAACATCTAGAAAATGAAAACATGTCTTATCGAGCCTATAAAAAATGGCTTGATGATGATACCATTAAAAGATAAGGTAATATTATGTTTATTTTATGATTATTAGTGAATATGGGTTCCACATATGCTCTTTCCCATGGGGAGTACAATGTTATCAATACTTAAAAAGAAGGTAAAATCAGATTTTGTGAAAAATTTGAAATTTGTGAGCTAGAATGAAGAATTTGGCTGATGTTTCTTACAAAATATGATCATATGAAGCTGAGAAAGGTGAATATAATGTAAATACAGGTATGCGTTTTCATTAATGTAAAAAGGGGAGAAGTTTAGGAGGTTTTCCATCAATGAAAAAGGGGGAGATTGTTGGCATGTTGTGTTCTAGGTGTTTTCATTGATGTAAAACCCCATTAATGACAAAGATAATGATGGAGTGAAGTCAAAGGATGATCATTATGATGGTGACATGGAGATTCATAGGTTGAATGACCAATGGAATGAGATGTTTCAAAGAGAATGGCTTGTTCTAGCAAGCATAAACCGTTGCCCTAGCTTGCCTAGGTGATGGTGCATGATGGTTGGAGACTCTTGTTGGCTTGAGTTACAAATATGTTTGTATCAATGGAGAGAATTTTTATGGAGTTTTTAGGTACTCACATGAGTCTTGGTATAGGTATAGGTTAAACACCAAGATACATGTGCTCATTTAGACTTAAGTATGGGTGCTTGGAGGCATGAGTTGAGTTATAGAGCCATGTAAGATCATGGATGCATGTAGGTAAGTGTTTCATGATTTATTAATTTTTTTAGGGCCTTTTGGAGAGATTTTTATGTTGAGTTACAATGTTACTTAGTTAACCCTATCCTAAACCATGAAAAACCCCAAGGGCTAGTTCATGTTATGAAGATCCTAATGGATGGAAATATGGAGACCTATTTGTGAAATTGTGATTATTTAAGATGTTATTATGGTGTGTTATGGTTCTGTGGGAAAAATTTAAGGTTTTCATGATGATTTAATTTTACAGATATGTCAGTTTGAAAATAGGTCTAAGAAAGGGTGTTTCCTAGCTTCGAATTGCACCTTCTAATGCTCACCCTGAATTGTGTGATTTTCATGGGAACTTTTGGATTTCAAGTATGTTTATAAATTTATTTTATAATGTTTCAAAAAAATAACGAGGTCATTTCATCATCACATTTTTATAAATGAATGTTAAGAAGGTATATTACTTTTTGTGTGTTTGAAACCCTAGCTCAAAATTGGTAGGAGAGATATTGGTCTTAAGTTCCTAGAATGGATTGATAGTTCAAGTATGATTATTCAATGATTTATAGGAATCCTCAAGGTTTCTAGAAAGGTATGGTATACTTTATGGTGATGAGTGGACCCCACTCAAACATCAATTTTTATGAAGAAGTTCATATTGGGACAAGGTTTCCAAAGAAGTTACAAATTAAATGGACATTATATTCAGTATGTAAGTTTTTATTGATGTTAATTGTGGTTTTAGGTCATGATGATGCTTATAAATGGAAAATCGTACCCTATTTGTGAAGACTAGTCAAATGGCATTTTTGGGGTAGTTTCAGGATGTTTGCATAGATGGGATTAGTTCAATAACTTAAAATTGGCATTTGAAGGAGTTATAATATGTTATGGAAATATTATTCAGAGTTATTTACATTGGTATAATTATTTTCTCTTGGTGAGTTTATTTGATGTGTCTTTTAGGTCACTTGTGAGGAAAAATATTGTTGGTTTTCCAAATAGGATTACTCAAATTGAAAGAATGAAGCATGATATGGATTAGTTGATAATTTTATATCACCTTAAAGTAAATAGGGATTAATTTTTTTCCTATTCAAGCATATTTTAGTATTTTAAGTGGTAGAAATGATCCAAACTAGTGATTTCAAAAAAATTATTTATGGGAAACATGATTTGGTGAAGAGAAAAGTTGTTGTGGTTTGAACATGTGGATGTTTCATGAGCTATAAAATTCATATATGTGATTTACATCTTGATCTTTCTATTCCTTATAATTTTCATATTTCATAGTTAAGCTGATCTTGGGTGGTATTGAGGCCTAAATGTGAAGACAAGGCTTGAAACAATTGTTTTTAGTGAAGGATATGAGCCTTTTGGATTATGTTATGAATTATTTCATTGGTCCAAGAAAATGTGAGACCATGGATTATTATTATATGTCATATTACACATGTTTTATTTAGTTTTGGATATTTAATAATCATGTTTTGGGTATTTTGTTTTTAGCTCATCTTAGATGGGGTTTTGAGCTTGTTCGGTGCAAGATGAGGGTTTTGGGAATGAATGACCTATAGGGTCATGTGTGAATGTTTTAATGATTGAATTGGGATTTTTAAAGTTTAATTTTTCAAACCAAAGTAGGAAAATCAACTTAGTGTGTCTTTGAATCAAGAGAAGGGTATAAAGTGCATGTTTGAATTCATATTTGTACTAGTTAAGTAAAAGGGAAAAGTGCAATCTATGTGAGTGTGTGTTACAGGTATGAAGGAATTTTTTGAGAGATGAGATAGTTTATTATAGGTTGAATAAATTTTTAAGTTTTTGTGCGATATTTTGAGACCAAGACAAGTGAAGAAGGAAAGATAAAAAGTGAGCTATGTGTGAAAGGGTTTGAATGTTGTGAGATGAATCAATGATATCAATCAACATTGCGTAAAAAAGATATCAAATATATTATTCAAAGGTGGTTGAGTGGATGTTTGATCATCTTATGAGGTTTTAGACTCCTTATGGAGTTGGTGCTTCAAAAACTAGGGGTTGGTGTTCCTTATAGTGTTGGCGCACTATTAAACTAGGGGTTTGTGATCCTTATGAAGTTGGTGCTTCACTAAAAAAATTATATGAGCAATATAATCAGAAGTTTCAATGGGTTTATTTCCCTTGAGGGTTTCCCACTTATATCTTATGTTATGGTGTTGTTTCTCTTGTTCATGGTTAATTGAATGTATGTTATATGATGTTGTGCACACTCTAATGGATGGTTAATTGATTAATGGTTTAAGTGAGAAATATAAAATTGAAATTAAAGTTTGTAAGGAATGATTCCCCCCTTTGTAGTCCATTATGCTTCCAATATATTATTCAATCAAGGGATCCATGCTTTGAGGGGGAAAATATGTTCTAGCATAACATAAATAAGGAGAGGAGCAATAAAATATAAAGAGCTAAAAATGCTAGAGACATAGCCAATCGTATGCAAATAAAAATATCACATAGTCCATAGAGAAGTAAATGTCAAACACACAAAGCAAGGAGACAAAAAAATAGTAGCCAAATAAGAACCAAGTTTTCCTTATTTATGCATTTAATTATTAAAATTGGAATGTGAACATGTTTGTGTATACATATTATTGGTTAAATGCTTATAATGTTAAGCCATAGGTATTGGGCTTGACCTAAAAGTTTGTTTATATTTAATAATTTATATGCAATAGATTAAAAATCCATTAATTTATCTTCATTAATATTCAAATGTAGCAACCATAGTAGGAAATGGTTATTCATTAATAAACCATTAATAATGGATTTACCAAGATGATAAGTTTTTTTAAATTTGACGTGAAATAAATCTATTTATTTCCATGAAAATGAGGTTAAATTATAAATGAGAAGATGAGGGAAACCCATAGTTCTTGGACAACATTGTATATATTTCCTAGACAAAGGAATTTTAAGGAAGAGAACTCAGTAAAACAAAAATACACTACACTCTATTTTCTAATGCATTGGATACCCATGCAAAAATGATATTTTTAGTACAAATCCTACAAATTTAATTAAAATGGGATTATAATATAACCAAATTTAATTTAGAGTGGAATAAAATA
Organism: Taxus wallichiana var. yunnanensis; assembly: GCA_018340775.1. Lineage (NCBI taxonomy): Eukaryota > Viridiplantae > Streptophyta > Pinopsida > Cupressales > Taxaceae > Taxus > Taxus wallichiana. The sequence goes on along the minus strand of CM031239.1, from coordinate 726,631,530 downwards.
TTTAGCAATTAGGATCTAAGAAGTTTGGGAAAATTATGAAGAATGTAATAATAGAAGTTATGCCTAAAATTGTGATAAATTGAAAAAATGTTTAACTAGAATAATGAGTTAGTGTGTTTATTAACAATAATGTTGAGACATGACAAACCCAATATAAATATTAAACATCAAAGGAATATCATTAAACAAAATGTTCAAACTTGAAATATTTTCGATCCTACTATGTTACGATAATAATAAATTAAATTATGAAGAAACTAGAACCATTGTTAATTATGATTAAACATGAAGTACTTATAATGATACAACCAAGGTAATTTTTAAATTAACAATAGTGTGCTATTATTATTTCATGAAATTTAGTAAAACCTTCAATAATGCAATTACAATAACTATGAGTCAAATGTGAAGGTTCTCGTATATACCACTAGGAAGTTACAATATTATTAGAAATTTTGAATTTAAAATGAGATGTTAACTAAAAACATGAAGTGGAACCATGTTAGGATAAATGGAAACTTGTAACCTATTAAACAAAGAGAAACTTGGATTTACTAAAACTAAAATATATTTGTGGTTCATTTTGGAAGTTACGGTAGCTTGCAAAGTTGTGAAACCCTTTCTAAAGTTGAGTATGAAGATTTACAAACTAAGAAATACCAATATAAGCGTATTGATAAAAATAATGATTAGAATTATGTTTGTATATCAATCTAACCCTTGATAAGTATTGATTATCGTAAATAATGTACAAATTAAATTTGCGTGTTCGACCTATTATGAACCTTTATAATCCTTTTTATTATGTTTATAATCAGGTTTAGAATTCCCACAATAATGACATAAATGGTATGGGACATTTAAGTAGGTTAATATTTCTTGAGTTCTACTTATGTATTGTTTATGTTGTTTGGGTATGATAAAATGGGGTTTAGGGTCTTTATAATAATAATGGGATTGGGTAATATGGGACATTCAAAGAAGATTATTATTGTTTGTATCCTAGATCTAGTTTTACTCAAGTTACATGAGTCTAAGAATAGATATGTTCTATTAAAAAATTCTAAAGGTAAAAGGGTTGATAGAGAGATGTGTATATGGACTAGGGGATGAATTTTATGGATAGGTTAATGATTACCTAATTCAATTTTACTTATGGAAAGTGCTAGGGGTATAAAGGTTGGTTGCGGGGTTACCAACGTCTTTTCCTCATGTATGGTTGGTGTAGGACTCATAATACCCTAGTTCATTGTTGGACTCATAGCCTTTTGTCCTAAAACATATTCCTTACTATTTATAGAATGTTTATTCCTTCCTTGTTCATGTAATCACAAAATCATGCACTTTCTTTTACATTAATACCATCGGGTATGTTATTTTATATATGGATCTTGTGTAGTAAAATTATTCACTAGTGACAAGTCCTTTGGTCTTGTTCTCAATGAGTCATACATCATTGTTTTTTGTCTAGTTCAATCATCATTTGTCTCTAAAGTTTTGGGCATCTTTTACGGTGTCTCAGGTGTTGTAATTTGCTTAGTTGTCATCTTTAGGTCTATGCTGGGGCACCTAGGGTTGCACTAGGGATCCTTGGAGTGCCATAGTCTGTGATTTAAGGCACTCATGTCTTCGTAATTTTTGGTCTTAATTTATTTTTTCTAGGTCAGTCTTAATGGTTACCCCGTGTATTCCTATAGGTCATAGTTGGTAATTTTGAGACACTAGTGTCAAAATTTGAGCAAGATATACCTATATAAACATAGCATACTCACTACATTATGGGCGAAATATCACTACCAAGGGAAACTATTTATTAAGGCAAGGGAGTACATTTGGGCATCTTTTACATCTACATCAAGCAAAAGATTAGGGGGAAAGGATTGTATTCTTTCCATTCCATCCTCCATTTGCATTTTACATTTAGTTATTTCCCTATTACTAAGTCATTGGCCCTAGGGCACCCTAGGTGAAAAATTTCACACACACGCACATAGAACTACATTGGGTTTGAAATGTAGTGTAGTCCTCAATCATAAGGCCACTATTTTGGTAGCTTTAAGGTCAGTCGGACCTATTTTTGCAAGTTAGCATTGTTCAACAAAAATACTTTCCAAATCTTTCAAGAAACTTTTAGAGAAACTTTTCATAGTTTTCTTTTAGAGTTTTTTTCAAAGTTTTCTTTTCAAATTTTTCTTCCCGAGAAACTTTTTGGGAAAAATATTCGGAACTTTTTACTTCAGAGATTCAGTTTGGAGAAATTTTTAGAACTTTTTCAATTCAGGTGATTCTTTTGAACTTTTAGTTTTCTCTTCGGAAGTTTTTCTTTCAAGTTTTCAGAATTCCTCCAACTTCGGCTTCCAAAACATAGGGCTTGATGTCTGCTTCCACTTCAAAGGAAAAGAGAATATGAAGTACTCATTTCTTGGGTTTCTCCTCACTCCTGCCTATCTTCTAACTTAGGGAATATAGGGGACATTGACCTAGGGAAAATTGATTTTCCAGATTTCTGGGAAAGAGTAAAGGCTCCAAACAAGAAATCATGGATGCATGCCATGTATGAAAATGGGCTTGCCTTTGTTGCCAGTTTTCCCACATCCATGCATTACCCAGAGTTCATTTTAGCCATAGTAACCCACTTTGAAAAAGACTCCATGTCAATCAGAGATAATGATGATAAGGTAGTAATCTGTTTGGACCCATACTTCTTCGAAGATCTGCTCAAACTTCCTAATGTTCAAGATTACACAAACATTTCACCAGAGTTAGCGGTGGAATATTGGGAAAGGAAGAGGAAGTATGCTCAAAAATCATGATGAAAACTTATCTAGCTAAGAACTTTTCCAAATTACCCAAAACCATGCATCAGTCACATTTTATTCAGGAGGTCAGTGATCTTATTGTGCTACTAAGTAGAGTTTTAGGTCTCCCTTCTGCAAAGGAATTCTAGGCATGGATGGTTTTACAAATCACTACCATCAAGAAGAATAATGATTTTATAAGATGGGGGAGCATATCAATTGGGCAAGGTGTCAGCTACGAAAGACTTTCTACATGACATCCTTCTTGGTGTATGTTGTTGCTGCTATGGGAGATTTTTTTGGTTTGAATACTAGGGGTGTTCACAACACTTCCCAAATATATGAATTTTATCCCCAACTCACTCTGGATGAGGGAAGCAGGCATTTCTATAAAGTCAGCGATGCTTTCTTTGCTATCATCCTCTATCATTTTGATAAAGAACTATATAATCAGATGATTTCCGATGAAGCTTTCAAAGAAGTACGAGAATGGGGAGAAATCTACTTTTAGTTTCCTACATTCACCTATATCTAGATTCTAGGTTTCATAGGTGCCCCAAGCAAATTGCCAAGGTGCCCCACTGACAAATGGATTCTATTGGAATTGGTTTGGAATTTATTTGATTATCATTGAATCCAAAACAAGTGTCACAAAGAGGGAATGTATTTCCCTATTTTGATTGGTAGGTACTCTCCAAATATTCATAGGGCTAAAAATGTTGATGTAGAAATGGCCAAGGTAACCCTATGAACCTTTCATATGCATGACTAATTTTGATTATTGGGGTAAGTTTGGGAAACATAGTGTCAGTCAAAGTGCCCATGTTCCCTAATTGGAAGATATATGGATTCATTGTCAGGATGAATACATCATGTGACAAAGAGATTATGAAATATTGACCCTTGATGAGGTTTGGCAATTTGGCTTGGCCGATGTCCCAAAGGAGGCACAGGATAATGATGAGGTTTTAGATGTGGCATACAAAAATGATAATGTTTCCAATCAACCATTGTCATGGATTGATTGGTATGTGGAAGAATGCAGCAATACAAAGGAGAGGGTGGGACCCATTCTAAAGAGGACCTTCAGTTAGTTGGCCACCTTGGGAATCTCACCCAAAGGGGAAGATCAACCTACAAATATAGGAGCTCTACATAAGCGATGAGCCAACCAACACCCACTAAGGGAAAAAGGTTGACTCAAAAGGATCCTACAATCCCAAAGAAGATTTCATTTGTTGTTGGTGGCTCATCTCTCTCCAAGGCTCCTACTCCTAAGACCACATCTCCTGCAACACCTGTGATAGAAGTGGTTGAAGTCAATGACTCCCCTAGTATCTCCTAAGATCCATCACATTTTCTTCTTCCTCCATTGTCACTTCCAATATCAGTTCCTTCCACTTCCACATTCATTTCTTCCTTCCCATCCCCTTCTATGGCCATAGTATTCTCATCACTTAGTTCTATCATGGGGGAAAATATTGGATCACCCATCTCCTCTTCACTTCCTTTAACACTTCCATTTTCTTCAATCACTACCCCTAGCATCATTCTATCAATTCCTATGGTTGTCCCTTCATCCATGCCATCCATCATTGCTATCTTTGCTCAAATGCTAACCAAGTGTTTCTAGTGATCTTGTTTTAACCAATGTTTCAGGTATTGGATCTACTGTCTCATCTTCATCATCTTTAGCCATACCAAAATGGTTGTTTAGGAAAACTCCCAAGAAAAGAAGAAGGTACCTCTAAGAGATGTTATAGATCTCAGTGCATATTGGAGCATATGCCCAAGAGATAGGCCAAGAGACCAAAAGAACCATGTCAAGTCTGATAGTTAACCCATCTAGAGAATGGGTGATAGAAGTTTCCACCCCCGTTGAGGGGAAAAATAAAGAAAAAATCATAGTTGTAGATTACCGGATCTCAAAATTCTCATTGGGAAGGCTACTCATGAAGGAGCCAAGCAAGATGTGCACACTACTCTTGGGGCTCTTTTGGAAAAATATGACAAAGATAAGGCCACCAAAGATGAACTCAAAGCCAAGGTCGAGTAGCTCACTTTGCTGACTCACAAAAGTAACCCAACCCACTCCATCTACTAAAGTCTCAACTACTACGACTATGATGATTTCATCTACAATCGATGATATTTCTTATCATGAGCTTGAGAAGCTAGGCCAGAAAGGGAGATTAGTGAGTGGATGGATGGAGATAATTCTGTAGGAATCCAATCCTTTAATCAAGGAAGCAGTTGAGATATACAATGATTTACAGGTTGCGAAAACCACTATTTCCAAAATGGATGAGGCCTTTTCTGAAGATAATAATAATCTAAATTTAAATTTGGCAACATGGAGTGAGATTAGAGAAGAAGATCCTAACTTTCTTCTTTAGGAAGAGGTGATCGATGATGCCTCAAAATTATTTGAATACCAAAAGGCCATGGAATTCTGGTGCCAAATATTATAGGATTTAATCAAGAAGTTAGGAAGAAATGAGTGGAAATCACAAATGCCTTGAATGACATCTCAGAAGAATTTGATATTGCTAATTGCAAATTCTTCAATGAAAATATCAATGCTCTTCCTGAAGATCAGATTAAGGAAATTTCAAGGATTTGGTGAAGTGTGACGATGAGGTCACCAAAATTTCAATAGTGACTCCATTGACCGATTGGTCTTGTGCCAAAATTTCATAGGGAGACTAAAGAAAGTTACAAATAAACTTCAAATATTTCCAGCCAGGATCACAAAGGAGATTGAGATGGCAAGATGTAGTGAATCACTATGCATGTGGGCCTAGAGATGAAGAAATTCAGGGAATTATCAAGTGCTTCATTGAGTATAAGCATTGAATGGCTGTATGGGAAGGAGAACAACAAAAGATTGTAGAGGAGGAAGGTGTAGTTGAACCAGGCCAAAGCTGAGCTGCCATGAAAGGGTCAAATCCAAGCTCTAGATCGGTCAAAGTTGTAGGGTTGACTGAGTCAAACCCTTGTAACAAATTAGCTATTTTCATGGGAGCATGTTCCCTTAATTTAATGACATTTCTATTTTTAGAAAAATGTTAGTTAAGGGCCCAACTGTAATGGCTCAACCTAAGAACTTATAAATAGTTGAATGCTTCAAGTTAGTAGGGGATTATTATTTTTGGTAGGAGTCACTCTTCAAGCTTGGAAGAGTGCTTTAGAAATTTCTAAGAAACCTTTTAATTATATTCAGAGTTACACCTTGCTATTGGAAATCTGATTTATTGTGTTGAATGGTTAATCAATGTTTACTTTGTGAATTTACAATTCCTTAGTGTGAATGATTATCTTACCTTTATTTCAGGTTATCTATTTCATGTTGTGAAGGAATAATGTGACTATATTTTATGTCAGTTGTGAAAACCTTATTTTCCTTCTATATTAAGTTATGTCATCATTATCCCTAGTTGCAGAAATAGATGTTTGACATATGCATGTGTGGTTTCCTCATGATAAATTAATTATGTGTTGAATCCAATTTGATCTATCCTTATGTATGCTCAAGTTTAACGAAGGAATGTATGCTCTTGGTTTATGGTATTTTGTACCCTTTCAAGTTGTGATAGGTGAAGGTGGTCCATGATGCAAGCATCCGTCCCACATTAACCCTTCCAGATATTAAACATTCCTTAATTTGGTGCATCACCACCCTTAGTATAGTTTCAGTTCTGCAAATTCTCTTTCCTTAAAACTCATGAAGATGTTAGCTTAGGATTAGATGGTCATTTTATTACACTAGGAGTAGTAAAGCATTCAGTTTAGGAAGAGGAAGTCATGCTTCTCTGAGGTTCACCTCGAGCCCAAGTCCCATAGCTTGAGAGGTGATCCCATGTGTCCCAATCACACCGAACATCCTGTTAACATTTTGGCCATTCGGGGGTGCAGTGATTTGGTGAGAACAATTTTTGGCATGCCTAGTGGGAAAGAGTTGGTACTTATCCTCTCATTCCATTAACTAAAATTACCTGGTGACTCCATCTCTATGGATTTCAAAGTTCAGTACAATCAACTTATGAAAATAATTCACATAAGAGCTTCTTCAAGGTAGGAAAATTATAAGCATATAGAGCTTTCCTTATCTCCCCCAAGGAGAAGAGGAAGAAGCCATTCAAAGCACACCATCATCGCTTTTTACCTCATAGAGGCATTTGAATCCTCCTGAGGGATGTTTTCCTCCACCGAGATATAACTAGCTCTTGAAACACCATGGTAGCCAATGCTTGTTGTCCTCCTTTCAATGCCAACAATCCTTTGTTGTTAGCATAAAGAGATGCCATACCAATAGCTGCCTTAAAATTTTACCATTTTACACTAGGGAGACTAATGTTTCACCTCGGGAGCACATACTAGATGTAGCTAGCATTTGTGTGGTACACAATATTACAAAAGATAACATGGCAGTTCAACTCCTTGCTACTTCATTCAAAGGTAGGGCACTTCAATGGTTCGAGTTTAACTGACTGGATCTGTTACCACTTGGAATGAGTTAGGCACAAAGTTTTGTAAGCAGTTTGAGGAAAAAAGTGATCATCTCTCACTTGTAGAACAATTCCATACTATCAAGCGGTCCCCTCAAGAATATATGAGCAATTTCAACCTCCATTTTGACAAGACTTGGAAATGGATCCCAGCACTCATAAGGCCATCTCCAGAGAGTGCATTTCTATATTACTTACAAGCATTGAATAGTGATGTAGCCATCATGATTCAATCTATGGGGGTACCATTATTCCTGATGCTTACAAAATCACCGTAAGAGCTGAAAATTGCTTGATTCAAGCAGGTAAAATTGCTCCTAGACCTCCCATACCTATGTTTGTAGAGCTTACAGGAAAATAACTAGTCATTTCCCTAGTTCCGGAGCTTCTAGTCCAATAGCTACGCATGCATCCAATCCCTCAAATGATCTGGCTGAGGTAAAGTCATTATTACAAAATTTCAGGAATGAACTCGTAGAAATGAAGAGGCAAGCAGTCTCAATATGCTCACCCTTTCAACCCCAATATCAGATGAGCCATCCTCCATTCCAAGGAAATGGTCAGCCACAAAATCAGGCCACAAGCCAAGCTATAAATGTGAAACCTTTGAACTTTCGAATCCTTCTACTGCCAGTTCTTCTAGAGCTATAGTCCCAGTCTAGAACAACCTCATCCAAGACTATGAATGGTGCTACCCTTGTTCTCATCCCCATAATCAGAACCTCTACCCAAATGGAGTTTTAAGTCAGACCCTTATGGTCCAAAGCATATCTACTCTACCTGAATCATCTCTACTGACCATCCACTCCCGAAAGTCAAGACCAACCTTTTGATGAAACTACACTACTAAATTGGCAAGAAGAAGAATTTTGTGGCTTGAATACTAATGCCTCCACTATAGCATCCAACACACGTTCCAAGAAAGGGAAATAGATCCATAGTCTTCCAATACTAATCAAGCATCTACTTCTCAACCCCCAACACAAATACCGGATGATAAAGGCATGAGAAATAAATCACCAGAAGTATCCATAGATCAGTCTACAAAGAAGGATGGGACTTCAAGTATCACAATGCCCAATAGGCATTTTCCAAAAGAGGACCCCAATGCCCCAAAAGGCATTAAAAAGTGGGAGTGATTCCATTCAGCATCATGGAGCAAATGAAGAAGACCAATTTGAATGTCACAATGTGGGATGCACTCTCGATTCCTTCTCAGAGGAACTTGTTACGGGAGGCTTTGAATAGCTTTGGCACTACTAATAGATCATCAAGTCAAGAAGTAGCAATGGCAACCAACTTATGCCAACCCAAAACAAAAATATATGCTAAGCCCAACAAACCTCCACCATTCTATATCTTGCTGATTATTGGTGACCATTTGGTACATAATTGTATGATCGATTCTGGAGCCGTAGTTCCATAATGCCCAAGCAAGTCACAAATAGATGTACTACAAATTCCATATACTCCAATTTCAAGAGGGGTTGTTCAACTAGATGGTACTACAGTCCAAACTATGGGGGTCATTAAGGGGCTTCAGCTTACTATCCATGCATGTCCTAGCTTGACATTCACACAGGACATATCTATCATTGATCTTCCTCCCCTCTTTTGCCATTTTCTTATCATGGGATTTCACCACAAAAATGGGTGGTTATTTGTCATCAGACTGTCGCATATGATCCTGAGGACCCGGTATGGGACTAAGGTAACTATAAGGGAGAACCAATTTGTCACAATCATGTGGAACCTTACACATCCAAACCCATAAATGGTAATTACACCATTTGTGACCCCAAAGATGAGGATGCAGATCATGAGCCAACTAATCTCATAGAAGAGGTTCTAGATACATTTCTCATGAGGTGAGTATAGATCATCAATATGACCCTTATGTTGATTTATTGGCAAATGAAGAATCTGGTCTATTGTTTTTGGAAGAGACTGGATTAGGTACATATTGCATTCATGAAGAAAATTCCATCATACCTCAACTTGTTAAGGCATCAAGCGATACAAAAGGACTTGTGGAAAATGTTCTTTGATGGATCACAAAGTAAAAATGGATCTGGTGTAGGGGTTATGTTAATTTCTCTAAGGAAACAAATATTTCTCTTCCTTTTGGTTGCAGTTTAGTTGCACTAATAATGTTGTTGAATATGAAGCTCTTATACAAGGAATTCAGTTGGCCCAAAGAAGAGGAATCCAAACCTTGACCATCTTTGGTGATAGTGAATTGGTTGTGCACCAAGTTACAGCCCGTAGTGCATCAAAAAATGATCTACTAAGGTCATATAAAAATTGGGTTTGGGATCTGATAGAATATTTCAAGCTTTTGGAATTCATGTAATTCCTAGGAAGCAAAATCAAGATGTTGATAGGCTAGCTACTATTGGCTCCCAATACAATGTACCTAAACATCATGAAAGAAGAGTAAAAAGTCAAAATGGTGGTCCATCCCGTACCGTATAATATAATGTGAGCAGTTGGTAGGTGTTCGATAGTGATCAATAGATTGTTCTCTTCCTACAACAAGAAGCAGAGTTTCACCAAACATCAAGATAAACTTCAAAATTCTTACAGCGATCAAATTATATAGCTGAAAGGAAAAAAGATGCCAAAAGGCCTGGTTACATTGGAATCCATCTTCAATTTAGATGATCAAGCCAAACAAAACACTAATATGGTGGTCAAGGAGGAGGATTTTGAAGAGGTCGAGGTGGCAAGTGAATTTTTTTTAAAAATTGGTAAGGTATGCACTACTCGGAAAAGAAATCTTTCATCAATTATGTCAGAATACCATGATATTTTCACATGGAGCTACAAGGAATTGTGTGGTTTCGATCCCAACTTAGCTCAACATACTATTGAACTGGATCTAAACTCCAAGCCAGTTCATCAAAAATAGAGGCCAATCAATCCCAAAATTGAGCCATTAATGAGGAAAGAGCTAACCAAGCTTATCGAGGCTTGCATAATTTTTCCCATCAAGCATTCTTTGTGGGTAGCCAATCTGGTGCCTGTAAGGAAAAAGAATGGTGAAATTCAGTTGTGTGTAGATTTCAGGGATTTGAACCGCACCTCATTGAAGGATCACTACCCTCTCCCATCAATGGAGAAAATCCTCCAAATAGTGGCAGGGGCTCAAATATTTTCTTTTCTTGATGGATATTCAGGATATAATCAGATTCTGGTTCAAGAATTTGATCAATTCAAAATGACTTTCACCACCAAATGGGGCACATACGCTTACAACAAGATGCCTTTTGGGTTATCTAATGTAGGGGCTACCTTTTAGAGAGCCATGGATATGGAATTTAGAGGACTCATCAATGATATGATCTTGGTTTACCTTGATGATATCACTTGTCTACTCCAAGCATGTTGAGGATCATATCACTCATCTAAGAAAAGTTTTTCGAAGGTGTAGAGAGTTTGGTGTCTCACTAAACCCTAAGAAGTGCATTTTCACAGTGTAGGAAGGAAATTTGTTGGGGCATATTGTTTCGGTAGAGGGGTTTTCTATCGACCTAGCTAGGATTCAGTCGATTATGTCCTTATCCCTCCCAAGTCATAAAAAAGGTCTCCAGTTTTCTGAGGAACTATAAATTTTGTTCGAGAGATTCATTCCTCAATTTGCAATGTTGGCAAAACTACTAACGGCATGCTTAAAAATAATATCCCATTTTCATGGATAAAGGAGGGAAGAGAAAGCTTTGAAGCCATCAAGACAACTATCTCCCAAGCTCCCATGCTGGTGAATCCCTGGTTTGATAGGGATTTCATTCTCTATGCTTTCACAGGTCAGGAAAGTATTTCAGGAATCCTCACTCAACATAATGATGATCTAATGGAGCAGCCCATTGCCTTTTTCAGTTAGTCTCTTAAGGAATATGAACTCAAATATTCCTTCATCAAAAATAATTCTTTGTAGTCATTCGAGCCCTAAAGAAGTTTAGGCATATGTTGTCTAACAACAAATTCCACTTAATGGTTTCTCATCCTAGTATCAAAGAATTTTTGTTGAATAAAGAGATGAATGAGAAATGCACTAGGGTGGATTATGAAAGTAATGGAGTATGACATACACATCAAGGTCACTAAGCTTGTCAGGGAAAGGGTTATGTCAGCAGCTGGCTGCAGACATGGAGACCAAAGATACGAAGATGTCATGCTTCTGAATGCTGATGAAGGAAATGATCAGATTGATTGGTCAACTAAGATGCAGAATTTCCTTCTCTCGGGGTATATCCTCCAAACATGGATAAAGTCCAAAGACGTAATTTCCATCTCCAGTCTATTCCATATGCCATGATAGATAATGTTCTCTTTCGAAAGGATTTAAATGGTGTTCTTCTATGTTGCATCAAGCCAGTAGTGAACAAGATATTAGAGGAATTTCACAATGGCCTATCCAGAGGACATTATTCTGCATGAACAACCACTACTAAGATCATGCGAGCTGGTTATTACTAGCCAAGACTTGTTCAAAGACTCTCATATCTGGGTGAGGAAATGTAAGGAGTGTGCTCTTTTCAGGAAATAGAGGTTAGAAGCTCTCCCATTACATCCCATTCAGGTGGATCAACCCTTCATTCAGTGGGGATTAGATTTCATCGGGATGATCAATCCTCCATCCAATGAGGGACATAAATGGGTCCTTACTGCAACAAATTATTTCACTCACTGGACAGAGGCAGTGGCCCTAAAGGAAAGTAATGAAAAGGTTGTTCTAGATTTTCTAGAAAATTTGATGACAAGGTTTAGTGTTCCTTTTACTATCTCAAAAATGCTATGGCTTTCCTCAGGATAAAGATAAGTGAATGGGCCATCAAGAATGGAGTCTACCTCAAGACTTCATCTAACTATTACCCATAGGGGAATGGGTTGGCCAAATCCAGTAACAAGAATCTCATAAGAATCATCAAGTGCATGATGGAGGCCAACAAAAGAACCTGGCATACACAACTCAAGATCGCCCTATGGGTTGATCGGATAATGCCTAAAAAATCCATCAGGGTTTCTCCTTTCATGCTTGTATATGGAAGGAAGAAAAAAACTTCCACTTTCCTTGGAGATGCCTTCCTTGACTTGGCTTATCGGCTTGAAGTTATGGAGGATGATGCCTTAACAGTGAGGTTTGCTGAACTCATGGAGTTGGAGGAAATTTGAAACACAGCCATGAATACATTGGGACAACATCAGGCTCAAGTTAATAAATCCTTCAAAAAGAAATCCTCTGATAGGTTGTTCAGGGAGGGAGATTTGGTTCTAAAATGGGATGAAGATCACACCAAACCCAAAGAAGCACGCCAAGTTTGATGCTCTCTGGAGCGGGCCCTATGTTATTACAAGCTACAAAGAGGTGAATTCATTTCACCTATCTAGAACTCAATGGAGAAGAATTACCCATTCATGTGAATGGGATACACCTCAAAGCTTTCTTTTGAGGATATTCCACCCTGTATAGTGTTCTTTGTCTTTTCCTCCAAGTGCTTTGCACATCATTTTTTTTTTTTTTTGTTTGTTTTTCTATTTTGGTTTTTTTTTTTTAGGACTCCTTTTCCCAATGTTTTTCTTAAGGCTACTGGTCTAAAAGCTTAGCAGAAAGCATTCCCTAGAGGTCACCAAAAATGTTAGCCATTTAACCTACCTTGAAGAAAATATGTTAGACAAATTTTTAGAAATCCTTTGTACAATGAATTTCTCCAAGGCCCGAAATCTAAAATTTTTGATCTTTGGACTTCGAGATAATTTTCATCTTTTGGAGTTTTATTTCTTGGATTTGGGTTTCTTTTTAACTCTTTGAATTTGAAAACCCAAAGTTTGAAATTTTTACTTTCGCTTTTGGGTTTTGGAACTTTTGGCCCCATTTGTTTAAATCCCTTTCCTTAAAGTCCAAAAAAAATTCAAAGTCTGAAAATTCATACTTTTAGGATTTTGGGTTTTTTGGAATTCTCTGAGTCGTTTTAGGATTTTTACTTTCATTCAAGTCTTCCAAAAGTCTAATTTTCAGACTTTTGGGTTTTGGGTTTCAGAAATTTTCTTTGCAATTCACTTTTTCATCTCCCAATCTCCGAAGTCAAAACCCCAAAATTCCAAATTTTGGGCTTTCGGTTTCAGACTTTTAAGTCCTCTGCATAATTAATTTTTCACCTACCTCCATATGGATTGTATTTCTGCCATTAATATCGGGTTTTCTATTTAAAATCAGTTTTTACTCATCATTTTTACCTGACACATTTTCTTTGACATTTTGTTTCTTGTACTTTATGACGTCTTTTTTAAGGTATGGTAATTTGTTTATTTTCTTTTTGGTTTAAGGTCTTTTACTTTGTTTCCCTCTCATTTTTTTTCTCTTTGGTCTCCCTCTACATATCTTTCGAAATAACAACCCTTTGTTCACCATGTTTTGCATTTCAAGTTTTCTTCAGGTATTCAAAGTTGTTTGAATGATCCTCTCGAAGTTTCCCATATTTTTCCTCAACATTCTCATTTTTAGGGTTTGGGAGTTAGTATTGTTTGGAAAAAATCCTTTCCCTCTTTCTAGAAACATTTTCAAAAAAAAACTTTTTTTTTTCTTTTTTCGATATTTTTTTTTGAGTTTTCTTTTTGAGAAACTTTTTGGGATTTTTTTTGAAAAAAACTTTTTTTTGGAAACTTTTGGCTTCAAATATTCATTTGAGAGAAATTTTTCAAACTTTTCAGTTTGGTGATTCTTTTTGGAACTTTTAGTTTTTTCAAAAGTTTTTCTTTCGGGTTTTTGAAATTTCTCCAACTTCGGCTTCCAAAACACAGGGCTTGATGTCTGCTTCCACTTCAAAGGGAAAAGAGAAGATGAAGTACTCATTTCTTGGGGTTTCTCCTCACTCCTTCCTATCTTCCGACTTAGGGAATATAGGGGACACCGACCTAGGGAAAATTGATTTTCCAGATTTCTGGGAAAGAGTAAAGGCTCCAAACAAGAAATCATGGATGCAGGCCATCTACGATAGTGGGCTTTCCTTGCTACTACCGTTTTTCCCACATCCATGCATTTCCCAAAGTTCATTTTAGCCAAACATCCCACTTTGACAAAGACTCCATGTCAGTCAAAGATAATGATGATAAGGTAGTAATCCATTTAGACCTAGACTTCTTCAAGATTTTCTCAAACTTCCCGATGTTCAAGATTACGCCACAATTTTTCCAGAGTTAGTAGTGGAACATTGGGACAAGGAAGAGGAAGTATGCTCAAAATCATGATGAAAACTTATCTAGCCAAGAAATTCACCAAATTACCCAAAACCATGCATCGATCAGATTTTATTCAGGAGGTCAGTGATCTTATTGTGCTACTAAGCATAGTTTCAGGTCTCCTTTTGCAAAAGGAATTCCAGGAATGGATGTTTTTGTACATCACTACCATCAAGAAGAACAATGAGTTTATCCAATGGGGGGAGCATATTAGTAGCTCCATTTGTTATCAATTGGGCAAGGTGTCAACTACGAAGACTTTCTACATGACATCCTTCCTATTTTATGATGATGTTGCTATATGGGAGATTTTTCTAGTTTGAATACTAGAGGGTGTTCATAGCACTTCCCAAATATATGAATTTTATCCCCAACTCACTCTTGATGAGGGAAGCAAGGCATTTCCATGTAGATTCAGTGACACTTTCTTTGATGTCATCCTCTATTATTTTAACAAAGAAATATATAATCAGAGGATTTCTGATGAAGCTTTCAAAGAAGTACGGGAATGGGGAGCAATCTACTTTTAGTTTCCTACATTCACCTATATCTAGATTCTGGGTTTCATAGGTTCCCCAAGAAAATTTCCAAGGTGCCCCACTAACAAATGGATTCTATTGGAATTGGTTTGGCAGTTATTGGATTATCATTGAATCCAAAACAAGCGTCACAAAGAAAGAATGCATTTCCCTATTTCAATTGGTAGTAATCTTGCCCAAATATTCACAAGCTAAAAATGTTGATGCAGAAATGGCCGAGGTAACCCTACGAACCTTTCATCCATGAATAATTTTGATTATTGGGGTAAGTTTGGGGAAACAGGTTGGTCCAGTGCCCACATGCCCCAATTGAAGATATCTAGATTCATTGTCGGGATGAATACATCGTGTGAAAAAGATTATGAAAGATTGACCCTTGATGAGGTTTGGTAGTTTGGCTTGGCCGATGTCCCAAAGGAGGCATAGGATAATGATGAGGTTTTAGATGTGGCATACAAAAATGATAATTTTTCCAATCAACCATTGCCATGGATTGATTGGTATGTGGAAGAATGCAACAATACAAAGGAGAGGGTGGGACCCATTCTAAAGAGGACCTTTAGTTGGTTGGCCACCATGGGAATCTCACCCAAAGGGGAAGATCAACCTACAAATACAAGGAGCTCTACCAACTATGATGAGCCAACCAACACCCACTAAGGGAAAAAGGTCAACTCAAAAGGCTCCTACAATCCCAAAGAAGATTTCATTTGTTGTTGGTGGTTCATCTCTCTCCAAGGCTCCTACTCCCAAGACCACATCTCCTGCACAACTTGTGATAGAAGTGGTTGAATTCAGTGACTCCCCTAGTATCTCCCAAGATCCATCACATTTTCTTCTTCCTCCATTTTCACTTCCAATATCAGTTCCTTCCACTTCCACAATCATTTCTTCCTTCCCATCCCCTTCTATGGCCCAAGTATTCTCATCACTTCCAGTTCTATCAGCTGGGGAAAATATTGGGTCACCCATTTCCTCTTCACTTCCTTTAACACTTCCATTTTCTTCAATCACAACCCCAACATCATTCTTTCAATTCCTATGGCTGTCCCTACATCCACGCCATCCATAATTGCTACTTACTTCTCTCAAATTCCAACCTAGTGTTTCTAGTGATCTTCTTTTAACCAATGTTTCGGTATTGGATCTCTTTGTCTCATCTTCATCAGCTTTAGCCATACCAAATGGATATTTAGGAAAACTCCCAAGAAAAAGAAGAAGGTGCCTCTGGGAGATGTTATAGATCTCAATGTATTGGAGCATATGCCCAAGAGACAGGCCAAGAGACCAAGAACCGTGTCAAGTCTGACAATTAACCCATCTGGAGAATGGGTGATAGAAGTTTCCACCCCCATTGAGGGGAAAACTAAAGAAACAATCACAACAGATTAACGGATCTCAAAATATCATTGGTGAAGGCTACTCATGAAGGATCCAAGAAAGATGTGCACACTTCTCTTGGCTATTTTGAAAAATATGAAAAGATAAGGCCACCAAAGATGAACTCAAAGCCAAGGTCGAGCAGCTCACTCACACAGTGCTGCACAAAGTAACCCAACCCACTCCATCTACTGAAGTCTCAACTACTATGACTATGATGATTTCATCTACAATCGATGATATTTCTTATCATGAGATTGAGAAGCTAGGCTAGAAAGGGAGATCAGTGAGTGGATGGATGGAGAGATTCTAGAAAGCCAATCCTTTAATCAAGGAAGCAATTGAGATATACAATGATTTGTAGGTTGCAAAAACCACTATTTCCAAAATGGATGAGGCCTTTTCTAAAGATAATAATAATCTAAATTTAAATTTGGCAACATGGAGTGAGATTAGATAAGAAGATCCCAAATTGCTTCTTCAGGAAGAGGTAATCGATGATGCCTCAAAATTGTTTGAATACCAAAACCATGGAATTCGGTGCCAAGTATTATAGGATTTAATCAAGAAGTTAGAGGAGAAACAAGTGGAAATCATGGATTCCTTGAATGAAATCTCGAAAAATTGATATTGCTAATTACAAATTCTTCAACAAAAACATCGATGCTCTTCCCGAAGATCGAATTAAAGGAAATTTCAAGGATTTGGTGAACCGTGATGATGAGGTCACCAAAAATTTCAATACTGACTCCATTGACCGATTGGTCTTGTGCCAAAATTTCATAGGTAGATCAAGAAAGTTACAAATAAAATTTGAATATTTCCATCCAGATCACAAGGAGATTGAGATGGTAGATGTAGTGAATCACTACGCATGTGGGCCCCGAAGATTAATAAATTCAAGGAATTATCAAGTGCTTCATTGAGTATAAGCATCGAATGGCTGTATGGGAAGGAGAACAACATAAGCTTGTAGGAGGAGAAGGTGTAGCTGAACCAAGCCAAAGCTGAGCTACCATGAAAGGGTCAGATCCAAGCTCTAGATCGTCAAAGTTGTGGGGTTGGTCAATCAAACCATTGAACAAATTAGTTATTTTCATGGGAGCATGTTCCTTTAATTTTATGACATTTCTATTTTTAGAAAATGTTAGTTAAAGAGGGCCGAGCTATAATGGCTCGGCCTAAGAACTTATAAATAGTTGAATGCTTCAAGTAAGTAGGGTGGGATTATTTTTATAGGATTCACTCTTCAAGGTTGGAAGAGTGCTTTAAAAAAGAAACCTTTTAATTATATTTAGAGTTACCGTTGATGGTGAATCATAGCACCCTAGATGTCTCGCAACTTGATGGGTTGAGACTCTCGGTGTTATTGCATAACATGGAGCTTTTCCCAAGTGTGGGACCTTGCAATCGGGAAAGCTCTCTCGGATAAAGGCCGGTTCCTATTCCTCTATTCGAGATGCACACATAAAAATGTAGATGATTTACTCAAAAACATAATCTAACCTGCCAAGAGGTAGGGTAATAAAATGTATAAAAATAAACCTAAACTAACAAAGGTGATGCACCAGGAATGAAGAACAACTGTCTTGCCAATAAACATAAACCATAAAAATGCAATGCAAGATCATGCATAGATAACCAAATTTGCAGTGAAAGATCAGGAGGATGAAAATAAACACTGAGAGGGTTGAGAATCATCCACAGACATGCATTATTTGCTCCAAAGATTGATACAATACACTACAAAATGCCAAGAGGCAAAGTTGCATTACAGTTTTGAATGGGAGGTTTTAATTCCACAAATTCACCTACCAAAGAGAAGAAGGGAGGGAAAAACAAGAATGTCCAACCTTTAGAAAGAAGCCCCTCCTTACAATTTATAGGGAGAAAAAGAGAGGGAGAAGAGAGGAATTTGAAATCTACCCCAACCACCTCCAGACTGCACTTAACTCATCTCATTATGGCGGTAGGTGAGAACCCTAACAAACCCAAAAATGGCGAACTATATTTTACATTTTTGAAGAACTTGTTCTCACCCAATTAAATATATCCAGTCATAGTTGAATGAGAGGACCTTGTAAGATTTCCAAAAATTCTAACCTTATGTGAATCCGAGCTCCCCGTGAAAAGTTATGGCCATCTAATATTTCCAACTGTGGTCTATTTCCAAATGGGTTTGAGATTATCCTTTGCATTTGCATCGGGTTTGGAGGATGCCTCAACATGTGTTTGATGCTTTTGTTTTCCCGAAACTTTCCTTGCCGCTATTTCCAAGATTTCCTTTGTTTCGGGTTCGGAAATTGGACTTGCATATGCATCGGGTTTGGAGGATGCCTCGACATGTTTTCGCCCCATGCTTTCCCGACTTGTTTCCCCGACTCCAAGACCCGATTTGCCTAGGTAGTGTTTCAGGTTTGTGGAACTCTCAAGCATCGGGACATCCCTTGTGATCTACATGCTTCATGTCTCATGTTTCCCAAACCCAAAATTCCCTTTGTGTCGATTTTTGACCTCTCCGACATATTTTCCTTTGTGTTGGGTTTTGAAACTCTCCGACATATTTTCCTTGTGTTGGGTTTTTGAAAAACTCTTCGACATATTTTCTTTGTGTCAAGTTTATACAACATTACACCTTCTTTATTGGAAATATGATTTATTATGTTGAATGGTTAATCAATGTTTACTTTGTGAATTTACAATTCCTTAGTGTGAATGATTATCTTACCTTTATTTCAGGTTATCTATTTCATGTTGTGAAGGAATAATGCGACTATCTTTTATGTTAGTTGTGAAAACCTTATTTTCCTTCTATATTAATTTATGTCATCATTATCCCTAGTTCTAAAAATAGATGTTTGACATATGCATGTGTGGTTTCCTCATGATAAATTAATTTTGTGTTGAATCCAATTTGATCTATCCTTATGTATGCTTAATTTTAACGAAGGAACATACACTCTTGGTTTGTGGTATTTTGTACCCTTTCAAGTTGCGATAGGTAAAAGTGGTCCATGATGCAAGGATCAGTCCCACATTAACCCTTCCAGATATTAAAATTCCTTAATTTGGTGCATCACCATCCCTAGTATAGTTTTAGTTTTGCAAATTCTCTTCCCTTAAAACTTGTGAAGATGTTATCTTAGGATTAGATGGTCATTTATTACACTAGGAGTTGTAAAGCATTCAATTTAGGAAGAGGAAGCTGGCCTTCTTTGGAGGTTCACCTCAAGCCCAAGTCTCACAACTTGAGAGGTGATCCCATGTGTCCCAATCACACCAAATATCATGTTCACATTTTGGCCATTCAAGGGTGTAGTGATTTGGTGACAACAATTACTTGTGACACCCATGTGATAGGAGAAAAGGTATTTCAAAGATATTGTGACACTACTGAATTCAAATTCTAAGTTTTTATGTAGTCTACATCACCCATATTACAAACTAGGTTGCCCAAGGTACCCTAGTATCCTCCCATGTGCCTTGGTATAGGAAAATAGTCATCTCTTACCCTTCCCGAGGCCATTCAATCACAACTTTCCCAGTCGCATACCAGTCTTCTATAGTCCAGCACATAATGAGGTAAGTTAATTCAAGGTTAGTACCATATCCCTCTTATTTCTATTATTTCAATTCATTCAAATATTAAAGAAAAATATTTAGATCTAGCACTTCAATATAGCACTTAGTTTCTATTTAGATTAACTTATAAAATAGCTAAAAACCTCCTATTTTTAGTTAATCATTTTGGTGAACCCGATATATCGGGACATTTCCCTCACCTATTCCTCCTACTATAAACTCCATGGAACATGTGAGCATGGATATAATAACACCCATCGATGCACTTCCTACCACACTCCATACACCCTATGTCATCTCCATCTACAACTACTATCATTTGGTCTACCACATTTGACCCTGGTGGTATCAATCGCTATGTTGTGGGCCATGGCCAAGAATCCTCCATCCTAGGGGTCCTAACAACTCATAACCATATGTATGGCTCTGGGGACATGTCCTACACCATACAAAACTTTTGTGATACCATCTCCACCTCGAAACAAGTTTGCCACACCTAGTAATAAATCCTATAATCACATGGTCCTCTGAATACATCAAAATTTTTAGCATCCTCAAAGCCATCCCCCATAATCCCGATATGGCCTCCATATCACTAAATCTAGCCCCATCCTATCTATTAGGCTCTATTTGTGTCCATCTTCCCGCTATAGATATCAACCTAATGTCAAGAAAATATCTCAAGTTAAACCCACTCTCCTCATGGCCCTACAACCGGTCTTAATACGGTTATATGCTCATATTCCCATACATGTAGTAGTGTGGTGGCCCCTATACCCCACCATGTTCATCCTGCGTAAACCAATACAAATCCCTATATAAATGGGCCAACACACACCACGTCCCATGTGTATCTCATCCCATCCTCCTCTATCCATTGACATATGTCATGCATCTTATACAAGATGCTGACACCTCCTCCCTCCACTACTATACATGACACTATCACCACAATAAACTTTTGTATAATTGCAGAAATCTAGACTGTAATATCACATCCAAACTAATATGGGCCTCGATAACACCTAGGCCCCTATAAAATATCATCTAGCCAAGTGCATATGGCACCTCATATCCACTATTTCCATAACTCGTACTCACTCTCCAACCACTAGAAATCATAGTATGCGATATAAATCCTCTAGTGTCACCATCATCTCCCTTATGGGAAACCAAAATGTGCATGTATCGACACACCACCTATCACATAATGCAGTCAACATGGGCATATCATGGGGCACATTCCCCATCCATGTTATATGTCACAGTCAACAATTCATCACATCCCAATCATCCTCTGACAAACCCAATCCCAATAATGTACTAAAGTGTCAACCGACATGGAACTCCCTTAATTGAATATCCCTCTACAAAAAGCACACAAAAAATGTAACATTAGCCTACCTCCCACAATTAAATACACCAATTCAACATACTAGAAACACATTCCCTAGCATTATCACTCAAACCAAGTATTTATGGACTAGGGTGCTTAGATGTAAGACTGGGTACCCTGCATAGGACACTAGCACCCAGTTCTGGGTGCTCTAGTCCCAAGGGTCACTAGCTCCCTCACCGCTCTTGTCTAGGTTCTAAATGCCGAGAAGTCCAAAAATCATAAATCTGATTTACACCCCATTTGCAACATTATCTTAAGAATTCTACCTACCACCATATTTTACACATTTCATAGGTTACATATTCCTTCACCATTGTTTCTTTTCCACTACACACACCTTTAACCTCTTACATGTTACTTTCAAATTAGAGTCCATTCTTGTTTATCACTCCCTCTTTCATCGAAAGGGGGGGGATATTATTGGGGGTCCCCTATAATCCCTCTTATGTCACCACATATTCAAACATCATGAATCCAACACCTGGAAATTTATACCGCGACATTTCACCATCAATCCCCCCTAATGACCTAATCTAGGGGCAACAATTTTTAACATTTACCAAACATAATTACATGCTATAACCTATCACTCCCCCTTGATGACCTAACTTGGGGAAAAAGAAACTAAGAATATTTTTGTGCAACATCTCATCAAATTTTAGAAACTTTCCCTAATGACCTAACCTGGGGGCAATTAGCGAAAAACCTCTCCATGAGTAACTAATCACAACAAATCAATCAACCAATCAAAATCAATGCATTTAAATAAAATCATATCATTCAAATTTACAAATAATCTTCTAGATGACTTAACTTTGGAGTTACATTCACCACTTCTTTCCTAGATGACCTAACTTGGTATTTTATTCTATTTTCCGGTTTGCTTCAAGATGAATCAACTTGGAAGCCATCTCGTTCATTCTATGTTTGCTTCCTAATGACCTCACTTGGAGGTCATATCACTCTTTGTCATGTTGGCTTCTAGATGACCCAACTTGGAAGCCTTTACATTAGAGCAACACTGTGAAAATGGGGAAAGAGTGCATTTCTCCTTATCACTCATATATGGGTCAACTATTTAATCAAAATCATTTGGATCCAAAATATCAACATTTTGATCTGAGTTTGTCTGTAGTGGCTAGATCTTGAGGATGTAGTTAAATTTTGGAGAATAACACACTTTTCTCCCTACACTCTTCCTCCGGCAATAGGAAGCCCAAATCCCCCCATTATTCCATTCATATACAAGCATTCGGGTTAAGAACTGATCACTCCCTACCCACCTAGTCTTTATTAAACCGCATTCTAAATCATCTAATCATCATTTTCATTTTCCACACCTCATCGTGATATTTGAAATTTTTGATACGTTACATGGATGAACTCATTTATCCATGGTTTGGTAGGCTTCTATAGTTCTATCATCATGCTTCTACTACACATATGTGTGTTCTTCTACATCTCAAGATTCTTTGGATTTTTCTCAAGTACGCATCTCTATCTATTTTATGTTATCGAGCTTTCCACTCACCAACATAAAGTGGGGAAAATGTAGTCACAAAATCACATACATACTATTTTATTATTACTTATCGATATGTTATTTTATATATTGATCTTTTGTAATAAAAGTATTCACTAGTGACCCATCCTTTGGTCTTTTTGTCAATGAGTCAAGTGTCATTATTGTTTGTCTAGTTCAATCATCATTTGTCTCTATAGTTCTATACATTTATTAGGATGTCTCAGGTGTCATAATTTGCTCATTTGTCATCTTTAGGTCTATACTTTGGGGCACCTAGGGTTACACTGGGGTGCCTTGAGGTGCCCTAGACTATGATTTTAGGCACTGTGTCTTTGTAATTTTTTGTCTTAATTTATTTGTTTGAGATTGGTCATAATGGCTACCCCGTATATTCCCTAAGTCGTAGTCAGCTTTTCGGTCATTAGTGTCAAAATTTGAGCAAGAGATCCCTATATAAACATAACATACTCACTACATTATGGGAAGACATCTCACTATCAAGGGAAGCTATCTACTAAGGCAAGGAACTACATTTGGGCATCTCAGCATCACACATAAGCATAGGGGGAAAGGGTTATATTCTTTCCATTCCATCTAACATTTACATTTTACATCTAGTTATTGCCCTTATTACCATGTCATTAGCGCTAGGGAACCCTAGGCACAAAATTACACACAAACACACACACACACACACATAAACTACATTAGGTCCAAAATGTAGTGCAACACTCAGTCATAAGGCCACTAGTTTAATAGCTGATGTTAGTGTGACCTATTCATATGCATTTTTATTTTTAGGAATTTATGCTTTGGATAGGGTTTTGCAGACAACATTCACATCAACATAGGCAACATTACTATGACACCCGTGTGACAAGAGTGAAGGTATTTTAGAGATATTATGACACTTTTGAATTCAATTTTTGATATTTTATGCATTTTATAGTGCCCATATTATAGACTAGGGTGCCTCGGGGCACCCCAAAGATCCTCACGACACTTTAGTATAGGAAAATAGTTAGCTCTTGCCCTTCCCAAGGCCATTCACCATAACTTTTCCAGTTCACATACTAGTATGCTATAGTCTAACACACAATGAGGTAATTTAATTCAAGGTTAGTACCATATCCCTCTTATTTCTATTATTTCAATCCATTCAAATATTAAAGTAAAATATTTAGATCTAGCACTTACTTTCTATTTAGATTAACTTATAAAATAGCTAAACCCCTATTTTTAGTTAATCAATTCATAGGTCTACCATTTTCAAATGACTACAATACACATGGTATCTCTCTTCCTAAATGATCTCTTGCATCTTCCTTCTCATGAAGGGTAGATAAAATCTCATGTTGTGGGAGGTTTTGGGGATCCATGATGCTCGTGGCTGGAGGAAAAGCACTCTAATGTTACTCCCTCTCTCGGGGTGGTTCGACATCAAGATGGATCTTTGAGAAAGTCGACAAATGTATCACTACGTAGATGTGATAAATGTATTCATGTTATCAACTATATTTAATAAAAACAATGAAATTCTAAATAATGTAAATTATAAAAGTTTAAATAATTGATTATTTGAAATATATTTAATGTAAACATTTAACCATTGATTAACTATATAACTTATATCTTTCAAAGAAAAGATAGTTTTTTCTATTCATGATCCATTTATTAAGATTTACTATAAGATTAATGTTATCCAAATGAAATTTTATAGCCTATTTCAATGTAACAAATGATTATGATGTAACCAAAATGACATTATAACATTTGGAAATTTATAGATTGATGAAGCTAACTACTTTTGCGGCACTAAACATGATCTTATAAATAGGTCATAGTTATGAGAGTGAACCATGAGGATCAATGGAACCCATGCAAATCAAGGTTATTTTACTCGCAAGAAAATGATAAAATGATCTAAGTAGTCAACAAAAAAATTAACCATAGCCGATTGTTCATGAAAAATAATATGTCTACTCATGCTCATAGATCAAAAAGAAAACTACACAAGGGAGTGATGTGTAAATCCCATTCCCGGACATGTCATACTTCCATGAGTGAGTGAGGAGTGGAAATGATAGAAATTTCATGTAATTACCATATGAAAATGACACATGAAAAGTATGAAAAGTTCTATTACAGAATTTTTCATATGTCATATAAATCCCTAAAATACATATGACTCACCTTTGTTGGAACAAATAAATGAAAAAATAATTGAATAATAAATTACAATGTAAAGATCATATAAATATAGGGAGAGAAAAAGGTTAGAAGAAAACCACCTATAACTAACAGGTCGGTTACATAATGATTGACAAAACAAAAGAAAAAATGATTTTGGATTATTTATTCAATGTAATCCAAGACAATTTATACAAACCCAAAATGCTTATAAAGTTCGCATGAATATGGAACCATCAGGAAAGTGGAAAAATAAATATGCCACAAAGGCATAACCAAATGCTAGATTGGGTGATAAAAATAATGTGATAATTTAAATAATCTAACATTCCCCCTTATTACATTGTTTTTACAAATGTACCCCAAAATAGTTCAAATTTCACCTTGCTAAGAGACTTAGTGAGTATATCTGCTATCTGAGAATCTATTAGGCAATATTGTAAATGGATGTGGTGGTTCAATACTTATTCTTAAATTTAATGACATTTTACCTCAATGCGCTTTGTTCTATTATGGAAAACTAGATTCTTCATAAGATTCAACATACATTGATTATCACAATGAATGGTGGGTGGGTTTTCTTCATAAATTCTAATATGATCTAGAATGTGACGTAATCAAGTCACTTCACACAACTCCTCATGTAGGAGGATACTCTACCTCATTGGATGAGAGAGAAAAAATAGTTTACTTCATGTAAAACCATGAGATAGGTCCAAATCGGAGATGAAAAATATACCATGTAGTTGATTTTGTGTCATCAACGCATCCAACATAGACTCGAGTCAAGATATCCCAAAGTAAGAAGAATTGAGAGTTCTTCTAATACTCAAGACCATAATCAACTACACCTCATACATATCTCAAAACATGCTTCACTACTACCCAATGACATTTCTTTAGATCTTGCATGAATCTAGAAATACAACTCATAGTAAAGCAAAGATCTGGTTTGGTATAAGTCAAGTAAATTACTCTCCCAACAAGTTTTCCATAGTGAGTATCATCTACTAGAGATGAATCCTAGAATGTAGAAATCTACAAAACTTTCTCCATTGGAGTGGACATAGGTTTACAATCAGACATGCTAAAATTTTCTAAGAGTGTCTTCGCGTATTTCATCTAGGAGATAAAAATATGATGTTACTTCTATCATATCTCTAAGCCAAGCCAATACTTAAGTATCCCTAAATATATCATGTCAAATGATATCCTCATATATTCTTAACATATTCAACATTATTTTTGAACTCCATTTGATCACAAGATTATCTACATACAAAAATAAAATGAAATCTTTGTGCCTATATTTTTATATACATATTTCAATTAAAGAGGCTACAAGTGAATCCATGCTGCAATAGGTGATAATCTATTTTAATGTACCATGCCTTGGGTGCTTATTTAATTATTTAGTCACAAAATCATGCACTTTAGACATTATTTATCCTAGTCTCATACTACTATTTAGAAGGTTCTTGAGTGAAGAAAGTACTAATCAACCCCCATCTTTTGGCCATCTTTTTTTATTTTATTTCATCATTACCAACCTCTTACACCCATATGCCCAGTCATACTTTTTCATCCCATGTCATTTTAGCCTCGATATGGGCACTTGTGGGTTTAATGGTCCTAATAGGGCGTCTCGGTCCTTTTTCACACTTTCCTGCCACTTTTTGGGATCTTTCTAGCCATTTGAGGTCTTTATATTTCTTTTGGTTGGCATTTTTAGGGTTAATTATGAAATTAGATCAAGAGAACCCTATAAATATAAAGTTATGAGACCATAATGAGGGACCTAGCATAATTTACTACTATCACTCACCTAGAGTTGCATCCATCTATTACATTGGAGATCACTTGCATCCACATAGCTCCATCATCAAAGCACTTGGATATGACATATGCATCACACTTCATAGGGGGAGGGATTCTATTTTATTCCATGCACACATTCTATTACATTTTCTACTCATAGTTATTGATCGCTACTTCACAAAAGTGTGATCAAACAAGAGAAACCTAGCGAATGTTCACATACACTTGCACATAGACATGCATCGGGTCTATGATGTAGTGTAATGCTTAGTTAGAAAGTCCACCATTGTGGTAGCTGAGGTCAATCTGACCCCTTCATATGCATTTTTTTCTTTTTAGGGTTTGATGCTTGTTTTGGGGTCATGTAGGTCTATATTTGATTTTGATTATTGGTGACATCTCGCACGGGACATTAAATTTGATGTGATACACAAAAAAATTCTAAATTCATCATCTCCCAACCTTGTGAAGATCGGTTTCCAGAGATATTTCTTAGACCAGGAACCTAGACTATAGACTAGAGTGACTATAGGTGCCTGATCCCTTCCCGTGCACTCGAGTTTAGGTAATCACTCCGCATCCATTCTTTTTGGGAACTTATGCACAATCGTTCTTGCTTCGATTTTTCCAGATCATCACCGCAACACAATACCACGTGAGCATCTATTATTCATCTTATTTCTTTCCTCTTCCTTCTCATACATTAGGTTATCATTTCCTTTTACATAGTTGATTAGATCGTTTACATACTTCCTATAATGCATTTATTTACTTTATTACACTTGTTCATATCTTAGATTAGCTATCCCTATACTACATAATTATTTAATTTTAGTTAATAAAATTCCATAAAGAGCCTTAATTAGAAAAAATACCTTTTTAGGAACTTACTTGTGAAAAATCCTTCGGATGGGTCATGCATACTTCTTAATTGAGATCGTCATTCAAGAAAGAAATTTTTACATCCATTTACTGAATTTTCCATCCTTTTTGTTGTCATTTCATTGACAACTCTAATGGTTTTGATCTACGCATTGGGTGTAAATGTCTCCTCATAGTCAATTCCTTCCTGTTGAGCATATCCCTTTACAACTAGTTGTGCATTGTACTTATCGATAGATCCATCTTCCATATTTTTTTTTTTCAAAATCCACTTACATTAAATGGATTTATTTTTTGTAGATAGATCGACAAGATCTCATGTCTAATTTTGAATCAAGAAGTAATATTATAAATCAATGGAATTCTTACACTCTAGTTGACTAAATTCCTCTAGAAATTTATCAATTTTTGTGTTATTAACCACTAAACTCGTGATTATGATATTTACCTCATTCCTCGCACGTCTTCTCATTATAACCCCTAATGAAGTACCTAGAGGAGAGTTCGGTGGGATTCCCTAAGAGTGCTTTAGACCCAATTTGGACATTTAAGTTATTGTTGATGTGAAGAATTATTTAACAAATTACAAAGATCAACAAATAATTCTCCTTGTATCTCATATTTCTTGCGTGAAGAATCCTCATGCTCATCATCCGATTGTGAGAGTATTGGTCAAATAAGTTGTCATGTGAAAATTTTGGGTTTTTGCCAACGGTCATGGGGGTAAGCCCTCCTTCTTGAGTATGGGAAGGATCCCACTATTGAATGTAAACTAACTAAATGCTTTGGGGTGGCGATTAGGTTGGGATCACATAGGTAATACTTCACAAGACCTATGGAAAAGTAATTATATGGGGTACAAGGGATGAATTTTTTGTGAGGAGAGGTAAAGGGGAGTTAGGGGAATAAGGAAATAGGGGTTAATGTTATGTGTGGAATTTTGAAGTTCACACACATTAACTAGAGTATTTCCACATTTAATTAGAAGAACATAACATTGCTAACAATGATAAGACTAACAATTCATAGACATAGAATTCTACAGATTCATCAATCAAGGACATATGAATTCATTCATCAATCAAGGACACAAAGTTCCTTCTTGGTTATGCAAGATCATCATGTTTACAAATTTGGAAATTAGAGAGGGTGGAGGAACATAGACAAAGAAAATAGAAGAAATGTATCTTTTATTTCTTGATGTAGTAGTGGTAAATATCAACAACATACATTCAATCAACAATTACCAACCCTTTAGAATGGAGAAGCCATTCCAATTTATAACATTGCAAATTGTCTTCTCATCTTCCCCCCATATGACTTTTCACCTTCCCTCATCACTTGTGACCTTCCACATACTCTTAGGAATGAAATTAAGTCTTTTTCTTATTTTTGAAAAGTGACTTTTACAATACAACATTAAATCACTTAAGTGAATAATATGAAAGAGTAAAAAGTACATTCTCAATGAAGGAATAAAATGTTAGAGAGAGAGGGAGGAGAGATAAGGAGAGAGAGAGAGAGAGAAGAGGAAATATGGATATGGGAAATCTCTTGATCATGAATAACCCACTTCGATGAATTCCGAATGAAACTCTTTTCCTTAGACCACCTATTAAATTATAACATAATGATTACATATTACACCTCTTATTACTTGTAAGATGTGAGATCATTATCAAGTATGGATAAAGTGTTTAGAAACACTTTTAGAGATATGCATTTCTTGAGATGGCTTCATTCCTTACTCATAGTGAGATCATCTATATCATATAATTTCTTTGATCAAATGGTGAACTATGCAAAGATCTTTATGGAAATAATTTTCAAAACCTGTGGAGTGTATTCTAACCTTGTTTAGAGACGAGGATACTAAGAATTATAATTTTTTAAAAATACTATGTTTATGCATGCCCCACCATGAACACGTCATATTTTTAGTAAGTGCACCATATGTGTCTGATTGCATTGAAAATAGTTTTGAAATTTTGGGTTTTATTCCAAGATTCCTTGCTCCAATTTTTAGATGATTCCCTCATTCAAATGAGTGGGAAAAATGATATTTTCATAGAAGAGAAATAATACTAGAAAAATCAGTCCTCTATATATCAATAAAGTAACAACCTCATCATGCAAAAATGGCTTGGATGAAACATTATTTTTCAAGGAACATTCACTCCAAATTTCAGGTGATTTCTATTAGAATTTGAGGATTATAATAAATATGGATTTAATCAACTTAAAATTATATAATGTTACAATATATATTTAAACAAACATTACATCATAACATAAGTAAATAAATAAATACTTACAGAAATAAATAACACAGTGTGACACAATATTTATAATGGAAAACCTCAAAAGGGTAAATACCACTTTGAAAATAAAGTTTTACTTTAGAGAACTTATATTACATCTAATAAGATCACCTCCTCCTTATAACCCTATTTACCAAGGGTAAAACCAAATCAATTGATTTTCACACCTTTAATATATTTCCGAATATATCAAATGAGGACCTAAAGTCCTTTTTATATAAGGTGATCGGTTATGTCTCCCAACCCATCTTTTCAACCTAAATGGTTGACGATATACCTAGGTGAGTGTATTTAATAAATATAAACATAAATGATTCACATTATTAAATACTTACCTAATGTATATTACCTAGGTATGAATATTTAATAATAGAAAAGTATTTCATATTATTAAATATTTAACCTATATAATAGTGATGGACCCATATTAATTAAGGGTTGACTAGACCACTTAATCATTATGTTCCAACACTCCCCTTAATGTTAAGTGGGATAACATATGCCAATATATTACCTGCCCTTGGTACACTACATGATTTGCAATCCTTAAACCATAAAGGTTTTAGGCTAGCATATCAGGTGAAGGAATTATAACACCTTCATCATACTCAAGTTACCTTTTAGTACAAAAGGATTTGGAATCCCAAATAGATCATCCCATGATCGGTGGCTAAGTATGATTTTGAGTTTTACATATTCTCACGAGTTCTCATAAAGGTTATTGAACCCAAGCATATATGAGTCTTTATAACCAAGGACCTCCTTAATAATATTCTTGTACTAGATGTTTACCAATAAACTCAATAACACTAAAGAGTTTACTGAAGACCGCCTTTAAGATCTTTCTACACTTCTTTCTAAAAATAATCTGAGGAGGTATACATGCCCAAAGGTCTTTTTACACTTGCCCGAAGGTCTTTTACAAATGCCCAAATGTATTTTTACAAAAACCAAGTTCCATTAGGAGGTGACATTGTCATGCACACTCCCCCTCAATGGAAACTCGACAATCCAAGATTTTCACAAAGTGACAAAACTTTACAACACTACTCGGGGATTTGTGAAGATATCAACAACCTATTCTTCAGTCGGCATGAACTTGAGATCTATCTCACCACTTAGCACATTCTCACAGATGAAGTGTATATGTATCTCAATGTGCTTCATCCTCTGATGTTGTATTGGATTATGTGTAAGAGCTATGGTGCTTTGTTTTCATAGAACAAAGGAACACTATGTGGATCCTTCATCTTTATCTCATCAAACAACCTCTTTAGCCATAGAGCCTCTTTTTAGCTTCCATTACACTTCTATACTTATCTTCTTGAAGAGATAGAAATAGTTGGATGCTTTTTGCTGCACCAAGTAATGACACCTAGCACCAAATTTAAACACATAACCAAAATAGATTTTCTATCTAATACATCACTAGCATGATCAAAATCACAAAATCCATATAAGTTAGCATTTTCATTCTTAGTATAATACAACCCATAATTGATTGTACCTTTAATATATCTAAGAATACTTTTTCATGATTCCAAAGTGATCTCTATAAGGTTCCCGCATAAACCTAGAAGCAATTCCTACCACATAGGAAATATCTAGTCTAGTGATAGTGAGATATATTAAACTACCAACTAGGTATCAAATTTTTCACATGCAAGTTTAAGATCAATTTTCAATCCAACTTCCATAGGAGTAGAAATTGGTTTATAATCAATCATGTTAAACTTTTTTTGGTACATTGGTTGCATATTATGCTTGATAAACAACAATAAAATGTTTATCTTGAAATACAGCCATGCCAAGAAAATGATGGAAGAGACCTAAATCAATCATTTCAAAGTACTATTTCAATTTTTCTTTAATTCTACAAATTAAAGTAGGATTATCACTAGTCATAAGCAAATCATCAACATATATACAAACAATGATAATATGTGATCCTTCTTGCTTAATGAATAGATCATTTTCAGAAGAACAATTAGCAAATCCTAATTGTTTAAAGAAAGAATTAATTTTTGCATACCAAGCTCTAGGATCTTGCTTTAAACCATACAAGGATTTTTTCAATTTACAAACATAGTTTTCTTTACCAGTTTCTTCAAATCCTTTAGGTTGAGACATGTAAAGTTATTCTTTTAAACCAACATTTTAAAAATGTATTTTTCACATCCATTTGGTGGATTTCCAACCCAAATTGACTAGTAATTACAAATACGGTCCTAACATTACTCATTTTAGATACTAGGGTAAATGTATCAACATAATCAATACCAAGTTTCTGAGTGAAACCTCTAACAACAAGTCTAGCTTTATATTTTCAATACTACCATCTATATTGTATTTTATTTTGTATAACCACTTATACCCTATAATACTTCTTTTCTCTAGAGGTGGAACCAACTCCTAGGTTTGATTTTGAGTTAGGGCATTATATTCAATTTACATTGCATTGATCCACTTCTCATCCTGAGAAGTTTCTTTAAAACTTTATGGCTCAGGTTCATACAAGGACATTAATGCATGGTACATATGATGGCTTCTAGTCATTTTCTTAATATCAATAGGATTAGAATTCTCTAACACATGTTGAGCCCATTTTGGTTTCTTAACTAGGAAGTTAGAAGATTCATAAGCATCTATAGTATCAACACATGAAACATCATCATGACCATTTTCTATATTCTTAATATCAGAATCATAACCATTATTAGAAATATTGATAGAGTTAGGAACAAATAAAACATTATTCAACACACCATTAGCAAATTTTACTTTCCCTTTCTCTATTACTTCTAAAGATGATTTATCACCAAGATACACACGTTCATTGATTTTCACAACATCAAATAAAGAATTTGAAACACCAATCATATGATTTGATGCACCTAAATCTAAAATCCATTCAGAATTAGAGGAAGAATACAATGCAACATATAATGCAATCATTTTAGGAATATCATTAGAGCTATCCTTTTTCCTTAAATTATATTTTGAAGAAACAATTTTTTTTTATTTTTATGGATAGGTTTCTTAGTTTTTCAATCTTCCTTTTTATGTCCAAATTTACCACATTTGTGACATTTACCACTAAAGCTAACACGCAATTGATCAGAAGAAAAAAATTTTCTTATCAACAAAAGAAGATTTAGATCTAAATTTTTGATCTAAGAAGGGCTTGTGAGGTTTGAACTTTGAATTCTGAGCAAGAAGTGCTTGAGAGGAATTCTCCTTAGAGTCAAAGTTCATCATCACTTGCTCTTCCTGTATCAAAAGTGAACTCGGGGTATTTAAATCAGGTAGATCATTTTCATTTTGATATTTAGAGTTCAAGATAGAAATAAAATTCCTAAATCTTTCATGTATATTTAACTGAACAATAAAGTAGATTAATTTTTCACCAATTAAATCACAATTGCATTCATCTAATTGTGCTTTAATATTTTTAATTTTGTTAAGAAATTAACTACTTTTTCATCTCCTTTCATAGGAGTATAAGCAATTCTAAAACTAATTTAATAATTTTAGATAAACACGTACCTTCATGCATGGATTCTAGTTATGTCCATACCTCTTTAGGATGTTCAATATTACCAATGTGTAGAAGGTACTCATCATTCACATTGTGTAAAATCATGGAAAGAGCCTCCTACATTCGTTGCAAGTATGTATTCATGTTATCTATAGTTGTTTGATGACCAGTGGGAGCAACCTCAGATCCAAAAATAATTCTCCAGAGTTTCCTCGCCATAAGTTCTGATTTGATCCCGATCTTCCAAATGTTGTAGTTGGTTCCATTTAGGATCTCGGGTTTTGTCAAGACAGAAATAGTGCTGACACCATTGTTTTCCCCGAACTTGTAAAATACACCCCATTATAATATACAATGTACCACAGAGTTAGATATATATTTATAAAAAAACTTTTTAAAAAGAAATAGATCTAAATTTTATATATCTACATAAACTATTTAATCATAACTAATTTTGTCATTACAATACATATTAATTAACCTCGCATGATCAAAATAATAACTCGTAATTAAAAAGGCTTTGCATTATACCCCGTTTACTTATATAAACAAATTTCTGACCATTTAGAAGTGAAAAAGAAACCCCTAATCATGTAAAACAACTTACAAATTTTGGAAAAAATGTAGACAAGATCCGTCCATCTTAAATTTGACGTCTAAATGATCCATTTACTAATGGATTATGTTTGCTATGTATTTTTGATCAGTCAAATTTAATGGAGTAAAACTTGCATTTTCAAAATTTGAAATTCTTTTTTTTTCTATATAATATTAGGGAGGTTATATTTTAGTACATTATATTAACCTATTATAATTTATAATGTAAAAATATATTCACTTTTAAAAAAAAGGTATATAGTTAATATAATGTAAATAAAAATAACATATAGTCTATAAAAAATTATAAACTATAGTATATATACTTTTTAAAAAATAAATAAATACATATAACCCTTATTACGGGACCCTCATGAAAAAAGATTTAAAACATTTACTGTGCCATGTAATTTTAAATTCTACATAAACCTTAGAATTTACAGAGGAGACAACATTTTTCACACATCCAATGGAAAAAATTCAAATCCTATTTTGATGGAGCTTTGCCTCTTCCATTTACCATTGTCAAAAATCAACTTTGCACATATTAAAACTATACAAAAATATATTTCAAATATTTTACCCTTACCTCTACACAAGTTTTCACATAAGGTAAGAAGTTTCCAAATTTTCTACCCGTGAAATTCACCTTGATTCTTCACAAAGTAAAACTTTTAGGTTGCACTTATTTTAAATACCCTTCCGGTTGGTTGAAAAAACCCGTATATAAATTAAATAAATAAAATACCAAAAAATTGATCTTAATTTATTTAATTTACCTTTCAAAGTTAGTTGAAAAAACCCGTACAAATTAAATAAATAAAATATAAAACATTTGCTTGTAATTTATTTAATATACCTTTCCATTTGCTTCGTGGGATGGAAAACGTCAACATGAAAAGTGAAATTGGTGGAAAGATGCACTCCCAGAGCACCTGATTTTTGATGCTAAAAGGGATCTTGAATCAAAAGTAGAAACAGTGGCTGAATCCAAATCTACCCTAGAAACCCCTCTATCCGAAAATCAAACTGTTAGCAGCATGAATAATGCTCAAGTTGTTGAGGGCAACACGGATAATAATAAGTTTGTGGCTGTCCCAATTGGGACAAATGCGACTAAGGAGAATACCCCTCCTTTGACTTCTCCTCCAACAGTGGAGACTCCATCAGGCTGGGTTACGGTTAGCAAAAAGAAAAAAAAAATCACCCTGAAGGAGGGCTATTCGTCTGGATGATTTTCTCTTGTTTGTGTTCGGCCGGAGTACATTGTTATCATTTTTGTGGCCAGATTACAACATGTTTTCTTTCCAATGGTGTTGGTGTACCATTGCTGGTTGTTCAATGTTCAACGCAGTTGTTTATTTCTTTGCTGAAGTTGATGGTTGTTGTTTCTTCTTTGCAGACGAAGTTCTGCAGTTGGTCCTTATTGTTATATCTGGATGTTGATCCCTTTCTTTGTGCTTATTATTTCTATTCTGGCTTCTGAGCCTTGTTGTACAAGGGTATAGTCCCTTTCAAAAAACTATTTGCCAATAATAAAAATATATATATATACCTTTCGAGGTTGGTTGAAAAAAGCATACAAATTAAATAAATAAAATACAAAACATTTGATCTTAATTTATTTAATTTATCTTTCTCTATTACCATGTTAGAATTTGAGGATTCTAATAAATATGGATTTAATCAACTTACATATTATATAATGTTACAATAAATATTTAAATAAACATTACATCATAACATAAGTAAATAAAGAAATACTTACAGAAATAAATAACACAAAACTTGTTTTAAGACACAATATTTAACATCTTGGGCTAGCGAAAATCGTGAAAATTGGTCCGTCCTCGCAATGTCGGACATGAGGGACATCGGGCAAAGGAACATCCGCAAAGGCATCGTTGGGACGCGCGGGGATGCGGAAAGCCGGTTCGGCCGAAGGAGAAGAAAATCGACTAACTACTCTGGGACAAGTGGGACAAGAAGACGCATGCGAAGGACGCGAACCACCCGGATCGGCCGAAAAGGAGAAATTTCGCACTAAACATTCGGGACATTTGGGCCGAGGACGTGAAGGACGTGAAAAGGTGAAGCGCCGAAGCAAAGGAAGCCCATTTCAGAATGGTTCGAAGAATTTGTCCTGCATAAATCCAGGACAGTTGGAACAAATGTACGCGAAGGACGCGAACCGGCCGGTTCGGCCGAAACGGGGAACTTCAGCACTGGGACAGTTGGGACAAAGGGACGCATGGGACGTGGATAGCCGAAGGAGCCGAAAGCCAATCAAGCAACGCCACGTGTCATCAGCCGAATGAGGGGACAAGGAAGCCCATTTCGGGCGGATCGAAGTTTTTGTCCCAAACAGCACTGGGACATCCGGGACAAATGGACGCGGTGGATGTGAAAAGCCAGCAGACCCGAATACCAATCAAATCACGACACGTGTCACAAGGGAGAAAGTCCAAAAGTCAAAGGGTGAGGTTTCAAGCACTGACCCGAACCAATGAAATAGTGCCACGTGTCCAAGTTTAAGGGCCCACAAGGAAATTTCAAAGGAAAGCCCACAGAAAGGTGGAGGAGAGAGAATTACTCAGCGAATCAGAGCCTGCCACGTGTCATCCAAGTGGCAGAGTGCGGGAAAGTTCAAATATTTTTCCCCCGACCTGTTTTTGCCTGTTTTTGCCCTAAATCTTCAAATCGCCATATCTTTCGATCCAGAGCTTGATTTGCACGCTTTTTATATCAACGGAAAGCTTATGAAATTCTCTACATGATTCTGGGGTTAATCTTGAATTTTGGTGTAGTTTGAGAGAGAAAATTGAGAAACATCTCTTGACACGTGGTAATGCAAAAGTAACGCTTCAACAACCAACTTTAATGCAGCAGAGATAGCTTCACCGCTTCGTTAGATTAGACACAACCCACTGCCGCTTTGCCAGATCCACCGCTTCGCCATAATGAGATGATTTTAAATGTGACCTAGAAGTGGTTGGGGCAGATTCTAGATTTCCTCTCTCTTCCCTCTCTCATTCTTTCTATATATTGTAAAGAGGGGCTTCTTTCAAAAGGTCAAACATTTTCTGTTTTGCTCCTCCCTTCTTCTCCTATCAGCGAATTTGTGGAGTTCAAACCTCTCATTTGAACTGTAATACGACTCTACCTCTTGCATTCTCAGTGTATTGTATCAATCTCTGGAGCAAGTAATACATGTCTGTGGATGATTCTCAACCCTCTCTGTGTTCATTTTGCATCCTCCTGGTCTTTCACTGCAAGTTATGTTATCTGTGCATGATCTTATATCACATTTGAATGGTCTGTGTTTATCGGCAAGATAGGTGTTCTTCATTCCTGCATCACCTCTATTAGCTTAGATTTATTTTTATGCATCTTTCTTACCCCGTCTCCTCGGCAATTAGATTAGGTTTAGATCAAACCTCTCGTAGTATTTCAAAATATGCATCTAAATCAGAGGAATAGGAACCAGCCTTCTCTGAGAATCCTCTCTCGCCTTTCAAGTCCCCACACTTGAGAGAGGTTTCCATGTTGTGCAATCACACTGGATGCTAGAGTGATCAACCTAGAAGCCTGATCTGCATCCAGGGGTGCTGTGAGCCTGCAACAACTAGTTTTGGCACGCCTGGTGGGACTAGAGGTCTCATTTTTATTGTAGCAGCAGTTGATGATGTGCATCTGCTGCAATTTTCTTGCTTAAAAGAGCTATTATTTGCATATCTGTGACTCCAAGGGGAAGAATCAACTGGTTCCAAGCTCAGGCCTAAAAACTCATGAGAAGAATCACCACAAGGTCAAGAGTTGGAGAAGAAGAAGTGTTGTTTGAATACCTGCAATTATCTCCAAGAAGAAGGCAAAGAGGAAGAAGGATTCAAAGGTCTCCATCTCCACCAAATAGAACTCTCTCAACTCCTCCACCTGGTAGGCCTTTCATTCAGTCAACAAGGGTTTTAAGACCAATCGTAATGGCTCGTAACAACCCCTACGTCAACTTCACAGCAAGCAGCCCACTTGCTCTCAATGCACAACATCCAGCCTCCTATTGCAGCCTTGAAGAACATTCCCTACTTCACCGGAGAAAATCGACTACTCCAGTGATCATGTTAAAGATATTGCTAACCTTTGTGCAATCCATGAAATCAATGAAATGCAAGTGGTCACAAGTTACTCGCATCTTCATTCAAGGGTAAAGCATTGCAATGGTTTAGGAGCCTTGAGCTGGTTCTTCACAAACTGAATCACCGTGTATTGCACTTCATGAGCAATTTGGAGAGAAGGGAGACAACTTGTCTCTTTTGGAGCAGCTGACAACCATCAAGAGAGCTCCCAATGAGCAGCTGACCGATTTCAACTTCAGATTTCAAAAAACTTGGGAGAGGATTCCAGTGGCAGTCAGGCCAACAGCAGAAGGTGCTTTTCTCTACTATCTCAAAGCTTTAAATTCTGATATTTCTATGTTGATTCAGTCTATGGGAGGCACAACTATCCCTATGGCATATAGCATTGCCATTAGGGCTGAAAATTGTTTGATCCAAGCTGGCAAAACTTGCCCCTAGACCTCCCATGCCACTGTTTCCAAGTTTAGAGAATCCAAACACCAGTCAAGCACCTAATTTGGCTCCTTCTCCCACTCCTAGAAATCAGAGTTCGAATGAAGCTTCCACTTCATCCCCAAGTGCCCCAAATGAGCTTCAAGAAGTCATGAAGCAATTGCAAAACCTAGGCAATGAGCTAGTTACTCTCAAGAGGCAACAAGCCCAAGGTTTCAGACCTTCTTATCAACCCCAAGCTCAACCTAATAGGCAGCCATACCAACCACAAAGACCACCTAATCCAGCTGCAAATATGAATCAAACAAGGCCTCCTGCCAATAGACCATTCCAGCCCTATAATCCAAATGCCATATCTGCCTCTAAGGCATTAGTGCCAACACAGAACAACATTGCTCAGGAATATGATTGGTGTTTTCCATGCAATGAGCCTCATAACCAATCCATGTGCTTCAATGGTGCTCTCAATCAAGCATTGATGGTGACAACTACTGGTGTGGAGGGTGAGGGCAGTCAAGGAAATAGTCAACAACAAGAAACATTCCAACAACAATCAGCCCCAAATGACACCACATTGGTGAACTGGCAAGCAGAAGATTTCTGTGGCATGAATCAAGTAGTTTCTCAAGGTGTTGCAGCCAACACAAGGTCAAAGAGGAGAAATTTGGGTGAAGAACAGCCATTAGCCCCAGCCAATCCACAACCTTCCCATGGTTCTCCACAAATGATTGGCAAGCAAAGTCCAGTTTCAAATGCACAAGGGCAGCCAAGAACAGCCCCTAGGCCAACTCAAATGCCAGCTGTTGCTGCCCACGTGCAAGGAGTAAATGTGCAAACCAAGGGACAACAGAGAGATCCTTCATCACCATTCAGTATCATTGATCAGATGAAGAAGACAAACGTCAATATATCAATGTGGGAATCCCTATCCATCCCAGGCCAAAGAGATCTGCTGCAAGCTGCCATGAAGGATTGGCCAACTTTGAATCAGCAGGTTCAGATGCAAGACAAAGTGCTTACAAATGCTGCCCAGCCTGAAGGAAGTCATGGAGGACAACAAGGTAAAATGTTGAAGCCCCCTCCTTTCTATGTTTCATTAATCATTGGAAATCAGCTAGTACACAATTGCATGATTGATTCCGGGCAAGTAGTTCTGTCATGCCCAAACAAATAGCTGATCAGCTAGGGCTCCAGTATGAAATAACATCCAAAGGGGTAGTAGCGCTTAGATGGAACAGCAAAGTAGCAATAGCTTGGAGTGATTAGAAACTTGAGTCTTACCTTGCATGCATGTCCAAATGTTGTTGTTTTACAAGATGTATCAATCATAGACCTTCCACCACTCTTTTCCCTTTGCTTGTCAAGGACTTCACAAACAAGATTGGGGGTATTTGTCTACTGATTGGTCACACATGCTATTCAGAACAAGATATGGAACTAAGGCCACAATCAGATCCGAACCTATTGCAAACTTCCATATTGAGCCTTACACTCCAAGTCAGATTAATGCCAATTGCTCAGCATTTGATCAAGAAGATCACCCTAGCACTGATGAGGCTGACACCAAGATTGGAAGCATCCCGGATCTAACTCTTGATGAATGGGCAAACAAGATACATGCTTTTGATCCCTATCAAGAAGTAGAAGAATCTGCGCTAGGAGTTTATTGTTTACATGAAGAGAATCAACCTCTCCCCAGCATCACCAAGCCGGATCATAAAGACAAGAATGAAGTATGGCAATTGTTCTTTGATGGGTCAAGGAGTAGACAAGGTGCAGGAGGAGGAGCTATGCTCATTTCACCACAAGATATAAGGTATTACTCAGCCTTCCGTTTCCAGTTTTCCTGTTCAAACAACACAGCTGAGTATGAAGCCTTAATTCATGGACTGCACTGGGCAATGAAGAAAGGCATCAGGAATTTACAAGTATTTGGTGATAGTGAGCTGATTGTAAACCAAGTCAAAGGGAAAAATGCTGCCAAAAATGATCTGTTGAAGAACTACAAAAATCGGGTATGGGATCTTATTGAAGATTTTGAAGCTTTTAGCATCAATTCCATCCCAAGAAAAAGAATGAAGCCACTGACAGACTGGCAGCAATTGGGGCTGCATTTGACGTTGTAGAAAATATCAAAAGTGAAAAACCTCAGCCTCATATCAAAGTGGTTGTGAGACCAGCTGTTCCGATAACAATACAAGTTGGCAAGTCTTCGAGAATGATCAACAAATTGTTAATTTCCTACAAGAAGAAGCTGAGTTCTCCGCCAGGAATCAAGACAAGCTGCATCAGCAGTATGGTGACCAAGTGGTGCAGCTGAGAACTAACAAATTACCAAAAGGCCTCATAACCTTGGAGTCAATCTTCAACCCGAATGATCAGTTCCGGAAGGAGAAAGTGAACATTCAAGTAAAGGGTGAAGATTCAGAGCCTATTTTAGTGGAAGAAGGCAAAACATTGCAGATTGGCAAAGTAAGTACCTCACAAGAGAAATCTGATTTTGTTCAGCTTTGTCAAGAGTTCCCAGATGTCTTTGCTTGGACTTACAAAGATCTAAGAGGTTTCAACCCAAAGTTGGCACAACATACTATTGAGCTGGATCCGAATCCAAGCCTCACTGTGCAAAAAAAGCAAAGGCCAATGAATCCCCATATTGAACCTCTCATGAGAAAAGAGTTAAGCAAGCTTATTGAGGCCAATATCATCTTCCCCATCAAACACTCAAGTTGGGTCACCAACTTAGTCCCAGTCAGAAAGAAGAATGGAGAGATCAGGTTGTGTGTCGAC
Organism: Taxus wallichiana var. yunnanensis; assembly: GCA_018340775.1. Lineage (NCBI taxonomy): Eukaryota > Viridiplantae > Streptophyta > Pinopsida > Cupressales > Taxaceae > Taxus > Taxus wallichiana. The sequence continues at coordinate 726,589,862 of CM031239.1, read as the reverse complement.
TTCAGAGACTTGAATAGAGCCTCTCTCAAGGATCATTATCCACTCCCTTCCATGGAGCAAATATTGCAGGTTATAGCTGGTTCATAAAGGTTTTCACTACTTGATGGCTACTCAAAGCTACAATCGATTATGGTGAGGGAGAAGATCAGTTCAAGACAACCTTCACAACCAAATGGGGAACATATGCCTACAAGAAGATGCCATTTGGCCTATCAAATGCTGGAGCCACTTTCCAAAGGGCAATGGATATGGCATTCAAGGGGTTGATCAATGAAATAGTTTTGATATATCTTGATGACATCACTGTATTCTCCAAAAATGCAGTGGATCACCTTTTTCATCTGAGGCAGGTATTTCAGAGGTGTAGAAGATTTGGGGTATCATTGAATCCCAAAAAATGCATATTCCTGGCTCATGAGGGGAAACTTCTAGGCCATATTGTCTCGAAAGAGGGATTAGCAATTGATCCAGAGAGGGTTGAAGCCATAAGAGCACTACCATTGCCAAGCCACAAGAAAGCCCTTCAGAGCTTCTTGGGAAGGATCAATTTTGTCCGCAGGTTTGTCCCAGATTTTGCAGCCCTTGTCAAGCCCATCACCAAAATGTTAAAGAAGAGCATGGCTTTTAAGTGGACAAAGCAGAAGGCAAGGAGAGTTTTGAAGCAATCAAAGAAGCTATCTCTCAAGCACCAACTCTCATCAACCCAGACTTCTCCAAGGATTTCATCCTCTATGCATTTGGAGGTGATGACACTATTTCTACCATTCTGGTGCAGCAGAACAAAGATAATGATGAGCAGCCGGTTGCCTTCTTCAGCCAGAGCCTAGATGACTCATGAGGTGAGGTACTCTTTTATTGAAAAGCATGTACTTGCAGTAATCAGAAGCTTGAAGAAATTCAAGCATTTAGTCTCAAACAACAAGGTCCAGTTGCTGGTCTCACATGTCAAGTTAAGGACTTCCTCCTCAACAAGGATTTGAATGAGAAAAGGGCAGGTTGGATCACCCGTGTCATGGAGTATGACATTGAGATCAAGATCACCAAGCTGGTAAGAGGGAAAGGATTGTGTGAGCAACTGGTTTTGGGGAAGCAAAAAGAAGTATGCAACAAAGAAGAAACTGTTTTGACAGTCCAGGACAGCCATGAGCCAAGTGGCAATCATGAAGAAGACAATGCTTCCCCCACTCCTTGCTGGACCCAAGGTATTATGCACTTCCTAGGCACAGGCCTATGCCCTCCAGAGATGAACAAGACCCAAAGGAGACACTTCAGATTGCAGTGTCATCCCGTATGCCATTGTTGATGGAGTTTTGTTCAAGAAAGATGTGAATGGAGTGCCGCCGAGATGCATTAGCACAAATCAGATTCAAAGGGTGTTGAAGAGTTTCATGGTGGACCAGCGGTGGCCATTTTGCACCAAGAGTGACAAATCTAAAAATCATGAAGGCTGGTTATTATTGGCCTAAAATCTTCAAAGATTGCTATGCATGGATCAAGAGGTGTAAGAATTGTGCATTCTTCACAGAAAAGAGAAGACTTGCTGCCCTTCCATCGCATCCAATCTCAGCTGACCAGCCATTCATGCAATGGGGTTTGACTTCATCGAGTCATTAATCCCAATTCAAGCCAAGGGCACAAATGGATTTTGACAACCACAGACTACTTCACCAAATGGACAGAAGTAGTAGCACTCAAAGAGGCGAATGAGTCTAGCATCTTAGACTTTTATGAGGGGATAACAACCAGATTTGGTGTACCTACCACAATAATCTCTGATAATGCATTGGCATTCATTGGATCCAGGGTGACTGAGTGGGCTGTCAAGAACGGTATTTACCTAAGCACTTCATCGAACTATTACCCTCAGGGTAATGGCTAGGCCGAGTCTACAAACAAGAACTTGTTGAGGATCATTAGGAGGACTCTTGATGAGAATCAGAGGTCTTGGCATACCAAACTGAAATCAGCCTTATGGGCTGATAGGATAACTCCCAAAAGATCCACAGGTAACTCTCCATTCAGGCTTGTCTATGGAAGAGAGGCAATCTTGCCCATGTCACTTGAGTTGCCAACGTTGGAACTCATGAAGCAGCTGGAGTTGCTTGAATTTGAGCCCATGGAGGTGAGGTATGCAGAGTTGATGGAGCTGCAAGAGATCAGAAATCAGGCATCCCAAGCAATGGAAAAGGATCAAGCTTTGATCAAGAAGACCTTTGATAGAAAGGCCAAGGATAGATCTTTTCAAGTTGGAGATCTAGTGTTGAAATGGGATGTGGACAGAGCAAAACCGGGAAGGCATTCAAAATTTGATGCCATTTGGAGTGGCCCATACGTGGTCACAAAGTGCAAGAACAACAATGCTTTCCAATTAGCCTCACTGGAGGGTGAAGAACTGCAGATTCCAGTCAATGGAATCTATCTCAAGCGTTGCTTCTAGAGGGAAGTTCACTACCTCTCGTAAATATTAGATTAGATTTTCTTTCCTCCAAGTGCTTGTGCACATTGTTTTGTCAGTAGGTTAGTCTTGTTTTCCTAAGTGCTTTGGCACAACTTTGCTCCATGGAGATGTTTAGCAGTCCTTGCCTTCATCAGGTGACATTCCATCTTCCTCCTTGCACATTCTGAGTCAATTAGAGGTTCTAAACGTAATATTTGATGACTCCATGCCCAATGGACTACTTCAGCAACCGTATCTTCTACCTAAGTGAGTGTAACCCCCATTGAAGTCACCAATTGTTATCCAAATTCACCCCCCAGGGTTAATTTGATAACATGCATCAGAATTCTCAAGTCCTCGGGCAAATGGATTGATTCAGGGCAAAAATCATGTTTCTAGGGTCCCCTCAGATTTTTTCTAACTCCCCTGGCCGAAGAAGGAAAGAGCAAGCTCTGAGAAAATGTGAAAAAGTTGCAGAAAACAAGCTTGGGCCAGAAAAAATCGTGAAAATTGGCTAAGTCCTAGTCCTCGCAAAAGGTCGGGACATGAGGGACATCGGGCGCGAATCGGCCGAAAGGCCGCCAGCATCACAGGGCAAAGGAACATCCGGCATCGCCGACGCTGGGACGCGAAAGCCGGTTCGGCCGAAGGAGAAGAAAATCGACTAACTACTCTGGGACATTGGGACAAGAAGACGCGAAGGACGCGAACCACCTGGATCGGCCGAAAAGGAGAACTTTCGCACTAAGCAAACATTCGGACATTTGGGCCGAGGACGCGAGGACGCGAAAAGGCGAAGTTGCCGAGAGCAAAGGAAGCCCATTTCGAATCGAAGAATTTGTCCTGCATACCTCCGGGACAAGTGGAACAAATGGACGCGAAGGACGCGAACCGGCCGGTTCGGCCGAAAATGGGGAACTTCAGCACTGGGACAGTTGGGACAAAGGGACGCGTGGGACGCGGATAGCCGAAGGAGCCAAAGCCAATCAAGCAACGCCACGTGTCATCGGCCGAAAAGGGACAAGGAAGCCCATTTCGGGCGGATCGGAGTTTTTGTCCCAAATAGCACTGGGACATCCGGGACAAATGGACGCGGTGGACGCGAAAAGCCGGCAGACCCGAAATACCAATCAAATCACGACACGTGTCACGAGGGAGAAAGTCCAAAAGTCAAAGGGCGAGGTTTCAAGCACTGACCCGAACCAATGAAATAGTGCCACGTGTCCAAGTTTAAGGGCCCACAAGGAAATTTCAAAGGAAAGCCCACGGAAAGGTGGAGGAGAGAGAATTACTCAGCGAATCAGAGCTTGCCACGTGTCATCCAAGTGGCAGAGCGCGGGGAAAGTTCAAATATTTTTCCCGCCGACCTGTTTTGCCTGTTTTTGCCCTAAATCTTCAGATCGACATATCTTTCGATCCAGAGCTCGATTTGCACGTTCTTTATATCAACGGAAAGCTTATGAAATTCTCTACATGATTCAGGTCAATCTTGAATTTTGGTAGTTTGAGAGAGAAAATTGAGAAACGTCTCTCGACGCATAATGGTAATGATAAGTAACGCTTCAACAACCAACTTTAATGCAAAGCAGATAGCCACCGCTTCTCGCTAGATAGTAAATTCCCACCGCTTTTTCCAGATCCACCACTTCTGCCATAATGAGATGATTTTAAATGTGACCTAGAAGTGGTTGGGGTAGATTCTGGATTTCCTCTCTCTTCCCTCTCTCATTCTTTCTATATATTGTAAAGAGGGGCTTCTTAAAAAGGTCGAACATTTTCTGTTTTGCTCCTCCCTTTTTCTCCTATCAGGTGAATTTGTGGAGTTCAAACCTCTCATTTGAACTGTAATACGACTCTACCTCTTGGCATTCTGTAGTGTATTGTATCAATCTCTGGAGCAAGTAATACATGTCTGTGGATGATTCTCACCCCTCTCTGTGTTCATTTTGCATCCTCCTGGTCTTTCACTGCAAGTTATGTTATCTGTGCATGATCTTATATCACATTTGAATGGTCTGTGTTTACTGGCAAGATAGGTGTTCTTCATTCCTCGCATCACCTCTATTAGCTTAGATTTATTTTTATAGGTATGAATACTTAATAATAGAAAAGTATTTCATATTATTAAATATTTAACCTATATAATAGTGATGGACCCATATTAATGAAGGGTTGGCAGAGACCACTTAATCATTATGTTCCAACAATTTCACCCGCCAAATCTTTAAGAAACAAAGAAACACTTGCTTTTCTTTTGATGGTGTGTCATGGAATCCATTAATGGAGGTCAAGGTGTGGTAATAGAAAAAAATGGAGGAATAACAAACTATATTGAAGAGATGGTTCAAAATTGAGTTATAATGTATTTTATTTAACTTTTGTGATGTCTTGTTGACCATGGTTCAAAATTGGGTTAAATTGGATCTTGATTGAGGTTCAAATATGGTGTTTATGGTGCAAAGGGACATGAAGGATAGTAAAAGGATCCTTAGATTAATATTATGCCAAGTGTCACCATCGGAGCAAGTGTGAGCAAGATTTAAAAATCAAGGAAAACACCATGGGAGCTGAGATAGATCACATGGCAAACTAGATGAGGGGGTTTCTCATGGGAACTCATTTTTAAGCCCTATGTACCCTTGGGAAAAAGATAAAATAGGAACACAAAAGGGAACTTGAATAGAGATGATAAAAAGTGGTGGAATCGAGAAGGCCTAAGGAAATGGGTTTAGCCGATAAGCACCTCGTAGAACTAGGAAAGGGTCACATGGGGGACCAAAGAAAGAGATATCTCATGAGCATTCATTTAGTCCCTTTTTACCCTTGGAAAAAGGGACAAGAGGGACACAAAAAGTAACGTGGAGAAAGAAGATGACATGTGGCAGAAAAAATTTGGCTAAGTATGGAAATGTAGACACAAAATCACGCACTTTGAGTCATTATTTAGTCCCAGTCTCATACTACTATTCATATGGTTCTTAAGTGAAAAGATTAATAATTAACTCATGTATTTGGCCATTTTTGCATTACCTTCTATCATTATCTTATATCTTACACCCGTACTTTCCTAGTTTGTACTTTCATACTTTGTTTTTCCTATTTATGGTCAGGGCACCCTCCTCCTCTCTGGGCACCCCGATTCTCTATACAATTTCCTCTTACTTTTTGGGAACTTTCTATCCATTTGAGTTTATTATATTTTTATTGTTCGGCCTTTTTAGGGATAATTATGAAATCAAATCAAGAGAACATTATAAATATAAAGTTATGTGACCATAATGAGGGACCAAGCACTAAGCACTAGCTATCTCTACCAAAGGTTGCATCCATCAAAGACATCTATAGCTATATTTGCATCCATCTAGCTCCATCACAAGGCACACAAGGTTGGTTCATCTGTATCACACTTCATATGAGGGGATTCTATTGTTTCCATGCACACATTTACTACATTCTTCATTTAGTTACTTGATCACTACTTCACAAAGTGTGATTGAAGCAAGAGCACCTAGGGCACAATATTCACACACACACACTTAGAACTACATTGTGTTTTAGATGTAGTGTAGTGCTTAATGATAAGATAATCTATTTTGAAGCGAGGATAGTCTGACCCATTCATATTTTAATTTTTATTTTTAGGGTTTTGATGCTTTGATTGGGGATTTTCAGTGATTCTTCATTGTAGGTTTACGACGACATATAGAAAAGTACAAAAACATTCACATGACAGAAGTGAACATAGGTGAACACTCAGTGACACCTCAGAGGAGGTTTTCTGGTCATCTCCATATACTGGGCACCCGTGGGCATCCCTATTCCTCTCCGTGTTCCCTATTTTATCAAGACAATATAGATCTATATACTTTCTTAGGATCCTATGTGACGGCTTCCTCTGCCTATTCACCTATTCTATAATATGACACTATCTTGTGATATCATCGAATCAACTAAGGATTTCTTAACCCTTCTTACACATTAAGGTTTCATATTTTCTATCTTATTTTTCTTGGGTACTATTTCAGTATTTTATTATTTCATTTATTTAGTTATTTTACTACTCCTATAGCATTAGATTACACTAGAATATATTATATTTTAGTTAATCATTTTTATGAACCCCACACTCGACACCACCTTCCACTTAGGGTCTCTTTCTCTTATTTACTATGGCTAAATATTTTGAATAATTTACTAAATCCAATCTTAAATTTATTAATGATCATATCTCTGAGAATCCCCAAGATTTAGACTTGATTTTATATGATGCTCATGAGGAAGCTACAAACCTTGTGGAGGTTAATGCATTTGTCACTAGTTGTTACCCAACCACTTGCTTCTACTCTTCCACCCATCTCTACCATTCCTTTTTTATCCCTACTCCTACTAATCACTATACCCCACCTCTTATTTCTCATACTCAATAGCCACCTTCCATCGCACTCAAGATATAGCCTCCTTTATGAAAACAATCAAGTTAAAATTCATCAATTATGGTAGGCTACCTCTCGCATGTCTCTATCTTTGATTCCACTCTATTATTGTGTACCCATTCGCAACTACTATATCCACTACTACCAAAACTTTTCACCCCTAAGTTGCCTATTTTTTTGGCCAAGGTGACCTACCAAGGTAGCTTTCAAAGATTCCATGTGGATTTTCTAGATTTTACGGATGATCATATTCTCCTAGCTAACCTCTTTCCTCATAGCCTTCATGATTATGCGATGCGTTGGCTTTATGACCTGCTTGTCCATTCAATAACCTCTTTAAAGCATCTACCTAATGATTTTCTCACTCAGTTCTCTATTGTTAGGAAATAAGGGATAAAATATGCGGAATAATCCCTCACAAAATTGCAACAATAGAAACTAATATGCATAAAATATTACAGATCTCAAATAAAAGTGTAGAATAATAATAACACAACACAAAGAGGTAATATTTAACATGGTTCACCAAACTTGGGCTATGTCCACTAAGAATAACTTGCTCATATTTTATTACAAATCATTGCTCTCTTAATACAATACCTAGATCTATTTGAGCTATGCTCAACAAACTCTACAAATAAACACCCGAATTCAAAACACATCCGTAATGTTACATGATTCCTACCATATGCAAAAAACCATATAATTAGACAATTACTTCAAAACCATCCCATAAAACCTATGGGTCAAAAATCTTGCCCATATGAGAAAAGCACATTTCTCATATATTGGGCACGTTTTGTTTCGAGGCCTAAAACAATTTGGGGGCTACGCTCCGAGCCCGTGCTCGTGAGCCCACCCCGACTAGAAAACTATGGAAAGTGTGCATTACTCTTAGTGTAAAATATTCAACAGTTTCACACATGAAAACAGCTCCACAACCTAACAATCTTCCACTTGAGACTAGTTTTCCTCTAAGCAAGCTTCTCAACCCCCTTCACTAGTTTCTATGAAGACCAACCAAAGATGAACATAGCTTTATTTTTTCCCTTTGACCACCTTTTTCATCATGTCTGAATGATTTTAAATGGTATGAATCTTCTCCAACTTCAACTTCTCTTCCTCCAAAGTTATCCCGATGAAATAGTACCTTAATTGTATATGCTTTGTCCTATAGTTGAAAGTAGAGTTCTTAGCTAGGTGCATAGCACTCTAACTATCACTATGTAGATTTCCTTCCTCCTACTTATGCCCCGACTCCTTAAGAAATTTCTGTAACCAAATCATTTCTTTTCTTTCCTCTGTGGTAGCAACATACTTAGCCTCCGTGGTTGACAAATCCACCAACTAATGTAGTTGTGAAATCTAGCTTATTGTTGTCCCACCTACAATGTAAAAATAACCTGTCGTGCTCCTCCTACTGTCTACATCTCTAGCCATATCTGAATCTACATAACCACACAAAGTGATGTCTGATCCACTGTAGCAAAAAATTATCCCCATGGTCCCTCTCAAATACTAAAGGATCCACTTTACTACCTACCAGTAATCTCTACCTAGATCACTCATAAATCTACTCACCACTCCCACTGCATGGGAAATATCAGGCCTTGGTGCACACCATGGCATACATAAAACTACTAACCGCTGATGAGTAAGGTACCTTGGACATATGGTTTCTCTCATGCTCTGTCTTGGGACACTTCTCCTTTGATAACTTGAAATTTCCTACCAAAGGAGTCCCAACCGATTTAGCATCCCGAATATTAAACCTCTCTAAGACCTTCTTAATGTACTCTTCCCGAGATAAAGTCAATTTCCATTCCTTCGTATCTTGAGATATCCTCATACCATGGATTTTTTGCTGCCCCCAAATCCTTCATAGAAAATGATTCACTTAGCGCTTCTTGAGTACTTTTATTTTGTGCACATTTTTATCTCAGAACCAACCTATCATCCACATACAGACACAGATAATATAACTTCCATCGTTAAATTTCTTTTTATACATGCAATGATCGAATGACATCTAATATAACCTTGCTCCATCATGAAGCTATCAAATTTCTTATATCATTGACATGGAGCTTGTTTCATGCCATATAAGCTCTTCTTCGCCTTTACACACCATCTCCTCTTTACCTTTGACCTCATAGCCCTCTGGATTTTGCATATATAGATCCTCCTCCAAATCACCATGGAGAAATGTAGTCTTTACATCAAGCTTCTCTAAGTGCAAGTCTTTTACTGCAACTATTCCAAGAATAGTTCTAATAGAAGTAATTTTTACTATAGGAGAAAAAATCTCATCAAAATCTATACCTTTTTTCTATGCAAACCTCTTGAGCACCAACCGAGACTTGTATAATTTATTTCCTCCTTATTCCTCTTTGAATCTAAACACCCACTTATTCTATAATGCTCTTTTTCTTTGGGTAGCTTCACCAAATCCCATGTCCTGGTTCTCCATGAGAGCTCGATGCTCCTCATGCATGGCTTGCTCCCACTTATTCATGGCATCTACCTGCATTGCTTCATCAAAGCTCTCGGCTCTCCATTGTCATTGAGTAATAAATAATAAAGAGAAGGAGAAAAATGCTCAGGTTATCTTCTTACCATAGAAGACCTCCTCAATATAGGAGTTTGGGGTCCTGTTGAGGAGGTTCTGAACTCGATTCATGTGTCACTTTCCCATATAAAAGATCCCTTACCACTTCATATTATTTCTTAGATTCTTCCGTATTTTCCTACAACTTTTGCTTATACATGAATTTCTTATTTAAGACCACATCCCTAGATTGAATGATTTTCTTGTCCTTAATAGTCCAACATTTATATCCAAATTCATCACCACCATAACCAATCAAAGTATATTTTCTAATTTATCCTCTAGCTTGGTCCTACTATCCTTGTCTATATGGACAAACACCTCACATACAAAGAATTTAAGAAATGAATAATCAACTTTCTTAAGATACTAAGCCTCCTCAAGTATGCCTCCCTCCAAGGAACTTAAGGGTACTTTGTTTATCAGTGTACACAACTATGCTCACCACTTCTTCCCAAAAAGAAAGAGGTAATCTTGCATATAACATCATGCTTCTAGCATGTTCCATTATTTTTTTGTTCATCCTTTCTGACACCCCATTTATCTGTGGAGTTCATGGAACCATATTTTTCCTGTGGATTCCATTCTTAGAACAATAATCATCAAATTCATTGCTGCAATACTCCCCTCCATTATCTAACCTAATACATTTTAGCTTAAGACCTGTTTCATTCTCTACCAAGGATTTCCATTTAACAAAAGTGTCAAATACATCATATTTATTTCTAATACAATAAACCTAGACTTTCCTTATTGCATCATCGATAAAATTCACATAATGACTTGAACCCCTAAGAGATGATACTTGAGCCAACCCCACACATCGAATGCACCAAATCTAACTTGATCTTTTTCTTTGTAGGTATAACCTTGAGAAACCTTACTCGCTTCTATTTCCCATATATGCAATCCTCACATAAATCCAAACTTATTTCGTATATCCAAGAAAATCCTTCTTTAAAATCTCCATGCCCTTATGGCTCATATGACTAAGCCTATAGTGCCACAATGTTGTATCTACTACAAGCCACAAGATTACAAAGATTAGTGTTATAAGTGGTTAAATACAAGGTTCCCAACCTTCTTACCTCTTTCCACCACAAGAGCACCCTTGGTAACCTTCCAAGAGTCCATTGTAAATATCACAGTACAACCATCACTTCCCAAGTGGCCTGTTGATATCAGATTTTGTTTTAAAGTAGGCACATGTCTGACATCCTTCAATAGACATGTATTCCCATTATGCATCTTAACCCGAATAGATCCTTTTCAAATATACTACAAGTCTCATCATCACCAAGAAAAACATGCCCAAAATCCCCTTGAACATAATCAACAAAATAATGCCTATGTGGAGTAGCATGGAAAGAAGCCCCCAAATCTAAAACCCAAGATTCAACAATATTGTGCAAAGAAAGAATCAAAGCATCCTAACATACATTACTCATTGCCACATTTTCCTCATATTTTTCTTCTTTTTCGAATCTCCTAACAGTTTGTCTTTACATTCCCACACTTTCCACAGTGCCAACATACTATCTTGCTTTTGGATTTTGACCTTGCCCGATCTTTCAATTTTCCATGGCTTCCTCTATTCTTCTGTCTCCCTCTAGTTTCTATTGTCAAATCATTCCCTGAAGTAGAATATTCCTAGAGATTTTTCTTCACATTTCCTCACTTAGAATCATCCCTACAACATCCTCAAAATTCAAATTTGAGTTAGCAGAAACCGAGTTGATTACCTCCATTACCAGTGCTATTCCAACTCTCAGGTAAAGAGCACATGATTAATAAAGCCCTAAATTCTTCATCAAATTCTATTATAATCAAAGATAGCATATTTACAACCGTATTAAAATCATTTAAATGATATGATATTGAACCATTCTCATACATCTTCATATTAAACAATTTTTTCATTAAAAATATCTTGTTAGAGGCAAAGGATTTTTCATACAACTTCCTAATGCATCCATCAGTTCTTTTATACTCTTTTCCTTCAAACATTAAATAATACTCAAAGATGAAAGACATAGCTAAATTTTCCCAAGTGCCTTCGTATCCAAAGAAATCCCATTCCACATGTGTCATGATCGAGGGTTTGTTCACCTTCTCGAAAATGGAATATAAAGATCCTTCGATAAAGGTAATCTTCCATCTACCTCTTCTAAAGACTGAAATTTTGCTATTGAATTTATTAACCCTCGATCTTCCATTATCCGACATAGCTCCAACTAGAGCTAAAAATTTCCCTGTGATTCCACACTTCAACAAACCAAACCAATCTCGATACCAATTGTTAGGAAATAAGGGATAAAATATGCAGAATAATCCCTCATAGAATCACAACAATAGAAACTAATATGCGAAAATATTAAAGATCTCAAATAAAAGTGCAAAATAATAATAACACAACACAAAGAAACAATATTTAATGTGGTTCACCCAATTCTAGCTACATCCACCAAGAATCACTTGCTCATAATTTATTACAAGCCACCACTCTCTCAATACAATACCCAAATCTATTTGGAGCTATGCTCATTGAAATCTACATAATTCACACCCAAATTCAAAACACATCTCGTAATGTTACATGATTCCTACCATATGCACAAAACCACATAAGTAGATAATTGTTTGAGTAGTTTTACAAAACTACGGGTGTCAAAACCATGGACCAAAACTTTCCCATAAACCTATGAGTCAAAAATCCTACCCATATGAGAAAAAGCACATTTCTAGGTATATCATGCATGTTTTTTTAGGCCAAAATTTCGGGGTTGCTCCCATGAAACCTCGCTACTGGGGCTACCACCACCGAACTCCTACTCAAGGCCTGACCTAAGGAGATAACTATGGAAATTATACAATACTCTTAGTGTACAATCTTCAACACTTTTACACATGAAAACAATCTCCACAACCTAACATCTATCAATATTGTCTCTAAGATCTCGTATGCCCAACTCACACAAATTAAATAGGGATCTAAGGAACACTTAGGAAATTACGTTTTGAGTTACAAAAATAGCTTAGCCAAGATGTCAAATTCTCTTGCGAACTCGAGCTTAAGGATTATTCATCCAGAGTCTACTACTACCCCTCCAAGAAAGTTTTCTATTTGAGACCTCTCCTTCATTTGATCAACTTTTTCATACCCTTAAGCTTCAAAACCAAGATTTTATCCATTAGTAAGCTTAAGTATCAAGAACAAGCATCATTATCTATATGATTTCCAAAAAGTCAACATTTAAACCTTCCACCACAAAACCTACTAACATAAAAATCAATGTCAATTCAGTAGCTACTACTAAGGAAGTTTAGTCAAACCACCGCAAATACATTCACCAAATTTCCTATTACCCCATAACTCATATTACAACAACTTCTTGAAAGAAATCTTATCATGCTTCCTCCACCGCTTGAATTAGATCCATCATGACCAAAAGGAAGAAATTACAATGAAAAATTTGATGTGATTATCACTGCTGTGTGGGGCACTCTACAAATAGGTGTCTCAAACTCCACACCATCATCCAAGATCTTATTGATAACAAAAATCTTTAATTACTAAAGGCTACAAACTTTTCACCTATTAATAATAATCACAAGCTCAAAATATTCAAATAACCCACCTCCACAACATAACATGAAACCTATTCATTCCTCAACTAATCATACCTATCACGCAAAGATTTCCACCTACATCATGGGCTCTCTATTTCTTAGTTACTAATACCGACATTTCTCCACTTTGATTATTTATTTCTCTTATAATGATTACCATTCCACTTTCTCTTCTAACCACTTACACATTATTGCATTTATCGAGTAGTTCCCATCAATAATACTAAGGTTGGTATGTCTGGTTTGTCGGCACATATCCTATTCCATTATTGATGATATTGGTTATTCGTGGTCATGAATCTCCTATCCGATGAATAATTCATATGGTATTTTCAAGCTTTGCATTATGGTCAGCCCTCTCACTATGTTTTTACCCTTTATTGTGGGATATGTAGTCAATGGGTGTGATATGATCTTAGGTTTTAACTGGATTCGTAGGTCACAATCTATCATTTCCATGAATCATTTATGTCTAAATTTCATTCATAATAACCAAATTATTGCTATCAATGGTGTGCCTCCATCTACCCCATGGTCTTGATATCGTCACACCATCATCAAGTGCATCATTTACTCCCTCTAGTGTGTCACAGCTCCTAGATCTTAAAGCTCTATCTACTCTTGACTCACCTACTCGTATACAACCTACATAGTCTCATCACTTTATTATTTCTACACATCAGAATAGACCTATTTCTTACACAATTACAACATCTTGGAATAAATATCCACCTCATTTTATTCCATATGGGTGTCCATCACTTCCATACTCAGCTTCTCATCGGTCTCCATTACCTACGCATTTTGTTCCATCCTCTCACTCATCATATACTCATCCATCACATCCACGTAGACTCCACACACTGCGCAACACCTATCTCATATACCACCACTCTCATAACATAGTCATAGTATGGATGAATATTGGCATGTAACCTTCAACTATACTCGACCCCGCGAGGTTGTGTCAGGGTATCCGATGTGGAAATATGTGTGGCTAACTATAGGAGGATCATTGACTAAGATATGGTAGTTTGATCTCCTAGTAGCTAAGTTGGAAAAGGGGAGATTTAGAGGCTATGAATGGGTAACGTAAATTCCTTATGGTTTATCTAATTTAATCTCAATGTTGAACTACTTTGAAGTGTCCAAATTAACTAATATGAAACTAACAATCTATGCTAATGTTGAAAGTAAATAACCTAAAAAATCCCAAAACTAAAATATTACAATCATAAAAACAATTTACTTTTATTCTAAATAATTAAAATGTTTCTACACTAAAAATAAACAAGTGAGATAACCCAATGTGGTTATTCACATGTGCTTAAGTGTATTGAAACTAAACTAAATTAAAAATAACTTTACCAAATGATCTATGATATGTAGAAAAACTCCTATTTAGATATTCTCTTCTCCATATCCATAAGGATGGGAAGTAGAGGATCGATCACCGGAGATGCTATTAATTATTTAAAACCCTCTTGTAAATTAACTAATTACTTGCAAATGAAATAATATTGGTTTTCTACTCTATTTGATATGATATAATAGTAATAAATTACACCAATGAAGGAAATCAAACAACTCAACCTGGAATTTACTGTAACAAAGATAAATCTAGTTGTGTGTTGACTTGTCCCCTTAGTTTATCATTTCTTTCTTTGTGTGTCTACACGAGTCCAAGGAATAGGGAATGCAAAGGTAGCAATGAGGATAAGGAGCTTGGGCAATGGCAACTTAAAGGAAGTCTTTTTGCAATTCAAGTGGAAGAGAGATAACACAAGTGAATAGAGCTTTGCTATGAAATTTCTAGTAGGATTATGGTAGCAATACTATACAAGATACACCAAATTCTCGGAATTTTCTTGAATATAAGAATTGAATATATATGAATTGGTTGGGATGTTACTTTATGCACAAGGAATCCTTGAAGTGCCAAGTCATTGGGTGAAGAGGTAATTCAAACTAATTAAATCTATTTTAAAAAGAAGATGGAAGGAATACCATGTAATCAAGAATATTTTAAAGAAATTTGGTTCACAAATGCACCTTAGAAGTCAAGTTAAGTCAAGTGTCGCATGTTAAATCATGCATGAAAGGTTCTGTAAAAACTATGCATGATCTATGCCTTGTGTAGGGTGATGATCATAAGACCACCACCTGCCTAGGAGGTAGTTTCAAAACCACCACTCAAGCCGGGTGACAAACACGGAACTGCCCAAGCCTCGGGTGGTGGTTTCAAAACTGCTACATAGGAAGTGCAGGGTTTTCCACTAAAGGTCAAAACATGCATATAATGAAGTGAGAGGCTAGAAGAAAGCATGTAAAGGCTAAGTAAGGATGTCTAGGATACAAATATGTTCTATGAATGGGTTTAAGAACTCGAACACCTTCGAAAGGATATGAATCATCACTAGGGACTTTTATAACCATTTTCTGACAATGTAGCACATGTAATTTTGGGTCCGTACATATTTCCCCCTTGGAGAAACATCTCAACCATGAAAAGGTGTAAAACGTAAAGTCTGAGTATGGTGTTCCCAAAATAGGAGTTAGAAGCTATACCTGACATGCCCATGTGTTGGAATGTCATCATCCAAACTCCCACTACCTGCAAAACGAAGAGAAGACTCAAGCACAGATAGATAAAATATGGAAAAATAAACACTAAATTAAAATGACAAGAGGTCTTACCATTTGTGTGGGGATATAGAAATATACCTGCGCCAGTGCTCCAACCCTCTAAACATATGCACTCAAAATGAAGTTATAAAAACATATATATATACCAAAACAAACTCATTTTCCAAATCATTTGTACTTGTTTGATTTGGTGATTTTTGAGCTCTGGACCCACGGTGACCATTTTCAATGAGAGTACAACAAAAAATTGTTGATAGATCATGATCATGCCTCTGCGATTGGGAGATCAACCAGTGTGGTCTAAGGTTAGTTTTCTCACTTGTGTGTTTTTAAACCTAAAATGTAAAAATGTCAAAATATTTTCCTAGGGGGATCATTTTTTAAATTTCTTGTTTTAAATGAGTCTCTGGGGGCGCCCATAGGGTAGTCTTTTATTTCATTAAAAATGGTCTATTTTTGCATTTTTGAGCATTTTTAGGGTAATAAAGTCATACGAAAAATTGGTTTAGGACTGCCACCCTAAGCAAGGTGGTGGTCATAGAACCACCACCCTACACCGAGTGACAGATTCTAAGAATGTAATGACCAAAAACTCATGCTAACTTAATTTTTTTGGATTTTTAATGTTTGGGTATGTTTTTGATGAGCTTATTTCTTGAAATTCTTAGTGAATTACTCTTTTTTTATGTCTTGGTGGATGCAAAAGGAGTACATCTGCTGGAGTTGTAAAAGGGAGTGTGACTGGATCCTAGGTATATTAGATCAATTGACTCAAGCTTTGACTTACACTCTATAGAGAGAGGGCAATTTGGAGTATTGCATGAGTGCCCATGTAACTCCCACCGCCATTACACACTATGCAACTTGTTTTATAATTGAGATGTAGATCGAAATACCTTCTCGGGTGTGCTAGGGGTGAGTGGATGATCACCCTAGAAGATGTGTATCATATACTTGGAGCTTCGATACTTAGGAGGAGACTAACTCTTGAGAGATTATGATCTAGATCCATGATGACTTTGTGGGCCACCTATATGGGGGATGTCATGGTTTTTTTGTTCAAGAAGGGGATAAAGGTTTGATCAATTACCACTACTCCCATTCCCACTATCCACAAGGCCATCACTGGTATTCTATCTTTGCAGGTTGATAGGGACAAGGGATGTGATACACTACTTTTTTTGGGCTCTTATCATTACATAGATTGAGGCTCATTGTTGTATCTACACCTAGGGGGAAGATATAATCGAAACACTTATAATTACTTATACCATATTTTCAGGTTACAAGGATAGTCTTTAAGCCACCCTATATTGGTTATGAGGTGGGTGTATGAGTGGATCATCCCCTATGGGAGGGGAGTACCATTACAGACCCAGGGGTCATCAAGGCCACTAAATGGATGGCGATGCTAGTTCTCACAGTGCCACATCAGCTAGTGGTCTCTTTGACCACAAAATACATGGTGGATAACCCATACCATGATGTGGTAGGTTTTGGGGATAGGATGGGACCACAATGATAGCCTACGCTACCACCGGTCAGTTAGTTGATAAGATGGGGAATGTAGAGATTCACCCTTTTGGATGAGTTCCTCAGCAGTTCGGCCTTCCTTATATTGATATGCTTCCCCAATGGCACCTATGTATAAGATCGTCAAAGAGGCCCGAGAAGGTCCCTAGAGGAGATCCAATTTGGAAAATGGTGACTCCAGGGGTGCCTATTATAGTTAGGAAAGTCATTCGTGCTGGCGATGAGTGGTTGGTGCTACTCATGCACCCTTACTCCAAATTGATGTTACACTTGCTCACAGTGGAGAGGAGGATGAGCCCATAGATGTGGACTCTAACTCTGAGGATTATACAAGAGATGAAACTAGAGAGGAGTCGGTTGGAGAGGAGACAGGTGGAAAGGAGACTAGTGACAAGGGTTGGGTGGTGAGGCTAGAGGCAACTCACATAGAGGAAGAGAGTGATCCTAAGTGGCATGATACTCAAGATGTTCTGAGAGTGGAGCGGGAGGAGGTGGCCATAGAGGAGGAGACACTTATCTCTCGAGGGACCAATTCCTCACGATGAAGAGGGGGATGACAAGTCTGTGATGGGACAACATCTTGCCTTTGGTTTTGGGGAGGCCTCATAACCATTAATAGTAGTAGCACCACTAACCCTACATGGATGCCTAGAGATTTGAGTATGTTGATCCTCTTCTCTTGACCTTTTCAGTTGGAAATGTTAGTTGGTATTTCTTTTTGTTTTGTTTTTGTAACTTTCTAACTTTTCATTTATTCTCCTTTTTTGCTTGTAATGAGTGCACAGGAGTGGCAAGAGCTTATTCGATGGGTGTGCATAGACACCTTTTTTATCCCCTTGGGAAGACCTGATTTGAGATGATTGAGGACACAGGAAAATCACTTGCAAATCGACAGACACATTGATGTGTTTACACCCATCTGGAGGGTAGTGGAGGTCATGACTTCTCTCCATACTTAGGTGACTGCATATGAGACAACTGAGTGATTGATGAGGTGGAGTTTCTCTCATAGTGAGACCATAGCTAGTGGCTACAACCATGAGCACTCCCACCATTCAGTGCATTCTCATCGTCGTAGCAGTAGTAGGAGTCCGTGATGCATTTGTGCACCATCTTAGGATCCCAAAGGGATTTATAGGCCATTGATCCTTTTATGCTTGGTTTCCATTTTATCGGGTAATATATGATTTTTTTATATTTCGGGCTTATTACAAATGTTTTGACCATGCCTATCTTGTGATGAAATTTTACACAAGCATCATTCATTATGATATATACAGACTCTTCTTTTCGATTCGGTAATTCATTATATCTTAATTTAATTCTTCTTTCGCTTCATTTCACATGTGTAATCTAGATGTTTAGAACTTCCATTTTTATATGCTTTTCAATAGGTATGTAGTGGATATGAATGCTAATAGAATGATTTCTTTCTTTTTTGTCTTTTGTAATGTTGATACATGATAATGCAAATACACTGTAATGCTAAACTTTAGTTTCTCTAAGCAATTTTTGATACTTCATTTTATTTTGGAAAGATGTGATGAAAGAGTGATATGATAAGTGAATGAACTTTCCCCACTCCTAACTCCATGTAACTAGTAAGATGCAAGGGCTCAACACCCAGATCCAAAAGGGGCACAAGTTATAGAAATTTGATGAGAGAAAGACAAGGATTTGGAAAAAACCAAATTGAGACCCTACAACCTCATTCTACTCAAGTTTTCTTCATAGTTTAAAATGTGAATTTCTTTCCAGTTTATCTAGACTTAGATTCGTGGATGACCACTTGGTTGACAAAATCTGGTTTAAGGTTTTAAATTCTTTTGGAATTTGAACATCTAACTCACTTTGTTCTAATTTATGATTTCATAGGATTTGAATGAACTGTTTCTAACTTTCAAATTTTTTAAAGAGACCACCTACACATTTCCCCATGCTACTAAAGTAGGAAGTATGGACTCATCACCATGGACAAGGCATAGGCGAGTAAGGGAACTTATGTCCTTTCCCAACCCTACAACACTAGTAAGAGACGTAGGCTTAACCCAAAAGGTTAGTAGGGAAAAGTAATGTGTAAAATAATTTTTTTGTGGATTTGCATTTGACTTATTTATCTAGGAAAAATGTCTAGAATTTTCTTATTTCCAAAGAGATTTACAATGAATAGATGTGACACGGGAGGCTTTTAGAACATGTCATAGGAAAAGACACCTAATCTAGAAGAAACTACAAATAAACCAAGTACGTAGGACTTGGTATGGTTATTATCAAAGCTTGTCTTATATTATTTGAACTGATGAAACAATTCGAAATAATTGATGATACCATGAGGATTCAAAGAGATATGATTTGAATTTTTGCCAATTTTTTTAGAAGTTTTTAGGAATTGCTATAAGAATAAGTCCCTTGATCACAAATTTTATGAAATGAACTGGAAGATGAAAATGCAATGTGAATGCAGTAATGTACATGTGGAAATGCATGTGAAACTACATGTCATGATAGATAAGGTGAAGAAAGTTGATGAATATCAAATTATTTAGCCCTAAAAGTACACAAAGGAGAACCATGATCCTCAAAATTTCCATTCTCTTGACAAGGGCCTACCATTATAGGTTTAAACTTACAACCCTTTCCCAAAAGTGTATATGTCCAATCATTAAAATCATTTTTCTAAAAGAGGCATTCATGAACCTCTTTGTCACATTCTTGAGACATGGTGTGTGGGTGAGCATGACTATTCTGCTCAGCCTTGTTTCCTATATAGAGAATTGTGTTTACTTGTGACCCTTGTTAAATGATGAGGCATTTCCCCATGGATATGGCAATCTTAGTTTCAGATGCACATGGGTTGAAACTGGGGTTTAGAATAGAAAAACCATCAGATATGGTTTTGATGGGAATCATTTCAATCTCAAATTTCCCTTCTTCATTTGTTAATTCTATCATGTTTACACCTAGACCTAGGTCATCAAAGGGAAGAGATGCTAAACCAAGAAGACTACCCATTCCCTGTGGTTCAAATGGGAGGAAGATCATATCGTCACTCTCTAAGAGTTTCATAATTTCTGTTATGGTTTTAGTGGACATTGTTTCCATAGATATTGATTTACCCTTATCTATTTTTGCCACCTCAAATGTTTTTGGGTCAATGACTTTAGCCTTCGACACACCCGGGGTGATCGGGACTAACTATTTTGATGGAGGTGGTTTGTTCAATTGATTCACAGGAAGTTCATACTCTGTATGGAATCCTTTCTTCTTCTTGAGGTTTTATAAGTGTATATCGAAGGGCTTAGGATCCCTTGAGTGATGAAGACCTTCCCCAAATGGAGGAATCTAATCTCTTAGAATAGGGTAGAGGGGATAGCCTTCATTTTTTGAATTCAAGGTCTCCCTAAGGATCATGTTATAACTTGTTTCCTTTTATAATGTAAAACTCTGTAAAGATGGTTTTTGGACCAAGAGTGGTTGGAAGAAATATGGTTCTAATCAAGGTCACTTTAAGACTGTCATACCCTCGTAATGTGTTTCTTGTAGAGGAACAATTTATCAATCCATATACCAAATTCTGCAAGAAAGAGAAGGGAACTAAATTCACATCAGCCTCATCATAAATCATGGCTCTCTTAATGCAATTGATATAAACCAAGACTTGTAAAAATAAGGCAGGATCACCTCTTTTATCCTAGGGCAATTTCAAAGTCATCGATTGATTTGGCATCTTGTAGCTATTAGAAAAGACCTACATAATGATGCGATGCGTAGGTTAATTCTTCAACAAATCTAGAAACAAAATGTGATAACAAGTCTTGTTCAAATCCAATTTTAAATCATAGGCTCCTATAGGTTTGGAGATTATAGAACATCATATTATGGGAAGGAAAGAGTAGGTGGGGTTGTGAAACATACTCCTTCATTTGATTTTTTGCATTAATTTGTCTCTTGACCTCTAGCTTGACTAACCCCAAGATTTTTGTATTATCATTTGAACCAAGGTTAGGAACAACCCGAGAGTTGTCAGAAGTTGAGCCTTCATGGTCATTGTTTCCTATAGGAATACCCTTGTTTATATTTTGAGGATTCACTTGGGAATCCTTGGACATTTAGGGTTTGTATTTTGAGGTGTAACAGTTCGGTATGACTAGGTTGTGGGTTTGTTTTAGGATTTGCTAGGAACATGTCTATAAAGAGTTGCCTTTGGTTTTCAGGAAGTCTTTGTAGAAACTTGTTGCAATCACAACAAGTCCTATCATCATGACCTTGAACCTTATAGAAACCACAATATAGGTTAGGGTCGTAATCTCTTGGCCTTTAATAAGCATTTTTCTGTTGTTGATTATAACCTCGGTTATAATTTTGAAATTGATTTTTAGAACCATAATTTGTTGCTACCCTTGGCTAGAGTTTTGATACTATTTTGGGCCTTAGGTTTGATTTTTTTATGGGGATTGGTTTACATAAAATGTGTTGATAGAAGACATAATGTTAGGGTCTCTTGATTTCCCATGTTGTTATTATTACTAGTGTTACTATTGTTTGGAAAACCAATGTTATTGGCTTGATTAATAGCACTATTCATGGTAGCACCATGATTGTGATTCACACCCTTAGGTCCTTGGTTTTGGCACCATTGTTTGATAGTTTTCATTATTTTGATTTTGGGATACCAATTTCCCATTAGGACCATAGATCTTACGCCCACTTTCTATAGCGGCTTGGTCAATCCGAAGTACACCCTCCAACACTTCCTTGTAACTATGGAAAGGAAACTTCTAGACTTCCTCCCTAGTCTCTCGATTGAGCGAGCAAAGGAAAAGATCAAAAATTTCCATCTGGTCCATATTAGGGTGCACTTATATAGAGGACTAGAGAACTTGGCGCCATCTCTAGATGAAATGGGTAGAAAATTCATTTTGCTCTTGTCTAATATGCAAGAACTCCAATCCTCCCAAAACTTGTTCATGTCCAATTTTTATGAACTTGGAAACACGCTTGTTTAAAGAGAATGTATAAAAGCTTCTGAATACGGTAATACCAATCTAGTGTGATTCCTTCAGATTATTTGGAAATATCTTAGCCATTATAGCATCCTAAGGAAGTAATTCCCTGATAGCAGTAGTGTAGGCCTTGATATGAGAATTTGGGTCTCCTTCTCCCTTAAATTTTGGAAGATCTGAAAATGGGCGTGGAATCCTGACACCACGTATGGTGAAGTCAAGAGGCTCCTTTAAGTACTTAGTGTATGTACCCATTGTGTAAGATTCCACCATTTAAAATCATTGATGAGGAGGTGAAGGAGGAGGAGTTAGATAAGATGTGTTATAAGTATTGAAGAGAACATATGGGGTCCCTTGATATGGATGGTAAGGAGTGAGGATGGCATATGGGTCCATCTCGGGAGTTTTTGACTACATGTGAATGTAAGGTGGGATAGTACCAGGATATGGACTAGCAGGTGTAAAACCGGGAATGCTAATTAGATATGGAATATGGGTCCATTGGAAGGGATGTATCCTTTGTTGTCAATTGATACTCCGTTTTCTTCCCTACTACATGTGTTGGTTGTGAAGTTTGGGAACTTTCTAGTTCTCTAATCCTCCTACTAAAGTAGAAATGAGATCATTGGGAGAGGATTGAGTCCCTTGTTAGGGTGCTTGTGGCATATGGTTTGATTGAGCAGGCTCATGATACCATGTCATGAAAATGTTTAGTTTTATAATTATTGTCTTCCTCAAAATAAAAAATATTAGGATAGGTATTTGAAATATCGAGGCTATTGAATTAATTCTATCCAAAGACTCATCTATCTAATGAAGAGGATTAACTATTCATGCAAATATATCATCTTATGTTGATTGCATGGTAATGTGAGGTCTTGACAAGACTATATGGTAAGAACCTATTTTGTTTGTGATAAAAACGTAGTTTGCATTGGGTTGACCATATTGCATGTTTAACTATTGATCAACCTCCTCATCCTTATATAACTAATGGGGTTTCAAGTGTAACTAGGGAGGTTTGGATGTTGCTTATGTAATTTTCACCCCACCTTAAAAGAGAGAAGGGGACTTGTTGTGGTTGAACGTTGGTGTAATATCTATCGTAGATAAATGGCACACCAAAATCTCTCTCGACATATTTTAGAAAGTATAAAATACCTATCAAAATAGGGGAAAAATGGAGATGTGAGGTACTATAAATTAAAGAAAAGGAAATAAGAATGAATTAATCCTTCACATTGGGTTCACCAATTTGTACGGATGAAAATTGACATGCAACCTTCAACCGCACTCGACCTCCCAAGTTTTTCCAAGGCATTCGATATGGAAATATGTGTGGCTAACTATAGGAGGATCAGTGACTAAGATTTGGTAGGGTGATCTCCTAGTAGATGAGTTGGAAAAGGGGAGATTTAGAGGTTATGAATGTGTAACGTAAATTCCCTATGGTTTGTCTAATTGAATCTCAATGTTAAACTAGTTTGAAATTTCCAAATTAACTAAGATGAAACTAACAATCTATGCTACTACTAAAAGTAAAATAACCTAAATAAATAACAAAAATGAAATATTACAATCACAAACAACAATTTTATTTTATTCTAAATAATTATAATATTTCTACACTAAAAATGAACAAGTGAGATAACCCGGTGTGGTTATTCACTTAACTCGAGTGTATTGAAACTAAACTAACTTAAAATAATAACTTTACCAAAGTATCTATGATATGTAGAGAACCTCGACATATATTCTCACCTTCAAATCCACAAGGATGGGAAGAAGAGGATCCATCACCGAGAGCTGCTATTAATGATTTAAAACCTCTTGAAATTAACTAATTACTTACAAATGAAAGAATATTGGTTTTCTACTCTATTTGATATGATATAATAGTAATAAATTGTAGCAATGAAGGAAATCAAACAACAACTCCAACCTAGAATTTACATAACAAAGATAAATCTAGCTATATGATGACTATCCCCTCAATTTATCCTTTCTTTCTATGTGTGTCACATGATTCCAAGGATTTGGGAATGTAAAGGTAGTTGTGGGAGAAGGCATTTGAGAAATGGCATCTTGAAGGTAGTTTGGTTGTAATGTAAGTGGAAGAGGGATAACACAAGTGAACAGAGCTTGGCTATATAATTTCCAACAATATTATGGCAACAATACTATGCAAGATGCACAAAATTCTCAATTCTTTTTCTTCAATACAAGCATGAATATATAGGAATTGTCTAGGATGTGCCTTCATACACAAGACATCCTTGGAGTTCTAAATCATGTGGTGAAGAGGCAGCTCAAAAATTAAATATATTTAAAAATAGAAGAGGGGAGAAATACCATGCAATCAAGAGTATTTTTTGGCAATTTGGTTCACAAACACACCTTGGAAGTCAAGTTAAGTGAAGTGTCACTTGTTTGAATCACACATGAAAGGTTTTGGAAAAACCATGTAGGACCTCTACCCTGCGTAGGGTGACAATTTTAGGAATTCCGCCCAAGCCTGGGAGGTAGTTTCAAAAATTCTGCCCAAGTCAGGTGACAAACACGGAACCACCGCCTAAGCCTGGGTGGCAGTTTCAAAACCATCACCAGCAAAGGTGGCTTTGACACTGAAGGTAAAACAAATGCATACGATGAAGTAGGAAGCTATAAGAAAACATGCAAAGGCTAAGGATGTATAAGCTAAAAATATGTACTGTGAATTGGTTTAGGAAATTGAACACCTTCTAAAAGGATATGAATCATCACTAGGGACTTTTGTAACCATTTTTTGATAATGTAGCACATGCAAGTTTGGATACATTTAGTGTCACACCTTCATCACCACTTATATCGAGTGAAGGACCGTCATCCTTCTCTTTCATCGAATATTATTTTCATCAATTCACAATTGAGGGCATGGCATCTATACTCCCCCTAACATTATGTGACATCTCATTCTCTCATCACATACTTACACATACATCTTAGCATACACATATATATCACCATTACCTTAATGACACACTCTTGTGCTTTAGTTCACACTTGACTATTAAGGGCATTCTCTACACATGAACCCCACACACTACACAGTAGTCACTACACCTTAGGCACCACGTATCATCATATGATCCTACATCATCTACACATTACACACTACATTACAATCTATACATATTGTGTGTCATCTACACACATCATACACATTCTACTCATGCCTCACATATTACACCATAACAACTACATATTACAGATTTTCACACATCATACACAGTATCTTACATTTTTCATCCTACACCTTACATATTACATCTTGATCTTACATTTACTATGCATATACACATCTTAGGTCATCTATGCATCTTGCATTACATATCATACACCCTACTACACACATTACACATTTTACACACTCTCTTCTATGTGTTGCACTCACTACCCAATGATGCAGTCTAGTCTCACATTCCCATTTGTGATGCATACCCAATGTTGAGGGTATACATCACAAATGGACCTCATCACCCTTACATGTTCATCATTCAATATTTTCTCATGTGACATACCTAGATTAAGTGATATACACTTTAGGCTATAGGGTCACTTCTTCTAGCATCATCTTGTCATAGGCTACATCATCACTTTCACTTGCATCATTTAGTGGTATACGCTTTAGGCTACATCACCACTCCTTTTCTATTCATCTTGTCATGATATACACTTAGGCTACAACATCATACATATTTCATCTCTATGTCGCATATCATCACTACACACTCATCATAGCTACACTACACACAACACATAGTTCAACCATTTCCCAATGATGCACTCTCATTTATGGTTCATTCTTGATTACTGGGGGACATACTAAATGAACCTCACTGCATATAATTCCATTCACTTAGGGGTATGCAGCTTCTATCATTGACGTTGCATTTCATTCCATCCATCTACAACATACTACATTTTATGGTTGCATTTATTCTTTCTTGCTCTATTTATTACATGTTTTTTATATTACACATGTTAGATAGATATATTATATGTCATTTTCATTACCATACACACATGCACATTCACTTACTTTCTAGTTGTGATCATATAATAAATAGGATACTACACACAACATGAATGGTTGAGTGTTAGTTCCACAATGGCTCTGGGGCATCCACATTTGTACGATACAGATGTTATGGTTTCATTTTTGTTTAAAGCACACTACTTTGGTTTATACATGCTTTGACATATGTTTTATATTTCTAACATGCTAACAGGTGCTTCATATGTAGCATTTTCTATGCAAGGATATTTGCTTCCATACTTGTCTCATTATATTGTCTACTATTTCTTATTCTTGTTTACGGGATATGCCCTTTGTTTTGTGTGCACACTTGTTTGTTTGAAGCCACTATGGCCTTGAGTGTCTTACGACACCGTGAGTGGTGTCCCATGTTTGCAACTCACTTTGTGAAACTTACATTATCTTCTTAGGTGTTTACATTATCTTCTTATGTTCTAGCTTACACATTATTTGTTTGGCTTACACTTGTTTTTTACATGCATGTTTATACTAACACTTGTTTTCTAGCTACCATTGTTTGTTTGTTCCTTGGTTTCTACTGAAGAACATCCTATTCCCCTATAGGGCACAATTTTAGTATCTTTTTTCATCCTCCTTTGGGCTACATTCTTCTATCTACAACATTTCATGTGCCACCAAAGAGGGGTGGCATAATTTTAGGTTTACACAGGGTACAAGTACAATTCATTTTTCAGTTTTAATCCACGACACAGAGGGTTATATAGTGAGTGGGTTTGGAATAGTCTACGAACTCCATACACAACATATTTTATAGGAAAGGGTGTCCTTAGCACATTCGAGAGTAGTTAAAGGATAGAGGATAAACCAAACCTTCCTCTCTACACTTCCATGGCATCGGATCGCCCAAAAAACTAGATAATACAGAGATATCTTCACTCTTGGGAAGTAGTTACAGGTTAGAGGATAAATCAAACTTTCCTCCCTAAAATTCTTTGGCTAATGGTGTGAGATCACCCAAAAATATCGCACGACATCAACATGATCCTTTCTACACCCTTTTTCTCATTGTAGATCGAAGCACATATTTCTTCTTCATTTTCAAACTTTCTTTACATGCTTTTTACATATATACATGCATTTTTACACATTACACATATACATGCATATTTGAATACTTGATCATCTTCTCTTTTGTAGGTTCATCTGTATGGGAAGAAAGCAGTAAATAACACACACATGACATGTACATCACACACACGATACTAACCATGTAGGTACACTACACACATTGACATCTACACACATGTTTTTGCCCTATGTTCACTCTCTTCACTTTTTACACTTTTTGCATCTTTAGTCTCCATGCTCCATGTTTTTATCACTCCACACTTTGTCTAGTCCTTTGACATGCATTATACATCACTCTACATGGATATTAGGTACGCATCTCTATCTAATTTATGTTACCGATATTTCCTCTCACCAACATAAAGTGGGGAAAATATAGACACAAAATCACGCACTTTGAGTCATTATTTAGTCCCGGTCTCATACTACTATTCATATGGTTCTTAAGTGAAAAGAGTAATAATTAACCCATGTCTTTGGCTATTTTTGCATTACCTTCTATCGTTATTTTAGATATTGCACCCATAGTTTCACAGTCTATAATTTCATACTTGGTTGTTCCTATTTATAATTGGGGCACCCACCAAGATCGAGGTGTTATGGTTCCCTTTGGGCACCCTAATCCTCTTTACACTTTCCTTTTAATTTTTGGGAACTTTCTAGCCATTTTAGCTTCTTATATTTTTGGTGTTCGGCCTTTTCGAGGTTAATTACAAAATTAAATCAAGAGAACCATATAAATATAAAGTTATGTGACCATAATGAGGACCAAGCACTAAGCACTAGCTATCTTCACCTAAGGTTGCATCCATCAAAGGCATCTATAGCTACATTTGCATCCATTTAGTTCCATCACAAGGCACATAAGGCTAGTTCATCTGCATCACACTTCATAGGAGGGGAGTCTATTATTTCCATGCACACATTTATTACATTCTACATCTAGTTACTTAATCTCTACTTCACAAAGTGTGATTGGCACAAGAGAACATGGGGTACAATCTTCACACACACACACCTAGAACTACATTGGGTCTAATATGTAGTGCATTTCTCAAAGGATAAGACCATCAATTTGTCAAGAGAGTATTTTATGACCCCTTCATATGCATATTTCTATTTTAGGGTTTTGATGCTTTCCTCGAAACTTTATAGGTGATTATTCATTGTAGGTTTACTGCGACATCGGCGAATTATAATGACATTCATGTGATAGGAAGTGAACATAGGTGAACACTCAACGATACCTCAAAGGAGGTTTTCTAGTCATCTTAGTAGACCAGGATGCTTAGATCTCATACCAAGGCACCCATGGGTGCCCCTATCCCTCTCCAGTACCCTAGTCGATCCAGATAATCTAGATATATACTTTATTAGGCTCATGTGTGACAATTTTCTCCTCTATTCATCTATTCTACACTATAACACGAGTCTTGTGATATCATCGAATTAGCTAAGGATTTTTTTAAACCCTTCTTACACATTAGGGTTTCATATTTTCTAGCTTAGTTTTCTTGGGTACTATTTCAATATTTTATTACTTCATTTATTTAGTTATTTTAATGCTCCTATAACATTATATTACACTAGAATATATTCTATTTTAGTTAATCAAGATCTTGCACACTCTTCACTAGTGAAAACTTAAAAAATTAACTCCTAAAACTTGGAATGGTCTTTTGAGATGAAATTTATATTAATATGACTCAAAGAAACCTTATAAAATCAATTGAAAAAGTTTCAAATTTTGATTATTCTTGAAGCTCTAAAATTCCTCTTTTTTGTTGAGACAATGAGGTACACCTACAAATATTGAACTTCCTTTAGAATTAATCATGTCTTAGATCATATTTTATTCTTCCACCATATAGAGTATTATTCAACATCTACATTTCCTATAAGTTTATATTCAAAATTTGACGATTCATTCCTTACACTTGAAAATTTGATTTTTTCACAGATTTCTCTCGAGGAAAAATTTCACATGCGTAACATTATGAATTTCCTTAGAGGTCTTAAATTATTCCAAACATTACTCCTAGATGTTTTAGATTTTACATAATCACCTTTGGAGGATACACACATTCTTTCGAATAGCCACATGGCCTTTTAAGCCTTCTAAAGAACTACTCTTCTATTGTACTTCACTAAAAGGAATGATGAATTTTTTGACACCATTTTGCAACTTTGTACATGTTTATTCAATGTATTAGGAGAAACGTCAAGGTCAAGATGATTTTGAAACATAATACATATTGATCGGAAAGGGATTCATGAATATTATGAAGCAAGATTCACTCACGTGGCTTAGTTATCATGATGAAAAAATTACTTGTTTGGGCCAGTTAATTCACATGACAATAGTTGTCTCTAACTTAGTGAAATTAGACAAAAAGGGTAATATTTGACCTCATCTTTCTCATGGGTGAGAAGAATAGTGCATTTTCAGACTGGGTAATAAAGTCACTACACCAAACAACAAAAAAGCTAAAAACACAATGAACAAGACCAACACACGACAAGGAAAGGAAACACAAGACAGGAAAGGAAACACAAAAAAAAAGGGAAACATGAGGAAACAACCTAAATCACCTATGTACATGTAGGGGACAACCCTCTTTCATTGAATCACCAATCCAAACTGAGTGCTTACCCGTATATGGGAATCATTGAATGCCTTTCTTTCACAAATCCATTGAAAGGCTCACTGAAATATGATCCTTTTCTCAATTTCTTGAGAAATCTCACATGATTGTTATTAAAATTGATGACCCACTTAGTCATTTCATTTCCTTTGTTGCTTTGGAACCTTATTTCCATCTTTTCATTGATTCCCAAGTTCATTCCAATTGTTGATTCTCCTTTACTATTATGAAGATGAGTCTTGATCATTTTAGGCTTGTTGTTTTCATACTGAAACCTATGAAATTTGATAGGAATTTTCTTTTAATTTTTCATCTACTTCATGACCACTATTTTCATAATTTGATTCTCGAAATATGTTTTAGAATCTTTAACATTATCAATAGCCTCTTGATGTTCCTTGTTTGTAAGTTATTCTAAATTGTATTCTTTTTGCACACTAAATCTTACTTGACTTGATGATATTTATAGTATGATGTGTATATTTCTTCATTATATTAGGAAAATAAAGAGAAAACATTTGGGCATGCAACAACACGAGAAATCATCATCTTCTACATTTTGAGATTCACAATCTATTTTAATGCAGAAAGTACCTTTTCCTAAGTGGGGTTTACCTTGAAAGATGCAAAAATTTTATTATCCCTATATTCCTTCTTGAGAAGGTTTTCATTTCAAACAAAATCATCCTTTGAATAAAACACCATTACTTTTTGATAATGTATCCATCCTCATGAAAGGGGAATACACAAAATTGGGGTTGAAATATTTATATTGTCATTTTCCCAATCTCGACCACCAAGAACTAGGGAGTCCATTTTTGTGATGAAGTCATCCTCTTCTTGAGTAGATTCAAATTCAAGAGGTCTAAGAACATTTTAATTCATGCATTCATTCTTTGAAGAGTCACCCAATCCCAATGGGAAAGAGAAAACTTCATATTCATCATTATATTCATTGAACATATTTTCATGATGAACTTTGAGAACATGATTGGAAAATTTTGACTCACCTACCAAGAAGTTGTTTTCCATCATTTTGCATTTGTGACCCACATTTCTCATCCCCTTGGGATTTATTTTTTGTAAGGAAAGACCTTCATGACCATCATCACCACTCAGTAGAGAAATTTTATTCATGCTCACATCCAATGAGAAGTACATGCTTTCAAATTATGATTTTGTCAAGTCACCATGATGCTCTCTAACTGGCTCTCTGATACTTGGATACTCGTCCATCAACATGGGTAGCTCAAAATCTTCTTCTAAAGCTATGAAAAATTATAAGACCTTGAATTTTAGAAAATGATATCCTCTCTTTGGTCATCTGGCCTTTGAACGATGTATTTCATTTTCCTAATGGGAATAAGTTTCTTCATCTTTACGATTGATTGGGATTTTGGTATGTGACAATCCATCTATATATCTCTTCCAACATCTCGATAGAAGCCTCATCTCAATAACATACCATATGAGGATGACATGTATGGTACAATAATTCTCATTATTATCTTTTTGTTTGTAAAAGCTACAAATTTTACTTGAGAATCCTTTATTTAGATAACCAAAGGAACTTCTTTCATTTCTATGGAGTAGTAATTGCTAGTGGTAGGAGAGAGAGAGAGATCTTGAGAGATTTAGAAAATTTTATAGGCATAACATTTTCAATGGCATCGAGTCAATAATGTATTTATTCAATTTGTACCCATTGACCAAAATGGATAGATATAAAGGTTCTATCTTCCCATAGGTGGAGGGTGTAGAAGAAAGATAAATTTTAGGAGTGGTATGAGAAATAGGAGGTAGTTCCTTGGCAATATCATTTTTGGAACATGAAACTAAACTAATTCCTTTGATAAACTAGAGTATCCTATAAAATTACTCAGGATTGTTTTTCAAGTACCCAAACTCAAAAATTTAAATTATGGATTTTTTGTAATGGTTAATGATGTCAAATGGTGGAGAAGTTGTAATCACATCGGGGACTTTGGTGTTGGTATGTGTGAGTATATGAATTTTCATTGATGTAAAATCCCATGAATGATAAATATGATGATTAAGAAGTGCTAGGATATGTTCGGCATGATGATGATATGGAAAATCAGTTTATGGTATGATGATAAGAATGAAATCGGTGAAATTTTCTTAGCCTAATAAGCGTAATCAATTCACCTATCTAGCCTAGGTGATGATGTATGGTGACTAGAGGATAATGGTAGAGGCATGGAGATAATCATTAGATAGTATTGAGACACTCACATGAGCTTCAGAGTGTAGGTACAAGTTGAAGACCCAGTTGCAGGTGCTCATTTAGACCTAGTCTAGATGCTTAGAGGCCAAATGGAACATGAGAATTATTTTGAGAGCTATATGAGCTCATGGAGGCATGTAGAGGTGTGAAAAATATTTTCTTTAGTGTGTTAGGTCCTTTTGGAGAGATGGGAAGTAAAATAATGGTGTTATCTCACTTGATCTAGATCTAAACTAGGCCTAATTCTAGTTTTTGAATTCCTAATAAGGTATGATAGTCACTTGCAGGTGTGTATGAGCTCTTGAGATCATTATTGAAGGTATGTAAATTTTTTTCATCATTTATATGCACTTAAAAGAGGGTTCATTCCTGGTTATAGTGTTGGTTCAGTTTTTTATGGCCTAAAACATGCAAAACCCTAAGGCCTAGTCATGCAAATGAGATGGGACATGAATATGTAGATTTATTTATGAATTTTTGAGTAGTGGAGATGTTATTAGATTTATTTGAGGTGCCGTAGGAAAATTTCAAGTTGTCACGTTGACAATTTTTCAAGTTATGAATATTAGACCAAAATAAGGCCTAAGAAAGCATGTTTTCTAGCTCAAAGTGAGAGAAATGCTCATGGTTGGAATGTGTAAAGTTTACATTGGAAGCTTATCCTTTTAAGAATGTTGGGGAATGGAGTTAATAACATCTCATAGTTATAATGAGGTCAAATGAGACCCAAACATTTATAAATGATCATTAAGAAGGCAAGTACATTTTTATGGCTTTGAAACCCTAGGTTGAGAGTGGTAGGAGAAATATTATTGGTATGGGAATATAATGGATTGGTTTTACAAATGTGATGATGTTTAGTTTTAGAGGAATCCTCCAGCTTTCCTAAAAGGTATGATAGATCTATTGATAATATGCGGCCCTACTAAAAGTGGCTTATTTCTCAAGAATTTCATTTTTAAAAATTTTGTCCATTAAAGGTAATGTATTATTCACCATCTATGGAATAATTGGATTTTTACTATATTTCCATAATGGTTTCAAGTCATTGTTGAGGTTTTAGAAGTGTGCCTTACCTTTGAAGACCGGGTTTTGGGCTTGTAAAGGCGGTTAATAGATTGACTACAGTTACAGTGCTTTCACTTAGATTTGGAAGGAAATGTAAGATGTTAATTAAATTAAATTAAGAGAACTTTCCAATTATTATAAAATAGGACACTAAGAGGGGGTGAATCAATTTCTAATTAAAATTTTATAGACATTTCCATTTCCTCAATTTTTGACATGATGAACATATAATACGATACATAAGAAAATAATATAATGATATACATGTATGCATATAATTTAATGCAAGAAACCCAAACTGAAAAAAACCCTTTAAAACCAAGAACTATGCTTAGGACATGAATGTCCATTATCTCTTACATTGATTTCATGGTTGAGCTTTAACTCAACCTAGAGCTGTAACTCCAAAAAATTGACCAAGAAACCAATTATTCTTTGACAAGCTATAACTTTTTGGAAGCTTCAACTCCCAAATTTGGTCCAGCAACAACTGACCTTTAGTAAGCTTCAACCTACAAGGAAGCTAAAATCCCCACATGCTAAGCTGTAACTTAGACTTAATCAAGATTTTTGTCACATTAAAAAAATTCTCATACAACTAGATTGACTCACTCTTCATCTCTACTTTCTCTAGGTTCATCCATCTATTACTCACGCACAATCTTCATGTTTATAAGAATAATCACCCACCTAGTTTCTTAATTTCAAGGATGTTATTTTCATAAAACCTTTCATTATCTCATTCTCCCTATATCAAATTCATCACATTCTTATCTCAAGCTCATATCACACTTGCTAATATGTGTTCATTATCAAACTACAACCATACCACTCTATCTCATCTCATATCTTCATCATGATGATATTATCAATCTAGTATTTCTATGTCAATTTCAATTTAATACTTTGCATACAAGAATATAGTTTTCTTGCAACATATCTTTCTAGTTTTTCATGTGCACCCACACAACTCTCTTAAGATTCATCTAATCCTTAAAGGTAAAAACATTTCCTTTTGCATACTTTGAAATTATCTTTCACCTTCCTCTTTAGGGACATCTCACTTTTTCCCACTTAATATTCTTTTAACTCTTCAATTTTCTAATTCGTAAAAGGAGATGCATTAATTGAGCTTAAAAATTTCCTTATAAAATTTATCATTATAATTATCATGTCTCTAATGTGATTTATATTATGCGGGTCTTTTTAAGATTCTTTGGTAACTATAATGAGAGACAAGAGTCTCTTTAACTTCTTGACACTCTATCATAACATATGACATTCCTCTATACCTCTAAAATAATAATTGTAACGGTTCATGAAGCTATTAACCTTTATTTCAATGAGGATGCACTTGTATTTTAGTGCTGACACACTTTGTAAGGGGAGTTATACTTTGAAAACCCATAACTTACCTTTTAATTAAACTTTGCAACCTTTAAGCCTTCACCATTTTAGTCTACAATTTCCATTTTAACTCGATATGTGTAACACATGCTTGATTAAGATAGAGTTAATTTGGATCAATGTGTTCATATAGAGGATCTTTTATAGTTAGAGAAAATATTTTCATAATATGGGAAATGTGTGTTCATCTTCTTCAAATAATAGTGAGAGAGATTCTTAGGAGAACTTCACAAACTATTGCCATCAGGAAACTAAATCATAAATTCTTTTCATGATACATTCATCAAAACAAGTTATATGTTATTTTTATTAGACTCGAGATTATCTTCAAGGGATAAAAATATCTAGAAACCTTCTTAATCAAACATACCTTCAAACACCTCTTTTATGAAGGATAAATACCTTTTAGAACATATAATAATTATATTTTTCATATAACATGACACCAAGATTGAAGAAGTTTGATCTTTCCAAAATTTACATAATGAGGCTTTCTAATTTCAAAACTCTAGCTCACCGTATATTAGAATTATTCCTTCTTAGATATAATTTTACAACATCTTGATCATGTGGTTCCTTGAATGGAAGATTTTAACACCAACTCATAGCACTTACTCATATGAAATGAGAGGAAATTGATCAAATTTTGGTGATACAAAGTCTTCAAATTTTCATAACTATTACTCAGTGAGCCAACTCAATATTTAAATAGTAAAAATTCTTTCTTTCATAAAGCTTTGTCTCAAAGATTTTGAGAATGTTAAGGAGACCCTTAATCTTTTATATTTACAGTACAAATATTTATCACAAACTTAAGTTCATTTGACAAGATAGAAAACCATTTTTGAAATCGTGTTCTTTGTTCCATGGTATTCAAAAGGAAATTCTAGTATGAAGGTTACTTGATGGCCATACTACACCACACATTACTATCTTTTAGAATAAAAACTTCACACAAAGCATGTAAAAATATCCACCATCCTAAATGAAGATCTATGAGGATAAAATAACATTTTAACACAAAATTCAATCTTTCTTGAACAAGACAATTCATGGTCATTTGAAAACACCGAGTTTTAGGATTCCAAAGCTTAGTGCTAATGCACACCAAGAAAATTTTCACCACTCCTTTTTCATGTAACAGAGATTATGAAAAAAATTCATATCATATCTAACACTCAGTCTACCTTCATCCATTTTTCAAGTCTCCATACTTAGATTTGCATAATTATCTTTTAGTAGTAGGAAGGGGGGAAAGAATGAAATTACACCACATGACTGAACTAATCGCCCTATAAATTTTTAGGGAAATGAAAATAATCAAGCACAAGCATTCACACCTCAATATTCACCTTCAAAAAGTCAAAATAAGATTACTCATGCAAAAATTACAAAATAGGGGCATTTCCGTATAGTGCAATTATGCATGGCATATGGTGACACCATATTGGCCTAGAAGAGGCTTACTACCACCTTGAGTGTTTTCACAAATTACACAATTCATTTTGTTCCTATCTCTTCAAGAATAAGGTTTGAGGAGAGAGAGACCTTGTTAGAAAATCTCTCATATTGGGTAATAACTCACTTGGTATCCTTGGAAAATATTTCAATTTCCCAATTAGGGTGGAATAGGAAAATTATAGGTAAAAAGAAGATATTAGAAACATTCATGTAGTCTATCATGTAATTCTCCAATTTCAGTTGAAAGAAGACATCATATGCCTTAGCATTGCTAAGATCACCCTCCATCATCAAGCCTGGGAAATTTTTGTGGAAAGCAATGTTATAAATCAAATAAGAAGTCATAAAGAATTTTTCCATGTTATCCTTTTCTCCTTTCACAATTTGAGAAACCCCCATCATCTGTTCATGAATTTGGCTACTTATTATCTCGTCCTAAGGGAGAGGTTTTTAATTTGTGAGTATCACCTCAATGAATTGAAAAATCCATTCATGGAAAAGAGTAGTGGATTCCATACCCATCAATCGGTTCAACAATGTAATCACATCTCCAAATTTCTCAATGAATTCTATTATGGCCATCTTCTTAGTCATTCTAGAAATGAAACACCTGGGATTAGCTAGTCGGTGACTATTCATAAAAATTTCTCCATTTCTTCACGTGTGAGTTCCTATACGAATGTGATGATTCTTTGGTAATAGAACCTTCTTTTTGTGTAGGAGGAAAACCCAAAATTCTATCAAACACATGTTCCTAGAAAGATAATACTAGGTCCCCTTTCTCATCCCAAACTTCTCTAGTTATAGGGTTATAATGTTGGGCACACAACAATACAAGTTCTGGGCATGGAGTAGTGGGAGGAAAGTAGTGGCGATGTCTATATAACTATTAGCCATAATGACCATATTGTTACTTCTTTCTAGGGAATACAACCTCTACCTAAATTCATCTAGGTTGGCATTAGCAATGTCGAATTTGTAATTTTTTCCATGAGGGAACCGAGATTGGAAGTTTTCTTCATGGATTTTATATGAAGCCTCATGTCCTCAACAAAATTTTGAAAAGCCCCTTTTTGCTAAATTTTTTTTTAAAACTGTTCTTTGAAGATTCACGAGAAAATAGAATAACTAATTTACTCATCTATCTTAACAAAGATTTGATTGTTGTTCGGGATGTGAATGAAGAATATATTAACTTTATCCTTGATCTTTGGAAAAAATATCTTGCTTCAACCTTATTCATGGCTACATGGGTACCTTTCGAGTTTTTAACTTTTGGGTGTAAAATGGATACTTATACCAAGTTATCACATTAACTACTCTCGGATTCTTACATTAATGTTGAAGATTGTGTTCATGGGAATTTTTTGTAATTCCTAGCTTTTTCTCTTTTAAACAGTTGCAATCTTTTCAAGTCCTATCACCCACATATTTCCATCACATGATTAATTCCTTGTTTATCGGCCCACTTCCACAAATTTATATCATGTATGGTTAGTGCATTAATGATTTTATTATTTTGTTAAAGGATTTTGGAAAAATATTACAAGGTAACCCCACACCACCTTGGTAGAATACAAAATGCATTTCTTCTTTTGTTCATGTGTGTACCATTTACTTAGTCAACATCTACAAGTCATCGGGATTCGGGATAATTTTACAAACTTCATTTCTCAAAGAATCATGAGATACTTTGTTCCTTTTATGTTCGGTTCCCCGATTACTATTTCCATAACCCTTTTCATAGGGGCTTTGGGAATGGAAGTTAGTTTATACTTTGTATAATCGCAAATGTAAAAATTACAAAACATTATGATTGTATGCAACCTCGAACTTTATAAACTTCCTCATTACAGGACTTCAAGACCAAAAATGCATCTTACAACCGCATAAAATTTAGTAAATTTTTCAGCGACTAAGTGCTTCATTGTTATCTCATAGGAAATAATTATCATGATTTATCACTTTTTCAAGAACAATGATAATCTTGTCCCGATAAAAAAAAAAAAAATAGGAAACAACATAAATGCTTATAAGGATTATTCAAACCCAATTTTGAGGAATCTTAAATGAAATGATCTAAAACTAGGAACCAACCAAGACCAATGACATGGTTTACAAAAAAATTCCTAGATTTATCAAGAAAAAATATGGGCACCAACAATAGCTCTAAATCTGGGATGGGATGGACTCACCCAATAGGTGTCCGAATAAGAACCAAATGTTTACAAGGGGAAAAGGCCATATGCATATCCATTGGGATATGGAGTCATAAAAACAGCAAGTAAGTAGAAACACATCTGATAAGAACAAATAACCACCAGCCACCTTGAAACAAAACCAAGTGAACCAAAATAAAAAGAAACAAAATAAAAAATGAACAAGGGAAACCTACACTTTACAATGATACAAGGAAGGCCATATGCATATCCATTGGGCAATGGAGTCATAAACATAGGAAAGTAAGTAGAAACACATCCAATAAGAACAAAACAACCACCACCAACACAACCCTGACAACAAAACCACACGAACCAAAAACAAAAAACAAAAAAAAATGAACAAGGAAAACTATACACTTTACAATGATACAAGGACATACCTTTTAATCAAGGAAATACTTCAAATGCCTACTATTGACAGGAAATTCCAACATCTCACCATCCAAGTCTCATGAGAAAAATGAGTACTCACCAGCTTTGATCTCTATAGAGTAAGGACATATCTAGAGGGCATGAAAATTCCAATGCTTACCTTTATCCTTATGTTGGTTGTCCCACAAAAATACCAAATCTCCTATATTGTGTTGGTACCCAAATTGATCCTTCCTTTGAAACCGAGCAACATCACAAGTTGATCAAGATTCTTAGAGACAAACAAATCATAATAGGAGTTGTTTTGTATCCAGGATGGATTTTAGATGACTCTTTATTACTTTGGTTTGGAAAGGACAGATAACACCGTGCTAAGGGTTTGACCTACCCTCACTAATTTAGGTTTTGCCTTCAACTAGGGTGAGAGGACCCATTTTGTGACATGTGTTAGTGGATAATATCAATAGATTAACAATATTTGACTCTCCCTTTGCAATATTTGAAGGAGACCTTGAGAAAACATGGTCAATACAACATAACCTAACTCTCACGAGTTGTCACCTTAGAGAATGAAGATGTTTTCTAGATAAGGTCCAGTCACTAAAGACAACGATAAAAACTGATTGCATCTACATATTTTGGTAAAGGATAGGAAAATTCAATGAACTTCTTCAACATTTGTGGATATACAATGCAATCAGGGATGGTTCATGTATGATTTATTACTTAATGTGTAATTTGTGGTTGGGAAGTTAAGCAAGATAAAGTTTATTATACCAAATTCTTGAGAACTTTTAACAAATGTTGGAAAATCTACAAATAAAAATGACAAAAGGCTTTAAATAGTCAGAATGAACCTTTAACTAGAGAATGTGCATCTATGAAAGCTCAAAGACACACAATTTCACACATTCTTCAAGGATTCAACACAAAATCTCATGTTAAAGACTTAATTAAACATCATAAGTCCTTGATTCATCACACCTATGATACAATCATAGACTAACAAACAATTTGTATCATCAAAATAAAAGTAAAGTGAATTTAAATTATTTATTGCATTATGAAATGAAAAATATCTTCATAATGTAATTGTAAATGCCACAATACTATCACGAGGAAAAGATATTATGTGATTTAGAGGAACTCCTAATATAAGATTACAACAGGAACACAGATAACTATTTGAAGATATTTCAAAATGAAATTAGACATAACTAGGTTCATGATTAACATGATTTACTCAAGGTTGTTCAAATTGATCAAAAGGGAAATTTCATTTACAATCTCAAATATTATCAATGGTTTTACTCATGCATTATCATAATTATCATCATGCATTTCCTTCTTATTCGAGTATAAGAAATTTCTTCAAAGGAGTTAAATTATATTTTTTATTTAAGTGGTCTTGATGAAGCTTTTTTTAGGGCTCTATTTGATATAGAGTGTGCGGGTGACACCAGAGGACCCTTAACATACCAAAAAGTCCGATTAGCACTTCTTACAAGGCTAATCAGATCAATCCTATGTTTGTAGCCTTCTAAGTTATGTATTTCCATCTTTTTAGATGGGAGCACTTGAAATCTCCCAAGATTTAAAGAGATATTGGGTCAAGAGAAGACCTTAGGTATCTGGGAAAACTAGTTTTCAATGTCCCTTTTTATGTGATGAGGGATTTGTATCAAAAGAGATTCCCAAGGAATCATATGTGTTGTATGATAAATCCTCCATCGACATTGTGCCTATTATTTCCCACAAAATAGATGAGTTAGAGTAGAGAATCAATTTCTTGGAGAAAAAGCAAGTAGAGACTATGTGTTCACAACCATTTTCAGCACTAGGGTCATCTTCAGGGAAAAGGAAAGGTGAACCATAACCTCAACCTCCAATCGTTATCTCTGATGGAGAAGAGGACCAATCATTATCTATTTTCCATTCAAGGGCATCAATTTCCTTCACTCGAAAATAGGGGAGATTTGTAATTCGGTCATCCACCCTCTTAATGAATCATGCTCCTCAGGAAAGCATGAGTTTTTGGGGCCTCAACCAATTCCTTCTCTGAAAGACAATCCACATTTCACAAGGAAATGGGAAGTTGGGTCAAGTTCAAGACCTCACAATTAGCCTAGCCAATAACATGCAGTAATTGCCCTTCAAATCACCCCTGGGTGTCCCCTCTCAAACCGCTCCTAGCACGTCGACCCTTCACAAAGGGAAAGGAAAGATGGCATTATTCACATGAGGTCTAGATCTTTTATATTAGGTGTCATAAAATAGAATAAATTTGAGCTTGAGCAAATCATGAGTCATCCTAAAATGACTCTGGAAGCATTGATGGACATGGCAATGTCCTAAGACCTACTGGAGTCGGTAATTATTGTTCGAAAACACAAGGCTCAAGTGAGTTTATGCTGAGGAAAAATAAGCTTTTGAACAAGTGATATAGCCTATAATTCACAAGATAACACCCTAGATGTGTTGACACATCACTCATCCTAGACTGAGCACTCACTCGAAGTGTGCAAAGGTACCATGTCCCTCTTTAGGGTTGTTGTAGCAGAATGTTAACATGATGAAGACTTAAAACATATAGATCCATAAAT
Organism: Taxus wallichiana var. yunnanensis; assembly: GCA_018340775.1. Classification (NCBI taxonomy): domain Eukaryota; kingdom Viridiplantae; phylum Streptophyta; class Pinopsida; order Cupressales; family Taxaceae; genus Taxus; species Taxus wallichiana. The sequence goes on along the minus strand of CM031239.1, from coordinate 726,548,379 downwards.
AATACATCATTATACAGTGCATGACAAATGTAGATCTAGGAAATAATAATTTTAAACTATAATTGTGATAGAAATAATAACATGCACTACCCAATTAAACATAGGAATGATGCTTAGGTTCATTCAATATCTTCCATCTCTTAATCATCACAATAACACATAAGCTTCTTACAATACTAGAAATCTATGCCAATGTGCTCATGGATTGATACGGTAATCCAAAAACATTCACATGTCTCTGTTATCTATCTCTCTATATCCATCATCTCCTACCAGGTAATTCACTACATATATATAGGGTGGGGACTTTCCCTTCACCACTTATCTATCCCAAAAATAGGCCACATGCTATTAATAGCCACATGCCATTTTCATGCATAGCCACACATGTAAGTGTGCTATCTATAGACTACTGATAGTTAACTAAGGTGAAAATCCTATTCTTAGACTATCTCCATGCAAAATCACTTTGAATCTGATCCTCTAGAAATAGACAATGCATGGCACACACATCTCTGCATCGTTGGTGTGTTCTACATGCTATCTTCTAAAAATAGATCTTCATGCCCAAAAATGGCTAAGTCCTAAATGCTGACTTTTCATGCACATGCGGGTTCTTCCCATCCATTCCCGCCCTTGAAATTGGCTTGTTTTATCATGCGAACTTCTTGTGTGAGTTCTCACAAGTGTTATATAATCAACATTACCCCACACTAATCTCATTGTCACCCCAAAAATGGGTATCTCCAAAAAAATGTTGAATAGAAAGAATCAAAAGAATTTGAATGAATGAAGAATGCATTTATGTAAGTAACCTCATTTGTCTTATCTTGAAGAATCAACTCGATACTCCTCTTTTATTTCATCCTCTAAGGCCTGTCACTCGGTGAGAGCCTTCTCTTCTTTCTCTATAATGTCCATAATGATGGAATCAACCTCATCCTTCGCAATTTCCCCTTTGTTCCCGCTTTACTACTTTCTTGGGTGCCATTTTTACCTTGTAATCCTTTTGTAGACACTTACCTCTTCAACTCTGTAATGCCCGACTCAAACCCTAGCTTGAGTTAGCATGCCCTAGGTGAAATCTCATGCCCTAGCTCCTCTCTTCCATCCTTCTTCACTCAAACCCTTCACCACCGGGACACAAGCTTCTTCTACGCACAGATCTGCTTGTCACGTCTAGTTTCACACCCTTCGCACCTCAAATTGATTACTCGGCTCTTCACACTTAGATCTTTCTCAAATACTCTTAATTGTAATGGTAAAAATGAACTCGCTTCTATCCTTATATAGATTTTCAAATTTTGATGCATTTATTACTTCTCCACCTACCAAATATCCTCTCATTTATTGACCAAATTTTTTCTTTCCGCGTGGTACATATTTGTGCCCCAACTATAACCTTCTAGTGTGCCTTCCTACCCTCTAGTCACAGACTTCTCTTTATCGTGTGCCCATGTGCCCGAGTACTTCTTCACTTTACCTTATCCTGGTACTTATCATGGCCTCTCGCTACTTCGCGTTATATTTTCCTTCATTCATCTCCATCCTTGGTCACTTTTGAGAAGCAATCTTTTTACTTTGATAAACACCCATAGCAGCTTATTCATTTCTACCATTTAGTTCTAGTAGTCTTTTACCTTGATATCAATAAACACACCCCACACTAAAAGTATGTGTAGTCCGCTGCGCATCAACATGATCCATATTGTAGTTAGCTTCATGTGTGCAAGCACGCTTATTACTACAGAATAAAAACTCAATTGTCAAAGCATACCAACAATGAAGGAAATACATTAAGGAAATAGAGAATGGAAACCTAATCTAATTGGCAATATTGTCTTATTACAAATGCCAAGAAGACTTATTTATAGTAGGGCTTCACCTACTCCTATTAAAGTAACTAGTTATCTGTGTTCCATCTAGTGCTTCTAACTGACAATGCGTATTTCAAAGATGTAATTTATAACATATGGCCCTAACCAATGTACCTTAAGTTTTCCTAGATGGTGCAAGAAATTAGAGTCATAGAGAAGTACCATTTCTCCAATCTCAAAATTCTTATCCCTTATGTTTCTATCATGTCGCTTTCTTCTATCCTTTTTCGCTTCTAAATCTATCGTGTTATGGTCACTCATCTAATTTAATGATCTTATCAATACGCTCTTCTAAAGCCTACTCATCAGCTAGACCTCTAGCATGTGCAATGTGCACAAAGAAGGTAGCATAAATTCTATAGGAGAATGGATTTTATGATAAACACCAATCCGAAACGTTGTGGCTTTCTTCAATCTTTTATAAGTTGTTCTATATGTCCAAATAAAAGTTGACACTTTATCATCCCAATCCTTTCTTCCAAAATCACAAATTTTTGTCAATGTTTGGCTCAAAATCTTTTTAAAAGCCTCAATATTTCCATTTTCATGAGGATGATAGGGTGTAGTCTTATGTTGTGCAACCATAAACTCATCTAATAGGATCCTAATTGTCTCATTCAAATTTTTTTACCCATATAACTTGTCAAACTTAAAGGACATCCATACCTTGTAAGAACATTCTACCATAGAAACTTAGTTGTTGTATCCACTGCATAATCCTTTTATAGGTTCCGCTTCTACCCACCTTGTGAGATATTCTATACAAGTAATGATATAGTGTGACTTAGTCCTACATGTGGATGGAGAAATAGGTCCTACAAAATCAATGGAACATTTCTCAAATGGTTTGGCATGAGTAATAGGTCTCAAAGGCATATCATCTCTTTTCCCTAGTTTACCTAGAAGTTGATAATAGTCACATGATTTGTAATACACTTTAAAATCTTTATACAATGTCTCCCACCATAATCCAACAAGTAGGATATTTTCAGGTAGTCAGTTGCATCACCTACATAATGGCCTCTCGCATACCATATGTGCCTCCTCCATTATATCATTGTGCTCATTCTCTAATATAGAATGGTGTAATACTTAATCTCTATCTAAATTTTAGAGGTCATCACTGATTAACATAAATGGTGCCATGCGTATAGCAAGCTATTTCTTTTCTAATGCCTTCATTCCTTCCGTGTCATACTAGTCTTTAGAAATAAAACAATGTCTTCTAATTCTGATGGCACACATTGTAACCTATATAACTATGCATCTGGCATGGTTTCTTCAATTGTTTGTGCTTCTTCTCCTGAGTGAATTCTAGACAAGTGGTCTAGTCCAAAGTTACTTTTCCTGGCTTCACCACAACTGTGAAGTCAAACTCTTAAAATAGGAGTACCCATCTACATATGTGCCCTTGTAAGATGGGTTTGTTCACTAAATAATTCAATGCCATGTGATTTGTATAAAACAAAAATGGTGTTGCTAACAAGTACTATCAAAACTTGTGCAATGCATAGATCATTGACAAAGCTTCGCACTCTGTAGTTGTATAATTTTGTTCAACATGAGTCAACTTCCTACTAGCAAAGAAAATTGGATGATCTACAATACCTTCACTAAGTTGAGCTAACACAACACCAATGGCCATGCCAGAGGCATCCACATGCACATGAAATGGTTTATCCCATGAGGGAAAGTGTAGAATGGGCGTGGTAGTAAGTTTCACCTTTAATATCTCAAATGTGCATTGTTGCGGTTCTCCCCAATAAAATGTACCTTTTCCTTTAAGTAACTCTTCCAAGGGTGTAGTAACTTTGGCATACCCTTTGATGAACTTCCAATAATATCTTGTGTGACCAAAAATCCACGCACCTCACTTTGACTGCAGGCACTTCTGTGCCTGTAATGACCGCAAACTTAGCTAGATCAACC